>CM067352.1:21646981-21718318 GCA_034190875.2 Urechis unicinctus | reverse complement strand
GGAAACGTAGCGGATAATTCACCTATAGTTTATTACCTGTGATAGAAAATGTAAGCAATATATGCAGCCACGCATCACAAACACTCGCCTAAGTCTCCATTTTCTCCTTGTCTCGCCCACTTATAGCTTATCCCATTCGGCGAACACCTGTCAGGTGCCAACAGACAAGATACCATCTGTCTGTGATTTTATAATGACATCCCTATATCTACGATTAACGATCATCGACATGGGGCTTGGAAATATGCAGCAGTAATACTTGCAGCATACCAGTTGTAGATACGCAGATTCAGGATCATACTGACGTTGAGAAACGGATGTTAGATGGCAGGCACAAATGCATCAACTAGCATCCGAAATATGGTAACGTAATATGTCTCATCAAGTGTTTTCCCGTCGATTTGACATGGTTATCAACGACCATATGGCCTAGGATTGTTGACATATTGTTCTCTGTGAATTACTTTATTACGCCTTAACAACGTGCAAAATGCCTTATTCGTGACTCTTACTGCATTAACAAATATACATGCATGTACAATGTGTGTATTCCGAATGCATTATCATTAAATTGCACTTATTGTAGTATTTGTGATTCAATACCGTTGTGTACTGAAATGGTATGAATGAAAATTTTGATGTAGCTGGCCACGTGCATTCACTTTGCTGCACAACCTTCAATATCAGCTATTGCATAAGAACCTGGCTTATGTCAGCGATTTTGGTTATGGTATTTCTACCATTTAGCATGTAGCAATTAAAAGAAGAAATTGTTGACAGTTACTGGCAGCAATATGGTCCATATAAATGGCAACCTACATGTGGTTGGGGTTATAACAACGACAGCAAACGAACACCAGAAGCACTAATTCATTTAGTCACCAGTTGCCTCGAATTACTCTTTGTACGGATTGATGTTGATTTTTGTTTGTATTCTTGGTGGCTGTAATTTATTATTACGTTTGTTCGAAGCGCAGCATAGAAACTACTTGCTGCTGTACACATTGCCAGCGCGTACATTGGATTACGTGAAGATTAATAGACTGATAATAAAACCACATGTTGACCTATATTACTTACATACCCATTGTGTCTTGGGAAATTAATAGCACCCATCCTTGGTCTAATTGCAATATCACATGGCTCGAGCGGTCGTACAGACTCACATGAGCTGATTCTTAACGATTTATTTGCTTTTCTTTGGCAAACGGTCTGCACAGGCTAACAATTGTTCCTTCACAGCTGCCTAATTTACGTTTTATAAATCAATCGTCCCGATTAGGTCTTGCCAAGAATTTATCAATTATTATTGCACCTAATTCCGACCGTTTCAGGCCATTGAAATAATTTTATCTATCATTTAATAGCAAAAGATATAATCCTCTGAAATCAACATCTATTTTTGTATTACACAGCAATAAATATAATCCTTGAAATATGCAGCAGACTATTTAAAAGTCGCCATTCGGTGACACAGCAACCCATCCATATCCCTCACTGTCCCCTTCTCAAACGCACGAATATATAGATAATGCTGCTTATTACTATGTTCTCGTCATTGCGGAATAACAATGTTCTGGCGGATCTGATGAACGATTTTTAATTTGATGACTTTAATAAACATTATTTGTTAATCCCTAAAGAGGCCATCTGTTGATGTGATGATGCCATCTCTCTACAGTAGACAGCTCTATGATGGGATACAAATGAGGGTCACATCGTAGGCGACATATTATTGTTGATTTTCCAGGGATAATGCTTTAGCTTGGCAAGCTATATGTCGCTTTCGGCATATGATTTGTTTGCCACCAGGCATGCTGCGGTATACAACCAGCTAATAATATAGCAGACACTAATACTGGCTGATGTGAAATATTTCGAGTAAATAAACTCGCACGTTTAAATGACTGACTTAGAAAATTTCTGATCATCACGCCATTGCTTCCGGTGTATCCTTATACGGCTTGACAAAAACAGCAATAGAAAAAATCACAATGCGGTCATGCAAACCCTATGTATACAACTTGATTAATCACATGTGCGCTTTACAGCGAAAGCATGTTATTTTCTGAAATACCGCAATACCCAAATCATCTGGCTGATGATTTGCGAAAACAATTGGGCATGGCATAGCTTATTAATTTTAGGGAATCACTACAAACGTTAATGGATCAACACGGCTAGCGATCAAGTATTTCAAGAAGGACGTGCGTACGCGTAAGCGTCAAAAAGCGTTGTCAATTCAGTGATAAACATGGAAATGAATATTATGTCCTGAAATTCTTCTAATCAAAGCAAAATCGCCAGAGGATTTATTAACAGGAGCTCCCTGTATCTGAAATATTTCAAGCTCATATCATACGGAACGGTAGATCATAGCAGTCACAGGTCATGAACACATGTGCGGTCGATTGTACATTCCCTGCTTTGTCTCGTTATACGGCTTTGTGCGACGATCTAATGCTGCACTAATTGTGTCATGCAAACACTCCTTGGTCATTGTTTCTTGGTGTATTTCATGCCAAACAGTTTTACTAGATATGCAAAAGCCATAACTCGGTAAAACAGCTGTGATAAATTGTTAGTAACATGCATAACAGCATGAGGCTCTGCTGTAATCCGCCCTTCCCTTACAAGTTTGGTGCATTATGGGTGAGTACAATTGCAATAGAATCGTATAACATGGCAAATGATGTGCTGAGCAAGGACAAGGTTGGTGACTATCCCGTGATTAGTGCAGGATGCATGGTAGTCTCATTGGGTAATGTCAGTTGGCGTATAGGTAGAGTAGACCTGTGTCAATCATAGGGGCTACCATATCGCGTTGCTATCTGCAAGAATTATGTAAAATTTTACAATAGCATTGTGATATGACTGAACATTATTTCCGTTCAGTGCGGATAGAGTGATATAATTCCATAGAACATTGATTACGTAATAGTTACAAAGCAAGCCTTCAATTATGATATTTTAATTAAATCACGCTGATCGAAGTCGCATTTACTTGCCCCAGACACTTCGGAGCCTCACAATTCAGGCTATGCGACAGCCGAATACCGTTCCCTCAGATACAATGTGGCAATTTCAAAGGGTTTCCCATAAAGTGGCAGACATACGATACCGAAGCAATTATTATTTGTAACGAGGCTGTCACCACTATCCATCACTAAGTCGTGTCATGAAGCCTTATAACAGCCAAATTAGATGAGTTGCGTGCGCAAAGGATATCGGTTGATAAATATGTTTTCGCTTGCTCGTCGCTCTATGCAGCAGGTTAGTATAGTAATGTTTTCATTATCAACAGCTGTGTCTGCGTCAGCCCGTCTAGTAGAAAAAACGCAAAGACAGCTAGTATTGTAGACACAAATCACAATACCCCATGCAAGATACTTGAAACTCCACACAGAACCTTAACGTTCCAAAGCAAAGTTTATTCTTCATCGGGAGCGCACGGGATATGTAGCCTGCCGTTAGAAGCACTCTTTGCACTCTGAAAGATACACTCGCAAAGTGCACATTACGATGCTGGGTGGAGTTATTTGACAGAATGAAAGCCTAATGCTTTATTATTGCGACAGAGTGCAAGGAGGCTAAAAGCATGATCGCCGTAAAGAAACGGCACACATATATGCCATCTAAATACACTTCATATGAAAAATTTCATCTAAATAATCAATTATTGGCTACGAGCAAACATGATGATGATAGAAATTAAGGATTCCGCATGCGGTGACGCGTTCGGGCATGAATTTAGCCACTTCACTTCGATTAAAAGGCTGTTTGTTTGCTCTACGCATGTGCTTTTGCGATTTTGGAGATGGTCCCTTGTGTTTATACCGCTAAACCAATCGAAAACATGTTAACATATGCACCGAAGGGTATTTTGAAACAGATCGGGTGATTTGCTGGTGCAATGAGTTCTGCGTTGTAAGAGTCACTTTGATCTAAGGGTTTTCCTTCGATCGACGTATATCACTTCAATCGGCGGTCGTCCCCAATCTGGACATAGTAAGATTTCGAAGGAACTTTTGAAAAGAAGCGCTGCAGGCTATCACTGTACATGGGTAGGTAAATAATGACCTCGTACAAACTATTGCGATTTTCTAGAAGATCAGATAGAATAAACAATGCGTCAATATACATTGCTAAAGCAGAACAGTAAGCATGATAAACTTCAAAGGTTTCATTTAGGCATTGACATGTATCTTGTTGGCTAATGAAAGAGAGTTAATAATGATGAATCAATATTAAATTGAGGATTAGAAAAAGTCTAACGCAGCACTAGTTATTGTGATTTGACGTTAAAATCATTACGCAACAATGTACTAATTGAGATCATATAAGACCAAACAGACATGTATGCATCAACAATCAATGGTAGTTAATGCTATCAGGTGTATACATTGGTAACGTCAGGTAGTTACGATCTGCTGAGATATTCTGTAGCGGACTTTAAGCCGTAAGGTCAACTTAACAGAGAGACGCAAGCAAAGTTTTAATCAAATGTGCACATTAATGATTGCGTTGTTCACCATTATCCGTCATTAATATCTTACAAAAAAGAGACAAATGCCGTTGACATGTCAAACAACGCTCTGCCAAAAGCAATACGGTCTTTCATTCCACACCCTGATATACAATTCGACTTTTGGACTAAGGCTACATATATCTAGTGTTTACATTTCTAGAATTTGCTTAAAGGCTTTTGTTCCTCAAACGATGGCAAGTGACAGAAAAGATATATGAAACTCGTCGAGTACGATAAACTCCACAAATGATTGGTGTCCATTTCTTTCAATGCAGTAAGTTTTTCCATATCTATGTATTCAAAATGCCATAAGCTCTTAAGTCATGTCAGCTTGGTGTGGATTGTTTGAGTAGTAAAACAATCTGGATATTAACTGCATACAATGAACAAATGACACCATTTTGTAATCAATATTTGTAAGAGTCGAAACGATTCGAAATGCAGACAGATCCCCGTGACAAAAGCAAAATAACACGAGAAGAAAATTGATTCTGAATTACGTAAGTTAAGCAGCGATTTGTATTGATATACGTGTGATCCTAATACAATGCATGAGGTACCGTGTATTCAGCTGACAAAATACACTATTTACATGTACCTTCGACATGAGCAGAATGCAACGAAAAACATTTTGCATTTGACTCTATAATATTCACCCATAAGTGGTCCAAACACTATATGTTGCACCAATGCATAGCATGCGCGTTTCTGTTCCATATCAAATATTGCTTAACTGCGATGACAATCATCGTGTAAGGGCATGCGTCATTGATTGGGATTTAATGAAACACCATGCTGTTTGAAAGACGCATGTTGTTGTCGACGTGAGACAAATGGGATATCCATGTAACATCAAACACATTCAGCTTCTATGGTTGCAAAACTTTGGTCTATGACGCTGCTTTTTGATTTAATGCTGCTTCGTTTATATCCATGCACTGCGTTGAGGAGTGGGATAACTGAGCTAAATTAAGAAGACGGAGTTATTGCAAAATAAACGCCAAACGTAAACCAATTTGTTGGACAGGCCTATGATGCAGGATATATACATTAAGGAAGCTCCATATTGATGAAAAATAACTGCGAGAAAGGAACGAGTAAATTATGACACATCACATATATCTTAAGCATATTTACTCCGCTACTAATAGATCCCGTCATTATGTTATACAATGCATATTCTGTATGTGCTACCGATACTGCACAATATGGATGGTAGCCAAACGTATATGTTCTTCTCAGTATATCTGATATTGGTGGTATAATACTACACACTCGACGAAGTTCACGCTCCGGTATAATAGTTGTGAACTAGGGTGGCTGACATTGTAGCAAGACGCTACGTAACAACCGCCGTACGGGTTTTGTGTAGCCTTGGTTTAATACTTACTGGAATTACTGAGCCAAGCATCAGAGTACGTTAGTAACTAAATATAGCAGCGCTGCATCGACATGTGGGCTACTAAATCAGCTCGACAGGTAAAAAAGACTTCAAATATAATGTCAGTTTTATTTACTCTCCATCCGTTTTATAACTCTAGTATTGACACTGATGACGTATGTGTGTCGTATATCGTCCCGGAATTCCCAGTAAATGGTCAGCCATCGTTCCCTTATTTTGAGGTTGTAATAAGGGAACGATGGCTGACCATTTACTCTTGTTACGACTTGATACAAGTACAAATGTTGATTGCAAATACATTTTAGATACAAGCATTATATTCCGGAAGTATGCATAATCTCTTGAAATATCTCCTTATAAGCAAAAACTATTCAACTGCTTATTCTATTGTAAAATTGGGATTTGCATTATTTGCAAAAATGGCTTTGAATACAGATCGGCATAACACGACTTCGACCACTTACCATAATTTATAAGTATGCTACTTTTGCAATCGATTTGGCTATTCCTGGACAAGGTAACATGACTGACCTATACGGCCAAACCTCATAAAGAACGTACCAAGAAGGGTTCCAGGCTAATTAAACATAGAAACTGATTTAATTACTATAACACATCAGCTAACCGATGTTGGTGGCTTTTTGAGAGGTTAGGAGTTAAACAACATATATATCTATCGACTATAGATGAGGGAAGCACATTACTCATAAATTTATATTTAGCTGAACTTCATATGATTCGTACTATGCGGGTGTGGTATGACGCCAGAAATCATTCAATTACTGTTATGAAATCGCGTTTATCAGCGGAGTCGGGTTTTGTCGACAATATCAAAGCCGGGTGTCGATCAATACTGCCATCACTCCTCTAAAGTGTATGCTTCTCGCGGCCCTGCATTTTATTTTTTACGTAGACTAAAGTTAAATTTCGGCTTTTTGTTCACTCTCAAGTGTTCTTTACTATAATTGATCAGTAGTGGCGGTAATATATTATCAAATGAGCAAAAATCAAGAGCCATCAATGTGATATATTAGTCATAGAACTCTTAATGGAGTGTCATTATTACTGCGGGAAAAGCAGAGCAATAACAGTCGTGGGTATTAAATTTATCAGAACGAACAATTTCCTTTGTGCGACATGATACACGCCGACCGGGTCAATTTGTTTCTATATAAATACCTGACACATCTATAAGGCTTTACAAATCCTGTCGTTGCAACGATGCTACGTAAAGTTGTACCGTTACCAAATAATGCAACCACCTGAGAGGACGAAGCGATCATTTTCAATTTCGTTGAGCAAAGGCAACTACACGATGGCTAAATTTCACATGCACATATTTTTTTCCCGCATAAAACCACCTCGCTTCCCGTGCTTATGAGTTTATTTATGCAAGTAAAGCTGCTAACTGTGACTTTTTACCCAATAACAGTGCTGTACGCTCAGCGGCTGTGAGGGTGTTGTCTACGAAGTGAGCATAGCTTTTACTTCCTTTTATTAGATTGTCAGCAACCTTCTAGAGCGAGGTGACTGGTCGGGAGTCGACTTTATCATTTGTTACCTTACCAGGGACAAGTTAAGATTTCGATCATAGAGTTCACGATACTATGAAATCAGTTGTCATGAAGTCATCTGATTGGTCGTGGCGACCACGGCTCCGAATTCATCGAAGAATTCCGCTAGGGTTTAACAGGACGCTGTGACAAAGCAACGTACGGCGCCTTACAGGTAGCGTCTTCTCGGACTGAAGCTTGAGTGAGTGCTCTTAGCCAAGCAATAAACTCTTTGATGTTACTACGGTAAACTAGATTTCGGCCAAGTCGTTAGCAGCTTCACTAGATGTTACTCAGATGGCAGCAAAGACCTAACGGGGTCCACTGAATGCAGCAGAATACAATTACCGCCATATTACTTTGGCATTGCATAACCCATGACGTAAAGCCATCTGCATAAACAATCGCAATGCTCATGTGGAAGCTTCCTGTAGTGGGTTTCCTCGTGAGTGAAGTATGAGTAATATAGCTGTACGCGCGCACAATATATCATCTGTTATCGATAAATGGAAAAATAGACGTGCAGGATAAAATCACTGGTATAATGCTTTGCATTCGTCAATATTCTGCTGTATATTGCAAATGCAAAATACGTATTGCATTTCATTTTCTACATGGTGGTGATTTTATAAGCTGCGGTTATATAGATGTGCCAAAAACATGAACAAAAAGGTACAATATTATTTATTCACCATGCAACAGTAGATATTGATTAATCGTTCAATATACCATCAGAGTTTTCAACGTCACTTTGTTTTTCGTCAAACCAGATACATTCATCATATACCTCTCCGTTGCGTGATAATCACCTAATTACATCATTGGTCAGTTCGGCAATTTCTCAATATTTTGGATAGAAGGCACCTTCTAGCACAAACCTGCCAACCGAGTAATCTCAAACAACATCATCACACGATACGGCAGAGTCAATACCTTCATTATTAATTACACAGATAAGATCAGCAGCAAATGTGCCTGCAGCAAAGAGAAAACCAACGCCCAACTTACACTGCAAGAATGCAATGGAATAGTATTTTAATCAGCATTTTTGGCATATATTAGCTCATATGATTCTCAACAGTTAAGGCTGCGTTGTGTTCCAATATTGCTCGTATGAGCTTGTGCACAATTGTATGCAGTAAACACCGACAGGCACTCATGCACATTGGACATTACATACCTCATACAATAAGGATTTATTCCATTATGAGATTTGTTTTCTCCGGGACGCTTGCTTACCCCAAGACATTCCGCAAGCTTCGCATAGCAGTGACTGATTATCCGATACAGAATAACAACAAAAGTATTGGTCGAATACAGGTTTCATTCGGCTCTTTGTTAATATCCGGGGTGAAGGGCACAGTTGCCTAGTGTATATTGGCTTAAACCTGTATAAGTACGCAGTATCGAAAAGCGAAACGCTTGCGTTGCCGTGCGGGGATGGTCTAATATTTGTTGATAGATGTGGTAAATTTGAAAGGAATAATTGAGTGGTTTGCCGCCCGCAGGATAGTGCGCTTATCAAAGTACAAAAAATATGATACAGAGTTGTTTTTTTGGGGTGGTGTGGTGGTGGATATGGCGTTCTTATCAATTCCACAAAGTGGCGAGCTTGGATTGGATCCGAATGCCATTGCTGATCGTTGCCGCATTCGCTATTAGATATTTTGCGGCGTTTTCTATATAGTTATTTCACAGGCAGATTATACAAATGCAGCATATAACTGTGTTTGGTGCCTTTGCTTTTTTGTAGGCCAAATGTCATGGTAAGTATTATGTTGCAAGTATCGATCAATACTTTGTTATAAAGTACATTGTGGCATAGGAGGAAAAAGAAAAATATATTTCATATGAATCTGCGGTACAACATTTAGATACAGGATCATTAGCTTAGTTTACATAACTGCAGCTTATATTCAATCATGCACTCCCGTGCGTAGGTGAGAACAGCGTTCAATGTGCCAAACAAAAAGGATCGTGGCGTGCACTGATCATTACCTTGACGTAAGCACATCGGAATATATGCTTATCTAATTGTGCAGAGGACAGAAACACGTGCTTGACGTTTGTCTCTTACAAATATTGGTTGAAAATTTAATCCCTTACTTTGTCAAACTCAGCAGCTCTAATTGACAATAATTGAATGACTGAAAAGATATGATTATAACCATTGAAAGCCTAGATAAAAAACAGGTTGCAGCCGAGAAGATGGAGAAGATGTAATATACATTGCCACATTTCGTATAACGTCACGTAGGACGATGGTCACTGTATTAGACTGCAAAAGTATCCTGTAATATTGTTCCGCATTGACAGTTGTTGATTTTAATGCGGAACATGCATGCAACTCTATTCGGATATAGTACGGGAGCTGTCAGGACAAATACGCAAAAATTCGTTAGAAAGCAAATGATTATCCATCAAATTTGAAATGAAGATTGGTGTTCAGTGTTCCTACATTTGCAGCCTATGCCTTTTCGGTAGTTCGCGCCTGGGGTAGTGCCACTGCATTAATGGTTTATGTGTAGGGCTACAGCAGTTATGGTTTTCTAGTCGAGATGTACTACATTTATAGCTTAAGAAGTCTACTTAGACTATTAATGCCTCGCAAGTGGCTACTGCTAGCGGACACTAGAATATGGCTGATGCCTAATCTATGGCTTATATTTTCAAGGATTATCATCCATTTAAGTCGGACACTTCTTATGGGTAAGACAATTGCGTTTGTATTTTTAGGTCTCGTTTAGAGTTATGTTATTTTTAGATTATGCCTGATTAAGGGATACTACATTTAACGTTGATGACTTTTCTTATGATGATCTATTACGTATTTTAATCTATTTGCGGTTTTTGGCTCATATCGGGATATGGGATTCCGCTCATTTAGGGCTAGATTTGTGGGGGCCTCATTCTCAGTAACGGGCGAATGAGTCTGCGTGCGGAAGTAGATTATAGATTTCTACGAATAATTAATCATTTGAAATGAACTTCTATCTGCACAGTCGTTCATTTAGACTCGCTGAAAACAGCCTGGAACAAACACGGGTAAATGATTCCATTGTGGAGAATAAAATAAGCCGTGCACGAGCAAACACACTGTCGTTTCATAGCTACGTCCACTCAAGCGAACTGCTCCTAGTGGGTGATAAATAACGCTTATCTGTGATGCATTATAGTTCTATCAATAGTTGTTCACAAGTAGGAAAATAACAAGGCCTACCAATACTTATATTAGTGTTGCTATTCTATATCCGACTCGAATGGTGCTTCTACGGAGGCTAGTCTTCAGAGCATCCGGTCGAGAAGGAGTCCACATTTTTAACCGTTTCCTCTAATCAAGTTGATTGTTACCACCCGAAGTAGACTAAGGTTTTTAGCAAAACGCCCGGTGACATATTCTGCATTAATTTTAATTCTTAATTGCTATCTGAAACGACCCTGCAACCAGAAAATGTATATTTGTTAGTGTAAAATGCCAATTTCTGGAACATATGAATTAGTATTCAGTGGCTTAAGCATAAGCACATGGGATTAACCGAATTATACTCACAGGCCAAAATAGCTTATTATTCAAACATGGATTAAAATCCGCCATTGATGCCTCAAGAAAGTCTTTATGAATCAACATATGGTCTCACGCCATTAAGATCCGCCATTGATGCCTCAAGAAAGTCTTTATGAATCAACATATGGTCTCACGCCATTAAGATCCGCCATTGATGCCTCAAGAAAGTCTGTATGAATCAACATATGACCTCACGCCATAGGTTTTTCAGCCATTATATGCATCAAATACAACGGCAAACAACGGAGCGATATGATCATGTTATCTTTGCAATAGCTGTCAGTGCAACGACATTAAAGATACGGTCCTGATAACGGAATACGCTATTATATTTGTCTAAAATTTAAATAAATATCTGAGATTGACGGCAACGTTGAACATATGTCAACGTTGTCTCTGCCAGACAATTATTCGTTACATACAGTGTGTTGAATAGAAATTTGCCTATTACTTTGAGAGGTATTTCGAGTACGGACACCTGTTAGCTTTGAATAGTGTATGACTTCGTCGTTTGTCGCGCAACTATCCGGTCTATTTTTTTCTTTGCAAAGGAGTTTTCATATTGTTGCTGAACATACTATCGCCAGTAACACATCCATAATTCAAATCACTTACCTATTTCCCATAGTTGCTATGCATGACCAAATGAAACCCTTTAACAGTAAACCGTGAACGATTGGATACAACAAAGTAGGAAAACGCATTTCTCTGTTGGGATTGATATACTGATATTCGATGAATACAAATAACATAACGGTTTTGACAACTTATAGCAAGAATATAATCAATACACGGTACTGATGAATGCTCATTATGTCGCTACTTGTAAAATGTATGAGCAGTTAAGTATTTACCCGTGATAAGTAAGTAATGATAATGCAAATCTTGTTCACTGGCAACGGATGCTATGACAATCAAACGTTTGCAAGGTAGGTTAATATTTCATGTTATTCCCTTTTAAGTCGTTTTGTGACGTTAAAACAAAGCGCACTAATGCAACGCCAAACATCACCTCTGCATATATTGTACAGTAATGTGAGAGACCATGTTGAACAAAACAAAGCCAGTATTTATTGTTCCTCATTTGCGTACATCCCGCACCCAATTACTAACGACTCTTTGTTGGGTAAGCTCCCAGTAGAAGGACCCCATAGAAGCCAAGAGCAAAAATAAATATCAAACAAGCCATTGCCAAAAGAAATGCTGCGGCAATTGTGTGAAACAGATAACGGCCATTTATCCAGCACCGACTATGATCATGGCCCAGGAAAATAATGTTTGCTATGGGTGATCAGCTATTGTTCTCCACAAAAGCCTTGCATCCAGTAAAGTTGCTGGTAAAGTGCAGATACTTGGACTGCAGCACTTTGCAGCCTATACCTATCGCACGAGCGATATTTATCCTTCCATGTGCATAAGCATCGGAATCGACTTGAAATCTTTACATTCAACTGTTCCTCATCCTACTGCACATCTTACTTCTTCCAAGCTGGTCGTTTCAATATCACTCGAGTGTATCGACAGTCGCCTTTTTTAGGTGTTTAACAACAAGCAATGCACGACGAGAAGTAATTGGTGCTTGCTGAGAAGCAGTGTACATCGATTTCCGGACTATTAAGTAACGTCATCTTCATTTAGAGTATATGATCTCCGTTTACAAGATGCGCCAGGAGTCACGTAACAGTGCAATTTGTCATGGATGCTTATTTTGTAAAGGCATAAATAATCTCAGCAATAATTCGGTTGCGCAAATGTATTTTGTCATAAAACATGCAGCGACAACAACGAAAAATGTATAACAAAAATACCTCTAGGTACTCAAATATTTTAACTTCTCCGCTCATTCCCGTGTATACTAATACGTACATTATTTCAATGGCTAGATTTTAACCTACTTGCGCAGGGTTGAATGTTTTAGATCAAACTATTAGAATTAACGAAACAAATGTCAGCTAATTTCCACACAAATAGCACAGACTGCATTTTAAAACGTCTTAAACAGAGCATCCACTTTGTATACGGAAATGACGAGTTGTGTTCAGTAGGCAATAGTAAGAATAAGATTAAATGTGTTAAAGTGTTATTTTCTTACGCTGGCCACTATTTCGTCATAACCTACCTCTTTAGCTGTTACAAGTTCTAAATCATTTGCTCATTTGAAAGACGTTTGCATTTGCATCAGCAACGATGCTTTGCATCGCTGTAGCGAAATTGACAACACAGGAGTGTCATCAATTATGCAATGGCACATCGGTGTGTTTGTTCTGAACAGCTGAAGCAGTTGAATAAATATAGTAGAAAAAAATATTGTTTTTCCTCACTAGTGCAAATGATGAGCGTACCACAAGTAGTTCGTTTAAGGAAATGAGATGTAACGTTACTATAACATTGAACCGATTCGCTTACACGTGCTGTAACTAAACTTGGTGGAACAAATTGAAACGGTGTTATTTAGTCGGTGCTGTCCCTTAATTCCTGGCTCAATAACGTATCAGTTATAGTACACGGTGTGCGCAATCAATGAATGTTATTAGGATCATGGTAACCACGTGCGGCGTGACATAGTAAGAAGATGATATGCAGCTGAAGAAGCAACGACACACAAGGTCGTGAAAAGAGCCAATCAATAAAAAGATGTGTAAATTGTAAGCCGGTTTTGCGTTACAAATGTTAGAAGGGGTAAATGTTATGAAGGGCCAATGTTATGAGGGGTTATTGTTCAGCATGACTGACAAAGAGTCAAATCTTCTTGCAAATATTCATCAAAATACATATCTTTTGCGTCATCATAATGGCTTAATAACTCCCCCAGGAATTTGATTTTCGTTTAAGCAGCGAGTTGGCAATAGATCTCATAAATGCATGTTGCTGCATTCTTTTTTTCTGGTAACTGTTATGAATAACTCGCCTCACGCTTGAATGTGCTATCAATACGTTGCAGAACGACCTGCATGAATAATTACGTTGTGCATGTATAATTACGATATGCATGCATGCATGCATGCATGCGAGTTCTCTTCAGTACAAGACTTCTCCTCCTCATACAGCAGCAAGTATCTTCTAGGAAGCACTCAACCTAAAGAACTATTTTATTTCAACGTTCGATAATATATGGTTGATCTATAACTAGGTGAGCCACTGTATGGTAGAGTTTCATCTGGAAGTATGCTGACCAAATACACAAATGTCAATAAGATTGATAGGTAAGGGTTATGTATGTGAGAACGAGTGTAGGTTAAGAAAACAATTGTTCCGGGCTGTTACAGGTGGTTGCAAGGATCACGGCATGAATACTCCGAGCGCCAGGTACCTACAGAGAGAGCGACTAATCGCTCTGAAGCCTTGAATATGGTACCGAGTACCTGTAATCGAAACAATCTTTCGACGGTGATTAGTCTCATGCGTGCAATACACATGAGCTATATATGCTGTACATGCACATGATAATCACTGAACAATTTGATAATTATGCCACTATTTAAAACATTATCAATATCAATTTATTGCTGATTAATTTTGGTCCCCTGAAATGTCCAGTGGACCCCAAACTTTCGGCCGTATCCCTTCGAAATTTTACCCCGAGGTACCTGGACCCTTGATTACTTTGGAATAGTGAGAGCTTTGCCTTGCATCCATGTATCTTATATCGTAACAGTTGTGTTGATGTTTAACTTCCCATTGCAAAATGACGGCGAGGGTAGTTACAGAAAACATTCTCGTGTGCGTAACAGGCAAAATTGAATCGATTATCATCGCTCAGCAAGTGATCTACCTCTAAGGAAAAAAGAGGGAAGTACATGTATATATATATATATATATATACCTATAGATATATATATATAGAGATATATATATATATATATATATATATATATATATATATATATATAGATAGATATAGATATATAGAGAAATATAGAGAGATATATATATATATATATCTCTATATATTTATATATATCTGTCTATATCTAGATAGAGATATATCTCTCCCTATCTCTAATTATATATCTCTAGATCTCTCTATCTCTCTCCTCTCTCTCTAGATATCTCTCTATATATATAGATCTCTCTATCTCTCTCACTCTCTCCCTCTCTCTCTCTGTCTCTCTCTCTCTTTCTCTATATATGTCTATATCTCTATCTATATCTGTATATCTCTATATATCTCTATCTATATCTTTATATATATATATTCTTTATGGTATCTCTATATGCCTATATATATATGCATGGGTATCGACACTCCACAAGTTAGGCAAGCAGCTTGTAAGCTAAAACGAGATAAAACAGACGGTGCATGTGAAATAACTTTTGATCACATGCTGAATGGCTGCGATGAGTTATACGCCCATCTATCAAAACTTTTTACTCTGATGTTGAATCATGCGCATACGCCACGTGGTATGCTAACATCTACGCCTGTTCCTATTCCTAAGAACCGAAAGAAATCATTGAACAGCAGTAGTATCATAGGGAAACCGTTAGATAATATGATTATTGATTATCAAAGAGATGTATTGAAATCGTGTAGTTTAGAAATTCGGATTTAAACGTCATACTCAACAACACAATGCACTTTTGTATTAAAGGAAATCATAGATAATTATGTCAGTGAAGACTCACCATGTAATGTTTTATTATTAGATGCTTCCAAAGCGTTTGATCGAGTTAATTTTATGAAAGTGTTTGGTTTGCTACAAGAGCGTGGTATATGTGCTATGACTGCTAAACTCCTACTTAACATGTATACGCATCAAACGTTAAGAGTTAAGTGGAACAACAGCTTCTCTGACAATTTTAATTGTACTAATGATGTCAAACAAGAGGCGGTTTTGTCACCCATTTTGTTTGGTGTGTATATCGATGAATGTTTGTCACGGCTCTCAAACAGGGGAATAGGGTGCCATGTTGGTCAGTTATGCTGACGACGTCGCTCTCATTGCTCCTTCTTTGAATGCGGCCAAATCCTTGCTTAAAAACTTGCGAAGAGTTTGCCAAAGAATATAATGTTATATTTAACACATCAACAAGCAATTTGTTGCTTTTTAATTGTCAAAAGCGCGATGTGAATCTACAACTGGGTAGTGTTAGATTAAATGTTAATGAACATAATGTCCATCTTGGATCCTATATAACAAGAAATTCCAAACGATTGAATATGCATGCTGCATGTGGTGATGTTGTGTCAAAAACTAATATGCTGATGACAAGATTCGGTCACTGTTCAATAAATGTTCGTAATACACTATTTGACAAATATTGCAAAAGTTTTTATGGATCCCCATTATGGACGCTTTCATGTAATTCATTTAAGAGCTAATGTTGCACTTGGCGCAAATGCATCCGCCATGTATGTAAAAACTGCACCCTAGAACAAGATCAATGTATATTTTCTTTTTTAGCTGGTAGACTACCTCTTAAAGAACAATTAATGTTGCGACGTATAAAATTTTTCTTAAATAGTCTTAATAGCACGAATGATCTTGTATCGACTGTTAGCCGATTGTGTGCCTTTAGTAATTCGAATGTTGCAAATAATATAAGATATATTATGAGTATCGTTTATCTAAATAGTGCTATGATTTACAACCAGACCATTACTTTTAATGATATTTCAAGCAAACTTAGTCTGCCGAACATTGATCAAGAAAGATTGAACCTTGTTAACGTACAAGAACTTTGTGTGGACCGTGAATGTGAAAATATTCACGTTTTTTCTCACGAAGATATCAATGCTCTACTTAATTTTATTTGCACATTATGATCGCACCCCACGCTTAGTTAAATGATTGCACTTGAACTTGATCGTCATAAAATATCTGTACCATGAGTGCGAAATAAATGATGTTATTATTATTATTATTATATATATGTATATATATATATCATATATATAAATTTATATGTATATGTATATAACGAAATGTATATATATATATATATATATATATATATATATATATATATATATATATATATATATATATATATATATATATATATATATATATATTTATATATATATACATGTATATCGATAGATATTAAGCATTAGGCTTTCCGTCACTAGTGCTTATTTGAATACGCAATGCGTCTCAAGGCGCACATGCCGTCCGACTGATATGCCGTTGGCAATACACTACATGTACCCAGTTTTATAGAAGCATGACCTAGTGGAAACTGACTGAATGATGGTTTTTATAATCCTTACATGCACTACTGAATTGCTATGTGTATGGCCCGCGGGGTTGTCTTTACTTTTCACGCCTGCCGCGTGGTGTTCGCTGACCCGGTTATTCTTCGTTATACATTAACATTGCAGTCGTTTTTTCTACTGCATGCACCCCAACTAATTTTGTTCCATATCCCTGTTGGTAGCTCCCGAAACGTCTCCGTCTCGTGCTCTAAGTGCATACCTATCAATTATTACGGCGAGTTGCATTATATAGTTGTCATATGGAAATGCTATCTTCAGAGACTCCCAAAAAGCATTAGAGAGTTTGCCAAATGTATAACACACATCCTAACTATACAGACTGTTAGACATAATATGGTTTTTCATGATCACAATATATCCCTCCTAACATTTTGTAGAGAAAACAATTTCTCATACCTTTTTTGCAGGAATGGTGTGCGGATTCAAGATATGCACGGTGGTCAACGTCATCGATCCTTTTAATATTATTTGTTTTATCGTCGTGATATCATATATGTTTATAATAGATAATGTCACAAGATACTTAAAAAATATTTTCGGTATGGCAAATATTCGTGTTATTGCCATGCGATGCATAAATAACTCATCGTAGTTGAAATATTTTAGTCAGCTTTATGTTGTATGTGAACACAAATATAGCGATAGGCTCATTGGATATCACTTTGACACCTCCTAAAATTATGATTGCTTGAACAAATGACACTCTAGAATACATACGATAGTAGAAATCCCTTTGCCTATCAAATAATGACCGAGTAAAGCGGAGTGACAGGTTACGTTTTTAATGAATTATCAGTGTTTGAATCTCTATACATCGAATAAAGCGTCCATACAGTCGTAATCTTAATGCGAACAACTTTGTGTCAATGGTTTACTATCTCCGCCTATATATGTGCATATGAAATGCTGCAAGACAAACCAGCCGCGAGCCAAGCTCGATCAGCAATGAAAGTGCATACTTACTGCCACTGCACTTGCTGCACTTGTTTTTACCGTCTGTTTGGGATTATTATCGTGCGAGCTCTTCGCGTTCCCATTCATACAATAGTTAGCTTTCTGAAAGGTGTGTATTGGATGGATTCAATGAAATTGTTTGCACAAACTAATATTTACCAGGTTTCATTCAGTTTAAAAAAGTAGGGGGCGTTCATCCATGCTTTATCCGCAGAAAGCTATTCCATTGCATGCATGCAAATCCGTACTGTTTGTCGGCATTATGGGTGTTGGTTTTTGCGTATTTCACAATTATAGCCAAACAAGAACAGTGCACACCGATGAGTTCTGTAACTTTAGTGGATGGCTTAAACAACGACAAATGGACGCGGAGTAATGAACCCTTCGCAGGCTGATTGAAATTGCGTCAAGATTTAGGCCTTGGAGAATAAACCTGTTGACATATGTTTGGATAGAGGGGAATATTTTACTAAAGGGAGGGCATCTGCTATTTGCTTAAATTAAGGTGTTGACACTAACAATCAGTACATTCCATCACTAGATGCATAACAATTCCTCTGATGCAATTGACAGCTGCAACCGATAGCGTATACGGCCGTGCATCGGAATTCTCCTTCACCGGTTGCTGTAATTAAGTGAATGAATCGTAACGTTTTTGCTATTTATTACTGACTGAATGTCTCTTTTGACAACCATTGACTGAAATGCAGTGTATTGAATATAAAGCAAGATTATGTTAGTATGCATGCAACTGTCATTTCATAGCAGTCGCGACCAATCGAATAAGGTTTATAGTCTCCAAATGCATTACTGACGATTAAAAAGCGACATAAGCTCCACAAACCGCATGCAAAGCATCTTGAGGTGTAACGTTTTAGTGTGATGTATTGGTATAAACATCACTTGGTATAGCCTATTTCTCGTTGCAGGCCGGCCGTCGTAATTATCGTCTACAATGGGTCTCCTCATCAAGGCCCTATATTTCTGCATATCGGGTGGAACATAAATGAACTTTAATTAACAAGCCATGGGAATTGCAGCAGGTAATTGATATGGTCGTATGGAACAACGGTGAAGTGGTGGAGATGCGTGAGTTGTTTGCTCTTTTGTGCTGTGCATTTGACTGGGACAATGCACCACGTTGTCTTGTGAGTTTAAACGAACCAATGATTTGGATTTCTCCGTGCCGAAAAAGTAAATATTCGACTGCGAATAAAATGCCAAATAATCAAATAATTATTGCTGCAATTCAATGAAAATAGAAATAATACCTCAATTTCTACAATATAATGATCTGCAGAAAATTGATTATGTGTCCCCAGTTGCAATATAGGTGTATTTGGCATGTTTTGCGGTGCCATAGCGCAATCTTATAAAAGTTTAGTATGGCAGACACTGAAGTTTGCTGGGCTGTATTTTGTGCCTTTCGATTTTGGGCTAGATTCAATTATGTGAGCTAATAACTGCTAAGAACCTGGTAGACGTTCCGGAATCAACAAAACATTGATGCAAACCAGTAAACAGGATTTGCATTATCGCTGCGTACTAGTTACGCAGTCATGCTTACAAACCGATACATTCAATTAACGCGTTAACGAACATCCCAAATGCACATATTGCCAAAACATGGGCATGCAAATCAGAACTACAAAGACGTACATGCTAGCGACGTGTCAAATTATGAAGCCGTTGCTTGCAAGGTGGTGACAAACAAGAGCTGTACATAACGCATACTGTAAATAATGGATACAACGACGACATACATTTGAAAAACAATCATCTATTGTCAAGCTTACCATTGGCACGTTGGATCAACTGGTAATTGCTATGCGGCAATCCATTTCACACAGTAGTGATACAATGGCTGCAAAAACAAAAACGGGCCGGATAAGACATACCGAATAAGTCAATGTAGTTTTAGACAATGGTCCGCGCTGGTTCGGCCGACTTAACAAGCTGGTTAGCATTGCACTTGTTTTTTAAATCATTGGACGTCCCCAGATAAAAGAGCCTATTGTGGAACATAACAACCCACTGACTACATCGCCAAACAATTACGTCGACACGAGCCAACGCGGCTTGGGCATTAAAATTAACCTTTGCCGGTTTAGAAGATTCCTGCGAAATAATTAGTAGACATACAAAAAAGAAGCATTGTGTTGTAAATGCTAAAAGATATTTGATTTTTCGCCTTCATTACTAACTATTTACGTGACAGAGAGTTTATGTTCGCAGAGGATTGCATGCTTTATAGATAATTTGTTGAATGCTTTATAAATAATTTGGCCGGCATCCGTTCGGCTAGGTACTTCAATTATTGTGGGCCGTTTGCAATGCTACTGGATATCACCTCGATTGTTGTATTGCAGCAGTGATAATACTGCGTAAGACATAGTGAGATTTCGGTAAAGAAGCGCATTAAGTTATCGCTGTGCATGCGTTGGTCGCTAATTACCTCGTACAAGCTACTGCAAATTTCTAAAAGACTCTACCGAGTAAGCAGAGCGGATTGCTTTTTGTTCAAATGTATGTTTACAAAATTCTAAAAGCTCTTAAGCCATGTCAAACTTTTGTCGATTGTTTAATTATTAAAATAATCTAGAAATAAACTGCACGCAATTAACAATTGGTGCAATTGTGTGTTCAATGCGTATTTCAGTTGCGATGTTGAACATGCAAAGAAGATAACCGAATAAGATATTATTGGTCACTGTGAAAAAAAGCTACATAACACGAGTAGACAATTACGATTTCTGGTTCGGAAATACGAACACAATTGCATTGATCTACGTGTGATCCCCTTACAATGCCTGAGGTACGATGCATTCAGCTGACTAAATAAGCTTTGTACAAGCAGCGGGACACGAGCAGAATGCAAAACAAGAACACTGTTTGCATTATACGCAATAATATGAGCTCTTTAGCGGTCAATATGCTGGTCCACGTCAAAAATTGCAGACTGTGAGGATGATCACTCTGTTAAGGAGTCGTTGTTTAAGACCCTACTGTTGCCGACAGATGTAACTTTTGTCGACGTAGATAATGAACCTGAAGTGGTGTAGACATGTACTATCAAACACATTCAGCCTCCAAGTTAGCAATACATTGGACTATTAAGCTTATTTACATTTGTAACATTTTTACTCAGGTGATGCAAAATAATACATGCTGTTAGCAAAGATTTATCAGGTGAACAAGCCTTGTATTCAATATACTAAATAACATTGACATTGCGCCTTGAAGAAGTAATATATTATTTCCTGTATCTTATGAAAAGTATCGCTTATCCAGGTTGCGCTGCCTGCTTAATAACTGTGCACTGGGTCATCATTTTAGCTAACTTGCATTAGAATTAACTAATGAGACTTCGTTGTTATCTCGTTCGTTTATTACGCTAGCCGGTCACAATTACTTCAAATATGAGTCAACTGCGGTATCTTCAGCATGGTTAACGCCTGCATTTTGTCCAGAATTCAGGATAATGAGCTGAAATGTCAATGAAAATACCTCGGCACAAATAACGCTTGTGCTAATTGTACTGACAGATACACTGGCGTTTTGTTAGGAGGAAGTGGTATGTATCTACGTTGTGTCATCAGCTGAGCCGTGGACATTTCATTCTCATATAAGATGACTGTGAACAGTTGTTTGTATCGGCTTATCTGTGTCCATCGTTGGTGTTGGAATGTTCGGAGCGAAAGACCACGCAATGGATAGATCTTTTAAATTTATTCTAATACTGGTATAGATTCCGAAGTTACAAAGAATTATTATCAAGCACAATTTCCTGACCCCGCAAGCCAACTCTTTCATTGAAGTACGACCGCACAGCATGTTTTTATGTTGGTCGCGTGATCAAGCATAACTACATATTTGAGGGCATCGTCTTTTAACAGCGCCGTGGATAAAAGACGATTTTTACAATCCAAGAGTCCGCGTTGAGCATATATCGGAGCGCCGCTCTTATGTATAAGTGTTGTATTGCACACTTTTTTGTTGAGATAGGGCTGTGTTGCACTAGACATACTATGAATTATACCATACTTAAATTGTACTTGTCGCATTACACTACATCCTTACAATGATGATGATTGTCCCTGGTGGGCCATCAGCTAATTTGGCCTGCTGCAATGCACGATTGCAGGATCTTTAGGTTTACTCTAATTTCTCCATTAACTCAGCTTTCCGTATTACATCGGCTGTAAAACTGTTCATCGCCTCTGGTGGGTAGACAAGCAAACATAAGAATATCCTCTGCTTCTGTCTTTGTGTATATAGATATCTTGGTTGTAGAGGCCATTGGAAATTGCCAGGAAGTAACAGCCGGTATATATGTCAGGACGTTGTCATTAATCGGCAATTTGATGAATATAATGCCATCTTCACAGGAGCAATGATTGCACGATACCCAATGACATTCAAGGTACAAATGTTAATCCATTTTAGAAACAGGCATTATATTCTATAATCATACATAACCTATGCATTCTCTTATGTTTGTTTTGGTTTTTGTCCGGTAGATATGACAACAAATATTACAAATAACATTGCCAATTTGTGCTGAATACTCAATACATAATATCACGCGAATCTTAGCTTATTGCGTTGAGTGATTTTGATCATCAACGTTGTCCATAGTTGAACGATATACGTGTTTAAATTATAAGGAATGATATATGCAGTTATGCCTCGAAAATTGTTGTTATGTTATGAACAAAATCCAGATGGAATTTTGTCGTTGGAATCGCGCATCAGACAGAAATTTATGGACCTCTGTTTATGCATCCGCATTTTACTGTCGTCTTTTTTATGCTTCCATTATCTAAACGAATCGCACGTGGGATATGAAATTAAAATCCGCAATCGAGCCATCAGCCGCTTTGACCCTTAATGCGACTGTCAATGTTCATCAAATATGTAATGTTTATGCTTCTTGCTGCACTGCAACATATTGTACTCGTACAATAAACATTTTTTTTTCTCTGTTAGGGTGTTCTTTACAACAATTTATTGATAGTGGCGGTATTATACTATCAAGAAGAAAAAATCGGGAGCCATCAGATGGATTATTAATCGTAAAGCTCTGGATAAAGCTTTATTATTACTGAGGGTAGAGCAGATCAAAAACAGACGTGGTTATTGTATATATCAGAACGAACAGACTCACTTGCACGACAAATTCGACAACAACCGCATTAAACAGGAAACAAACCAAGGGGCATTGAAAGCAGCTGTTGCTATGATGATATGTAATGTTGGCATATTATCCGGTAAGGCAATCAACTAAGAAGCAAAATAATCATTTCAATTATGTAAATCAAAATGAAACTACACAACGTCCAGATTTCTCTTACACATATTAACTTCCCCTTTTACAACCTTCTTGCATCCCATGCTTTGGAGCTGAACCCAAGATTTTTGCGTGTGAAGCTGCTAATTGTGACTTTTCGTCCATTTACGCGAAATGGCTGTCAGAGCATTGTCTTCGAAGTGCGAAATGGGCACCCACAACGACAACGGCATCCTGGACAGGAATGTTGGAGATCACATCTTGCGTCAGCATCCTGCGGCAACATGTTGCGGCAACTAGCATTTCTCTGAGAATCAAACACGTTTTCGACACGCATTCTGCACTTTAGTTATGATATCTTGCGTAAGACTAGATTATCTCCGCTCAATCTATTGCACTAGTGTGCCGTTCACCAGGGAAGCTTATGCGGACGCTCGAAATGATACGAAAGTAGACGCGGTGAAACAGCAAAGTCGAAACCGATGAGCAACATTGCTGACTTCGTCTCCATCCAGCAACCTATGTCCCATGTTTACTTTACAGAGCTAGTACTATCAAATCATTTGAGAAGTAACTATCAGCGATATACCTCAATACTGCTTAGTTTTAGCGTTGAAAACAAAGCGAATGCAAAATCTAATTTGCGTTTCAGTATATGCTTTCATCCCCTGTACAAGCGAGCTACGGTATCTTGTGTTCATATGACTGTCTCACGCTATTCAATCAACAAACTAATTAAGTTCACGACGGCACAATTCATTCTGTAGGCTACGGTTGTCGAATGGAGAAGCACCGATTGAAGACTCGATTTCAAGGTGTAATATGCTGCACTATGACAGAATATCCCCAGAACAACATAGATTTATACGAATAACAACTAATGGGCTGATGAATTTCTACAGGTTGTACAAATGTACTCCAGTACAAGGGATCGCGTCCATGACCATAAGCTATCTTATACTCATTTACACTGTTCAATATTATCATGACATCGTAGCTTGAATGGATACGCACATTCCTAGAATGTAATCTTCATGACATATTATTCCCTATTACATTCCAGCCAGCTGTTACTTGGCATGTATATGGCAAGCATCTGATCAATCACATCAGCGACTCCTACTGCTGTGCAGGAATTATTTTCATCATGTTACTTTCAATGTATTGGTTAGACGTTTGACATTAATGCCACACCGACAGCCTCCTAAAAATATTAAGATGAATAGTTAAGACGGCGGACATGGACTGCATGGACTTCCAATCAAGTACGTCAACACAAATGTGTTGGCATGGACCGTTACTGCCAGAATCTATAGTTGCGCAATCAAGAACGGTTATAGGCAATGTTGTCAATATGTGTTAATAATGAATCAAACATTTTGGCTTCACCTTGTGCAACGTTCAGTTGGACTGATATTATAGCTCGAATCGTTAATTGCATTCTACTTATAATATAATAGACGTTATACGATTTAACTTTTTTTCAAATAGATTGAATAAAACTGACTTGGTCATTGGCTTAGAACTTCTAATGACTTGCCTCTTCGGCTGGCAACAATGACTAAAAATATGCAAGCAGATTCAGAAGAGGAGAAACAAACGTCCGCACAACATGAGTACGAATACGCATCCGCACAACATAAGTGCGATATTTAAAAAACAACAGAAACGGGAGGAAATATCTAATGCAGATACCTATAATCTACAAAATCTATGTCGTGTGCTCGTTTGTGTACATTTGTGTAACACAAAATCATGCTTCAAGATGAAAATGCTTTGTGTGGATTCTGTAGATCTAATGACAATGAGCAATCTCAAAGATCAACCACAATGACAGACAGAATTTGGTATCCCATGTGACGACGATGGAATAGCGCTACCAAATAATTCCTGGGACTTATCATACTCCTCGTACGTGTTAAAGGGATGAATCAAACACAACACACTATGCTGTCTTGCAAAGATTATTTTGCAAAAAAAGCGAAAAGTAATCTAACTACAGCAAAACACATCGAATAAATTTGTCCCACTTAGTAATTCTTTAGCATATGCATTGCAATTATTGGGGTACTGAGGACGCAGACCCTTGATGATATAGTATATATGCTGGACATACTCCTCACCATGGGGTAACTATGTCATCAGCATGACTCAATGATTTTGGCCATTTCTAACAGTAGACGTCTAGACAGCGTCGTAAAATGGGGTCTTTTAACACAACATCAAAATAAAGGGGGCGATGGCTGACCATTTATTCTTGTTACGACGTGATATGAATTATGTTCTTCCTTTAGCCTAGTTTTGACGTCTTGCTTTAGGCCGAAGCCAAAACGGCTGCCTAAGAATATTTTGAACATGCCATCACGCGAAAAATACTCTCCCATTAATATTGTAATTAAATACTAACCACACTGTTAATGTTTTAATTCATCACGTGCGGTGGCAAATGTCGGCCGCAACGTCGGCCATGTACCATCGCAATTCAATTCATACGTCGATGAGCTAGCCATTGCACCATAATAAATCCACATGCATAATTCAGTCAAATAACTGCTATGATTGATTTTCGATAGCATGAAGCGTCGGCTTTTTGTCGAAACACCAGGGCACCTCTTACTATGGCCTGGGAAAGTGGCAGCTTGAGACAATGCTTTGGACGCGTTTGCATCTTTAAGCTTCATTGATGAGGCAGTAAGATGCTTGCGTTCACTTTTATGCCCTGTGCTTGATATTTAACTGCCAATACAATCAATCATTTGGTGCACAACATGCTCCTTTGGTTGTAGCACAGCTTCACCACTTTATGTATATCTTCGGTAGGCTCTCTCCGCCCAGTCGTACATTTAGCGGATGTAGATGTATATTTTGGTTGATTGTCAGATTATCAAATGGCTTAATATGGCAATGTTAATGTATTGCAGTAGTATATATGTAGATTCCGCAACACCATGGGGCCTTAAGTTGCCAATGCTGCAACAAATCTTTTGTAACAAAGCCTATAACCTTGCCGCGTGTTCCTCGTGACCGGAGTAATTGACAGGTCTGCCAAAATAGGGGCCTCTACACGACGGAGCGGTAATTTCCGGCGCTATTTCCATTTACTTAGACCAGTACCTCAAGTTATGGCTTGTCAAGCATTATATCTCTTCCCACGTGGGCATGTTATGCTTGTGTGAATGGGTGATATACCTGTACTACTCGTAATTGGAGGTTTGATCTTTCCGGTAACACATATTATAAGTGTGTGTTATAAATGTTTTTATCATAATAACCGTGCTAAATGAATCATTATATTGGGATAAAAAAAAACAAATAATTAGTAACATGTATCCGCAGCCAAGAAAAGCATAATGGCTTACCAGTCATTAATCGGTATGGCGTTTGATTCAACACTTGTGGTTTTATAGATGTTGACTCAAGCGTGCCTTCAATTTGATATAATACTCCATGCCGTGGCTTACACAAAATCACCATGTAGTTGCTTGCTGAAATAAACGAATGAACCACTACTTGAAACACGAAGTATTCAACAGACTAGGTCATCCTAATTTGCATCCAAAGGTGCGCTAAATCGATTATATTATCAAATACACGATAGCAAAGCCTATTATTTGGTGTTTGAATGTGACAAAACACTTGATGCTGAACTTCACTTCCAGAAGGATCACTCGAACCTCTCACTCATTCACGCTTTAAACAAGCACATATGACGCATTAACATCGTCACCAGCGTTTAGCGAATCCTTAATACTGTTAAAGGTTGAAACTCTGACGTAAGAGACAGGGTAAATAATGCAGTGCATGCAACTATTTACCACTCGCTTGTGATTGTAACAAATAGTCCGATTTTGATCCAATATCGGTCATGCGTCGGACCATAGTGTTAAAGAATAAGAATAAGCCGGTGGTTGCCAGATTACTACAAGCTTATCGCTCGAAAAAAGAGTAAGCTTGCAAAAGGCCACATAAAGAGCGCAATTAGCTAATTTCTACAATCGCATGTCAGTGAGTCTCACAAGTAAATTATGCATATTTTATTTCAAATATGCTGCAAATAAGCGTGCTGTGAAACTCTCGTCTATTTGTCGCACTTTTTATGCACACATTCACAATAAATACCTAACGTAACCGCATCAATAAGCAAACGAACAATTACATTAGCATAAGTTAATTGTCAAGGTAAAAGAAAATATAAAAAAATACGACTTATTGCGCTTAATTCTATGTCGCCATACGTAGTGTTTAAACAGCAGAAAATGTGAATATCATTTTCCCTAAATAATATCAAGCATGTTGGTTCCTCATCTCACGACAAAATATTCATATTAATAGATCAGCCCTTTGTCAAATGTGACGTTTCATGTGACAATGGTGCTTAAGCGCTCATATCCAGTGACACGAAATGAATTCTCTATGGAGGTTGGGACACGGCACAACATACTTGTTTCGGATTTTACTATATATGTATGAGCATTCGGCTAACCACCCTATACGGGTTAAGTGTGACTGCTTACTTCTACACCCGCACTATTCTTCTGATTTATCTTTCGGTAATATAACCGCTTTAGAAACACATTAAACCCATATTTTGTTTCTGAAAAACGCGTTGGAGGTGCGAGTTTGATGTAAGAATGCATTATCAAGGTGTTGTCGATATTGCGCTATGTGGTTATGCAATGTGCTTGATTATCGGTCTTATTTGTAATGTGCATCAACTGACTATTCAAGCTAGAGTGCTTATTGCTTATGCTACTAGCATTATAAATCGATTATATATATTTAAAAATGAGGCAACTAAAGCTGATTACCGGCTATGCCGAAAATTTACACATCTTAGGTGTCATGAGCTAAGGGAGAATAGAGTTAAGCGATGAAATGGCATAGTATAGGTTAAATGGAAACTCATCTGTCAGCCAACATGTCTCAAATCGTATTACAAGCAAACCGTTACTTGTCCTGAAACATTGCATCGAGGTGAAATCTTATGTTTACGAAGACTGACTGTCAATACATGTGGGTAAATTCATGCGGCTAATATTATTTGATATGGAGACAAGAGGTTTGCGTCTGAAATACGAAGTCAATGTGGTTCTTAATTTGCATAGGTAATGCATGTAGGTTAACTTTATTCGAATCTTATGCTGCAGTTGCACATTTGTATCATGTATTTGACCTCCTGGAATCCTATGTACTGTCTTTGGTGCTGGTTGCAATTATATTCATCTAACCTAATACATTTAGATTGAGATATCTATTGTTCTAGTAACAAATAGTTAACACCATGTAGGGCTGATGAAGGCCAATAATTCATGACGAGCTAGCTATATATTTGTCGATTCATCTGATTATCACAGCTGAAAAAATTCATTACAACCCCAAATTCTGTTTACTGAACTTAATAAGAATATTGTATTTCTCAATTGATATAACACAGTGTTCCGCATTGTGTAGGCGTAGTTATCAGTCAATTGAAGCACCTCACGTAGTTCATGCGGGGCAACATTACCGAGCAGACAATGGTGGGTATGAAGTGCCTGCTAACATAGCTCAGAGGTATTTTTGGTTTTGTTCCATGCATCACGATGATCCATACTTTTTTCGCAATGTTCGACACGTAATATGCCTGTACTTGCCGAACATGCAAGAAAGTAAATGTTGATATTTTAAATTTGGAGAAGGATTCCTGTTAAGTGCCGGTACGTCTCATTCATGCCTCGTTTACAGCTTCGCAGTTTATGATTCATATCTCTTATTTTTAAGGAAGATTGCTGTTGTGCTTATTACCTGTTAATCCTGCAACATGTGTTTTTTTAAGGTTCGTGTTGATGTGCCTCTTGTATTAGTACTACGTGTATGGCGTATGCTTCGTTCACGGGCTTCCGTTATGGTTTTGCCCCCTCATAGGAATACCAAACCTATGATTTATTCGCGTTTGCTGTTATAACACATGACTGATAACTGGTTTGCAGCATTAACGTTAAACTATAATTCATTGAACCGATGCGTGATCCACTATTTATTAAAGTGCTTATTAAAAACATCGGTACAAATAAAGGCGAGATATAGCCATTCAGTTGCTTCCTAAAATTTAACAGGCATGTATTCTGCAATATATGGTGCAATGTGTTGCATCGCAGTCACTTTATATAGGATGGTCTTGAGTGTCCTCACAAACTAAATCTGCTTCTACTGCATCCATTTGCAAGAACAATCGCAACGGTGTTATATGATGACTCCTTTTTGGGTGACTGCTTTGACGACTTCCGAGCGAAACAAACACATGAGTCACAAAGAGGATAGCAACATAAACAAAAGGCCTTATATTTATTCCGCTTGTGCACAAGTACTACATATATCCAGTTTTGTTCTGGCTGTCTTCGGTGGCTCTTAATAATCGACGGTGCAGATAGTAAGCTTCCGTGAAATCTATACGGAATACATGGGACCTCGAACGTGTATATACACGGTCAGTAAAGCTCAACACTTGGTTCTTTGTGTACTGATTTGGCCCCTGTTACTGGAGGGTATTTCAGGGTATACGGATTCATCTTCACCAAGAGACAATGTATAATATAATCATGTCATGTTTGCACCCCGTGGTGGTCGCCGATCGCCCTGATGGTTATTGATCGTGACATGTAGTGTTTACAACAATCTGGATGGTTATTGATTGCTATCGTGCCAGGGTGACCCACGTATAATGGTGAATACTCCCAGTGATTGCTCAAAGTGGTCGTTCACATTAAACATATTGCATCACGACAAGACACACACCTAATTGGTAACATGTAGGGTGCTACACACATACCATCGACTGGTATATCTTATTCTGCTGGCGTGCATCGTTCTTATAGACGATAGCTCAAGAAAACACAATGGTTCAGCATAACTCAATGTTGTTGAGAGATTTAATGCAGATGGGTTGAGATGAATGCAGGTGCTAAATAAAAAATCAGGCAATTAATGCAAATTTCACGGCAGCATATATAAATACGTTATGCAATACACTTTCTGATGTGAAAGCTTCTAATCTTTTAATTTTTGCTGATGGGCAAAGCTTCTTCAGATTAAAAATTCCCGAGAAGTGTATTTTACCATTCACACTCCGATTGCTTTGGAGAGGTAGTTGGCTTGAGTGATTATTCTAAAATAATTTGTTATTCACTACTTCATCCACTGGTGTCAATATTGGATTCGCCCTGATCAAAACTTCTGTGCCTGTATTATCATAGTTCTGCTTATGATAATTACACGTCCATTGCCAATTACTAATAACTGGTCATGCGCCGTTTTTTTGGTCTCATTAATTAATCATTTCACAATGTTTACTTTGAACTGTCAAGGAATAAATAAACATTAAGATAAGTGCGGCCTTTGCGCATATCTACATACCTGACTGTATTAGGTGGTTATCAAATGTCATTACGAAGACTGCACACACTAAATACGACAACTTATATGCTTGGCCAGCCATCATCATGCCACTACGAACCAGAATAAGCAAGAAATTAGCCACGGTGAGGATACCCCGCCATTTAGCGGTAATCCGCCTAAGCATCACTACATGACTTGGCCAGAAAATTAGTAAAGACGTGATATGAAATTAACTTTGTCAGCGTCCATTGCATTCGATTGACGCATCATAAATGAAGGCATCTTATCCTGTGAAAAGTTAATTTGCCACTGTGAGGAGAGTATAATTCCACCATGCGCACTATGTTATTTATGTTCGTGAGTTTTTAAGAGCGAATTATCGACTAATAAAGCCTGCAATGGTACATGGAGGTGATAACTATCATTAGAAAGCTGTTACGATGCTGCGTTATGTGTTACATAAATAACTAAAGAAATATATCCTTACACTAAAGCAGCCTTCGAAATCGAACAACCGCTTAATACATAAAATAGTTCGAAGCAGTTACGTTAGCCTCGTTAGTAAATAAACCTGATCGGTGCTTGGAAGAGCGATTGATGTAGATATACGCAACGCATTCTTAAATTTTAACAGATTTTCTTTCTGTCATAGCGATTGCAATATACCTGTTTGTTTGATTAGCTGACTTCCATTCAATTGATCTCTGTGATTATGTTGAGATCATCTTCTTCATGATCGATTTCCATCTCTCCCGATTAGTCTTTGCAGGTGGCTGCTTAATCAAGTCAAAGTTATCTATTATCTGACATGCAGTTTATCCATTTACTTACCTTTCCAAGACAGTTTGGTGTTCTCGTACTTTGTTGGAGTTAACTATTTTGCTGTGAGTTCTTATGGTCACGGCTGCGGATGTTTTTGCGCATAACCCATCTAACACCCGAAAACTAATGGGGGCACATTGTTCTGTTATGCCCTCAAAAGAATAGCTAATAAAGCTTGCTCTTCACGTGCCCTTTAAGTGGGCTTTGGGACAAGCAATATCTACCTAAAAATCTTTTATATTTTTATAAATAATTGCAAAATAGGAGTTATTATTTGCACATATTCCGAGAGCAATTACCATCTACTGCAACCTGCACCTATCGTAGACCAGGATCGTCTTACAACCAGCCCATTTCTTTAATGCTGCTGCAAAGAGCAAGTGTATGCAGCAATTTACGTATAATCAATCAGATATGCATGGGAAATTGTTGTTACAGAAAACATTCATTATGGTAATGACACAATAAGTTTTTTTGCAACGCATATTTTAATTCACCCTGTGGTTACGAACATCCACGATTGTCTCGCAAACAAAACAAACGCAATAAAAACCGCATAAAGTCCTGTAATGCAATGAATTAAGAGTACTCATATAACTAACCCTTCCAAGTGGGATTTGGGGAGGCAATAGTTACCGGAACACTCTTTTGTATCGAATTTAAGTGAATATCAATCCGAGAGCCATTACCATGCACTGCAACCTGCATTAATCTTAAACCAGGTTAATCTCCCATTACGATAATGCCGCTGTAATGTAAGCAGTAATTAACGTACAAACTGTCACATGAGCACTACGAATTATAGTAACAGAAGAGATACAGTACGGCAATTGCACAATCGAATTTATACAACGAAATGCACTACACCATGATACAAGGAAAAAAGCTGCACTGAAGTGCTGATGTGTTATCGCGTGCTGATCCCTACAATCAATATAGCAACACAAGGTTATTTCGCCGTTGTGTTTAAAGATCGTTTCATTCAAGTTATTCAGCTACCACCCATGCTGATAGCAGGACTTGGCCGTTGTTGTCTACCACGATGAAGACTATAAACAATAATGAACCAAATTGCTACTTTTGTCTCTATTGTTGTACCCCGATTGCGCCTCCACAGTATTATCATTCTGAAATCGCCCAATTACCGGAGCCACGGGCACTCAAAAGCCAAAAATCAAACCGATAAAGTAATTTGCAAAACATTTTGCTTACCCACAATTTCATATGCTGGAATGAAGTGCTTCAATGTAGATGTTAAACAAATATACACAATATGAGATCCCTTCAATAAATCTATCTGGCTAATTGTGGCATGCTTTGAGGCGTGAGTTGTATCAGTTGCTAATCCGTTAATTGTAAATATTGCAACTTGTACCTGGCCATGACCGGTACAAGTCTAATGCACACGCAATTGTATGGGAATATTTGTTGCCTGAAAAAGTAACACATCACCCGTGTGTCATAGTGGTGATACATTCGTGCAATGACTGAACCTTATTTTGGACCATGGATTGAATTAATTTTAATTATTGCAGCTCCCCATCAGCTGGTATCAATGTGGATATGCAAGGCACTTTTTCTATTGAAAAATACTTAAAATATCGAGCAGTGATACACAAGAATTAGTGGCTAATGACATGAAAAGAACACAGCCTCTTCATTTTATCATTAGTGATTCTCTATGTCTTATCGTATGCAAGGTCAAAGACGTTGCCGGAATCGGTGTTTAACAACAACGGCCTCGTTCAATGCCCCCATTGCATATCCAGCACATAGCTTAATAGATGATAAATGTGCATCCGTATCCATGCGGCTCTCAAAGCTAGATGCACTTACTCACCCTAGACACTCCTCAGTAGCATCGCCCAGGGCATGTGGCAATAATTTACCGTTCCATAAGATACTGTATAACACATCCGACAAGTTTCCTGTAAAGTGGCAGAGGGGCGAAACGAGTCAATTATTAATTATAACGAGATAGCCATCCATCTTACCGTTGCAATCCATCCGCGATTGTTATATGTGTGATATTGGTAGAATAGCAAGCACCCTGTGTGTTAAATAGAGCAGCGATAGATTCCATTGAATAATACATGAGCTGTTGTGAGAAATAACAGTCGATAGGGTTAGTGCACTCCCTGGGTTCACCTTTTTCTCGCGTTAAGGTTGTCAAGCTTCTTGATAGGGCTTATTCTAAACCAGTTGTGACATGATATCTTTTGTGTAGTATTGCGTATAAACTTGCGCGACTCGATAGATTCTATTTGATACTCTTTCACCATCGTTACAAATTTGACAAAATCTATTGTGCACCATGCTCTCATATGATGGGCCATATTAAATCTGTATGTATAATTACCACAACGATTTTACATCACGAGCTGGTTAGGTAAAGTTTTCTAAAATTACACTTGAATCACCAGCTTAACCCTTAATACCTCTTGAATATCAAATTTTTCACCAAAACACTGTATTCTTAATGATACGATTGCGAAGCGAGTCAACTTTGCCTTTTATGTAGGCTTCAAGATATTGCTTTAGCAATTTTGTATGCAGCAAAAACTACTTTTTTATTTCTGAAATCATTTATAGTGAACTGTACAAGAACGAATACAAGTCAATAATAATTCAGCGGGGTTAAACAAATTAATGCCGTCGGCTAGTCAGAGTCAAATGTATAAGTTTTACCTCTTGGGTGAAATGTGTTTTTCCGCAGGCGGAGATAACGCATAGGATTGTGAACTGCATTATAACTAGTGCGTTGTTGGTCTGTAATACGAATAACAGCTGGGTGCTTATTGTGAATATGGTCGAAGCGTAGTGCTTATACAGAGCATGAAATATAATACACTATAGGTCTAATAGGATATATAACTCCATACGCTCGCAGCCGCACTTCCCAACACATTTAATTATAAACACTAATATGGGTAGTGAGATAAATGGGAATGGATACAATTTGAATATGTGACGAGAAGACGTATTTTGTCACTTGAGAATGAAATGTAGGAAAATCATTGATAAACATCCAACAAATAGGAACATATCCACAGCACCTCAGACTCGTAACTGCTGAACATAGCACATAAGCAAGGGAAAGGACCATAGCAATCTGTTGCCAAAGTACTTGTGGTTGGACCAAACTTACACTCAACATGAACCATGCAGGCTGCCTCCCACAATTAGTTGAATTAAAATGCATGCCGCAAAATAGAAACAAATGAGTAGATTCAAGAAGATATATCTCATCATCTCGGTGTCAGGTGTGCGTCAATAACCAAGTAATGCTAGGGTAAGCATTTACTGACATTATGGTCCAAGCAAACGAAGCTGTAAATTTCATTGTGCCTTACGACTAGAGATGCATTCTGCCACAGAATGTTGTTGTCTACTATATGTGAAGTTGACGGTAAGTTTGCTGGTAAATTACCATGTATAATAACACGTGTTATTTTCTTCAACACCAACCAGCAGTTCAATGACACCAGTGCACATGTCTATTTAGAAACTATTACTTTCTAATATTAATGACATGTCAAACGTATCTCCTATTACACCGCACTAAAAATCAACAATGTATCATATATTAACAAATGCGCTCATCAATTTATTTGGTGGATTATTCAACTCGTTTCGCTTTTATTTGCTTGATAAAAAGTTTCAGGTTTTATAGCATATCAGCACACATGGAGACATAGCGATCGGACAGCTCGTGATAATAAAGATGTTTTGCAAGCGACATTTTGTGCTGACACTAGATTCATGTTTCATGAACCACTGTCATTAGCTACTTTGCAATTTGACCGCGGTATTTTCTCATTTCCAAGCTGACAAGAATCTATCGTTACTATAGCTAGGGCATGTATGTAGCCATACCGTTTCATCAACATAAAATCACCCGAATCAGACATCAATGATAGTGATATATCGTTAGACGTGCATATCTGTTTGGCACATTTATTGAAACTCATCTTCGACTATATTTAGGAATTCGTTTAACTTGTCCATGGAATATGCCAGCCTAATTACCGGGATAAACAGCAATTACGGCGAATTTATGTTTTGTTTGCCTGTTTGACATGGGATCTGAATGTACTTTGCATTTGCTTGCCTCTAACGAAAATGAAATGAATGTTACTTAAAGCAAGAGGTCGAGATGAGACAGTGGTTACGGGTGAGAAGTAAAACAGTGAAATTGACTATCTAATAAAATACAAAAAAAATCATTAAGAAAGCAAGAATGTAGGTCTTGTTTTGTAGCGCATTTTTTATCTGGTGCAATTATTCCGAGAGTCATATATCTGGCGAGTGACAATGGGCAAATGGTAATTTTGGAGGAACATGCCTTGGCAATCTCAATCTTGGGATGTTTAGTACCTAACAGTTCACTAGACCAATTGTGTGCGCAGACAAAATACAGAATGTAGCGGTGATCCTAAAATCTTGATGTAGCGCTGTGGTAGTAGAATAAATAAGAAAAGTTGCATGGTAATAACGCTGAAAATCATAAAGATGGGTCTCATTTTTGTGCGCATAGCAATCTTAAGTAACAGCCACTAATAGAAAACAAAATGTTATAATAGAGCTGTATTGTGAATAACAGGTGACAAGGTGATTAGGAAGTAGATAACGACAAGGGTCTGCCCGTATATATTCCATCAGTACAATAAGTTGTTTGACGGATATTCCCTAGCGAAAACCAGATCCTACAACGACTGTGTGAACATCTTAGATATGTTCCAATCAGGCTGTAATGGATCATAAACTTATCACGGTTGTTAATCCCCACCTTAGACAATCCCGCTAAATACGAATCACGACATACTGCCGATATGAATGTAGTGGAATATTTAAACATAGGTAGTGAACATAACGGTTTGTTCATCTGTATTTGACTTTACACCTTGCAATCTGCCATTATTATATTAACGAAGAAACAATTTAGCGTAACGAATACTTTATCATGCTCGTTCATTTGCCTAACATTTATCTACTGCACCAATCCAATAAGGATTGTTGAATATCCTCGCCCTCATCTCTATTCATCTTCAGTCGATTGGTGACATACATTATTACTTATCCGTTGACATCATACAAGTCAATATACAACAGCCCACTGGGTAAGTGAATATATATCATCCCAGAGAATACGATATTTCGGGTAAGCATTGACTATTGCTGATCATTCTGAAACCAAATATTGGCCACATTTGTGCCGATAGTTATCTTAGCCAAACTGAGTTATTGAAGCCTAAATGTTACAAGATGTGTCCTTACACGGAGGAACCAAGCTCCGGTGTATACAATATTATGACGAAATATATAACAACCGATAATATATCAGCAAAGATGTCGATAGTATACGAACTGTCACAACTGTACTCTTGATAGTTATTTTAAATACCTTTTGTGACACACTGCTCTGATACAGCGATTAAGTCCGTCATTTATAGTAAATATGCACACGCTAGGCAACTATAGAATGGTATTTTAATCATCATTATTTTGTGACCGTTTAGTGGCTTACTTTGTCACATACTACAGCTCTATTTGACGATAATTGATTGACTAGAAAGATATGTTTATAGACATTGGTAAATCATGATATTAACATTTCATTTCCGTTTCAGAAACAAGAACCTGATAAATCCGTGAAAATGGAAAGTAATAATAAGGGGAATAGGTCGCTGTATAAAGCCTCAACAGTGTCTATAAATATTGTTCCGCAATGACATTTGTGGACTTTCATGATAAACATTCATGCCACTTTATTTCGTTTATATTGCAGACATTGTCCAGAAAATACACTAAAACATGCCAGAAAGCAAATGTTTATCCATCCAATTGGACATAAGATTGATGTTAAGTGTTCCAGCATTTGCTGCCTATGTCTCTCTAAGGGTCGTTCATTGGATAGGTCAACTTAACTCATGGTTTATTTGTAGCGCTATAGCATTTATGGTTTCTTACCTTTGATTTACTACATTGATGTTTTAAGCCTCATTCCAGAAGTCTACCTACATAATTTATGCCTCGCACATGGTAACTGCTAACAGTCTCATAAATATTTCTCGATCAGGTGCAAACAAAACTTAAAATTTATTAGCTCTTTAAGGAGAAACACTTGCTACGGGTAAGACTATCACGTTTGTATTATAGGCTTCGTTCAGGGCTGCGTTATATTCTTTATGCCTCATTTAGTGATACTACATTTGTAGTTGATGCCTTATTTCCTGGGTCCCGCCGGTATCAGTGAGAGTAAATTTTGAGTTACTGCTGTTTTGGTTCTCGGATCATATCGTAAAACTACGAATTTGACATTCACCTCATTCAGGGCTAGATTTGCTGTCATATTCTCAGCTACGCAGTTTCCGATATATGCCGCATTTTCGAATATTACAATTATTGGTATATTCATCGTTTATGATGACTTATTACGAGGATATATTATGGGCTACTGTTTGTACGGGTTATGTGCATTTATGGAGACTGATGAAATCAAAGATGTGTTTCATGCGCTTCTAAAACGCATACCAGTGTGACAGATATATATGCGAATCATGCGAAAGCAAGAAAGCGGTGCGTGCGGAATGGAGTTCACCTTTCTACGAATAATTTTCTACGAAAGCGCGCAGTCACGTTATTTCGGTTACCATACCCTTTTAATACATAGAACTTTGGAAACAGGGAATAAAACAATCGTCAATTATTGACGTATAATTTTTCATGTTTTGTGACGTTAAAACAGTGCACTGCGGTGATGCAAAATATAACCACTACGTATATGTTATCTCTATGTGAGTCATATTGCAATGACTTCTATCATATTCGAAGACATAGTCAAAAGACCGTGTTGCACAGAGGCAGTATTAATTGCTCCTGATTTGCATCAACCCAACGCTAATTTACTGTCTGCGAATAGGAGGACACCCAAGAAGACAATACCAATGTCACAAAGAACAAAAAACATACAAAAAATGCCTTTCACCTAATAAACTACCACTTGTCTTACAAGACGACAGAAGTCATTACCTACTGCCTAATGTTACTCCCAAGTGTCTTGTCTTACTGAGGACAAAAGTATCAAAATAGAGTGAATTCGAATACAGATGGCAGTTATATTTGAGGTACAATGAATCAAAATCATGCAGTGGAGAGAATATATATATATATATATATATATTATATATATATATATATATATATAAATATATATATACATATAGTATTATATATATATATATATATATATATATATATATATATATATATATATATATATATATTTTCATATATATAAACATATATTTTATTATATATATATGTATATGTAGATATATATATATATAAATATAGACTATATATATGCATATGTATATATATATAGATATATATATACGAATATATATATATATATATATAATTTATACATATATATGTTTAAATATATTTATATATTTATAAATATTATTATAATTAGGAAGTGGATGATTGCAAACGAGTAATTTAGCAACTACACAAAAATGTCACCATATCGCCGATAAATGCATTTAAAAAAAATACTCACATCAATAGATTCTTGAAAGCTCCACGTTTAAAAGCATATGAGCCCGCATAGAGCCTTACTGATCTGACCACACGCAAGTAGAGAAAATATCTACTTGTGATATTAATCCTACGTTGGTATATTGTATTGAAAATAGATACAAGCTTTATTACTGTCCTTTATATATCCCACTTTCATTAGGTGCTTTGCCCTTTTCATACTCAACCATGTGACCATTGCCCCATATTTCACACCGCGTAAGACAATACTATCGCTCCCTGTAGCATTGGCTTGTCTTCGTTAATGCAGTCAGGTCAATATTATGGTTACATATCAATATCGTCAACATGCAATCGCCATATTCAGACATTGATGGATATGAAATATTATTTGATTTTCGAAAGACCCTTAAAAGAATCAATGATTGGATATTTACCTGATGTGAGCTAGTCGAAAAGTGCCATGGTATTCATTATCGGCTTCAATTAGTAGCATTCTTATATGAATACTTAGTGTTGTAGTGACAATTATAAAGGGCAGCGTCGACACACAATATTGATGCAATTAACATGATCATTTAAATGTAATTATAAGCATAATGTGTTTCCAAGATTTTTCCATTTTATTAACTTGATTGACTTTTGTTCCATTATGGCAAGTTTTGCTACCTTGCCATCAGTATGTACGGTGCACAAGTTCACTTAATCGGCACCAGTACAATCTGCTATTTTTCATATTTGTTGTATACAACTTGCTTTCAAGATTGCCTGGACAGTAATTCAATCTGTCTGCTCATTGTGTAGGAGACAACAAATCCGCAAACGCAATGAGCATTTGCACATATTGCGTGTGTGTTATTATAACATGCTAAAAAGAGACAAATCGCTGTTGTGCATCACAGTTAGCACTAACCCACATATATATAAACAGCGTGATGTAAACACATTGATAACATGGCATTCAAAATAGTAAACGAATGGTTACTATAAGCATCGACGAGTTGGGTCGGCTTATAAGGGTTACATACCTCACCGGACGCCAACACAGTTATATAGCGCAAGTGTGTTTACTGTGATTCAAGCGTGGTAAACAATGTAGGCGCATAAATGTAGACGCTGCTGTCACGAAGAATATACCAGCCTTTAATGTCCCTTCTGCGTCATTTGCACGCTTGGCTGTAGTTAGAACAGTATATGTGCACTGTGGACAAATTAAATAATATACGTTATTGCGTGGCTGAGCACCATCGTGTAACGGGGTTGTTAATATACGAAAAATATCGGCTATGAGGGATATCATTCATTGCGTCCACGGTTGCCTACACGTCTAACCATTGATACCATGTATAACCATACCAGTACATGCTAGAGGATTACTCAACATAGGCGTCAAGAAGTGCATTGGCACTGATCAGAATGATTTTCATTGTTACGGTGCACACAACACCATTCCATTCCATGTAGAGAACACGCATGCCTACATTACAGTGCGGTTATACAAACTACTCATTTCACATATTACGTCATTATATTAGGTAGTTGTAGTCCATTTATTGCCAATAACAGTTCAGGATATAGTGCAGGTTGTATGGTCAACAGCTCTATGCAAAGCTCGAAAGAATGATGTTTTGTGGTTAGTGAACACACTTGCACATCTGTTAATATTCGATTGATCCACTTCGCTGTGACAATGTGGGACACGATGCTGGCTGGTCTACCTCTACATAGAACATCACGACGACTGCAGTATTAAACGCATCTTAATTCCTACAATATAATGGCCTTCTGGCAGCTGATTAAGTGCCCCCAGTTACAAAATTAATGTGACAACAAATCAGGTCCCATATTTCAGTTGTTTGATAATGTTAACGACCGCTAGTCGAGGCAGCATTCTGATTCACAGCAATCGCTTGGGGAATATATATTTATGTTGCGCAAATATGCAGCCGTTTATCAAGTTAAATGAATTGTTTTAGGGATATGTCTAGGGAAGTTACTGATCCAAAATATTATTTTTTGATCCCCGCCCGGAGGAAAGAGCTTAACAATTGGCGGCACAAACAAATTAATCAAGACAATAGCTTTTATTGCTCTTTTTGCTATAGCCCAAATTTAGGACGGTTTGTCTGTCGTTGCAGCAAAAATGGTAATAATTCATTTCCTTAGTAAATTACACGGATTACTGAAAATGGTAAGGCTATAGGGTAGCAGTATAGCATGCATGAAGTTAGTCGATAATTTGGGATTGGTTTGTCCATGCTGCTGCACGTTTTCAGCGGAAATGCATGATTAACAACGTCGTCGTTGGCGATGATTCTTGCTAAAGACTACTGCGTCAATTGAAGGTGCAATTAAGACAAATATTTATATCGTTGAATCCGTGTTGACGCATCATGTTAATCCGGACACATACGCTAAATATAAATGGCAGTACATAATAGTCAAGCAATCGCTCGACACTGCTTCGACGTTGCTTCGACATTGCTTCTAACGCAAATATTACTCGCTATGGTACACACAATAGCCTGTCCTGATCAATATGCGCTCAGTCGAGATTTAGTTGAGTGTTAGGAGCGTCAAGCAATGTAGCATTGCTTTGCTGAAGTCTCTGCAAAATTTTTTGCTTTCATGCTTACCAAATTACGTCATAGAGAGTCTACGTTTGCAGCGGATTGTCTTGATTATAAATAATGTGGCTGCCAGTCGTGTGGCTAGGCACCTCATATCGCCATGGCAAATATAAAATACGTAAAACCCTGTATTAATTAATTATACAAATAAGCACCAGTCCGCCCATCCTAGGTAATAACCTTAAACACAATACACTACAGGATATTAATTTGGTACGGATTATTGAAATTGTACATTAAGGATACTAACTGTTCTATTAGGAAACATTGCCTTCAACGTGCCGTAGTAATTTGCGTCAGGCCGCCTGGTTGTGTTTTTATTTCTTTTTTTAGGTTTCACTGCACTCAACGAGAGGTGCCAATAGAACAGAAGGCCAGCCTGAAATATTGATAACATGTTTTATTTTGTTCCTTGGTGCTAAATTCACAGCACATGTAGAGAAGATTGAGTAATTAGATAATTGATACAACTTTGCAACTGACTTGGATATACATGCTCAGATTCATGGTATTGCATTGTATTGTTATGACCAGTACAAACCTTTCAGCGATAGAATTAATAAGAGATTGCATCATCTATGCAACCATCCAACGTTGGTGCTGACCAATTTAATGCATGTTGAAACGTTCTAATAACTGAGCCTACTTGGTAGTATGGAATATTTCCAAATATTATTAATGTACATTGTACAGAGCATTGACATGTTTAGGCTTTTTGATAGACAAATACCCAGCGACAAATACCAATTACGAATTGAAGTGCAGAAGGTAGCCATGGATGATATCTACACTGACAACCGTGCATTAAAATAACAACGATATGGCAAATTGTTCCCCTTACCCGGAGGCGTACTCGCAGATCAGAGGATAAACCATAACTGTCAAAAGATCAGCCGTGAACGGTGAAGTGCTTTCTCGGTGTTACTCCGTGGATTTTGAATGTGTTATAGGGTTAGACATTGTAGCAAACCGATATATACGTAGATGCGTTGATACCGTTATTACTCTGCACAATGGGCGATTATCCACAGCAGAGTCAATGCAACCATGAGGATCAGTAAAGTTACACAGATACACGACTTTGCACGCTTCATATCAGACGTGGGATCTTGGTTAATTAGTTTCACGCATTTCTCTCATCGACAACATTAACATGCTATAAGAGTGAGCACACATCGTGTTTATGACAATAGGTTGGTTGAGGTATGGATAGTTATTGACGTGATGTAATCGCATGGAAGGTCTCACTTTATTCAAACAAACGCGTTATTAGCGAGGAGTGCAAATAGAAACGGATTACGTCCACAATCCATAGATATTACAATATTACGGGATGTGTAACGGGATGTTAACAATGACACAATCGGGATGTAGAGTATTTGAAAAACTCACTTTGGCATCAAATACAGATACCTATAACATTAAAAGCAAATCCCTGTACTTGTTCGTTTGTGTATATCTGTGTTACACGAAATCATGTTTCAAGATGAAAGAGCTGTGGTTTGATCCTGAAGATCCTATGGCAATCGGCAATTGGTTTTACCACATTGTGATTCATCAAATATGAATTAATTATCGTCTAAAATTTCGCCAGACAAACATTACTCATGGCCTTGATGGCAGTACTTCTCAGTATCACATGGATATCTGCTGATAATAACATTAGTAAAATTGCCCTTTAAAGGGGTTCACTGCTTGACATCATATACTTCGCAATATATTAAGCCCAAAGGTTACTATGGTTTGGCAAATAACATTTATTTTAGACATGATATAAGTAGGAGATGATTGCCTCGTGTGCTTGTTTTCTGGTCGAGTTTGTACCTTTTATTACAATTGATCCATTCACGTAACTTACTTGTGACATCCATAGACTTGCTCAACATGACCAAGTCAGACTAACCTTTCTAATTATTGTCATGATAAGGAACATTGTAAAGTATTGTCGCGTAGCCTGGGCGCAATGAACGTATCATACCACCATATGAACAAAAGCGCCAACTGAATAAAATAAATTTTGGAGGCTGAAGCTCCATTAAATAGCAATCTTATTATATTCTTTTTGCGCCGTAGCTTTTTTTCAGTATGAGGTGACTAGCAAGGAACCTTGCAAATACATATACTGATCACCCTACTAATAATTAACGGTATTACGACGAGCTGCAACGCTTTCTAAAGGGATGTAAATGCTGGGTATTAACTATGTTTTGGCCCAATTTAGGGTTCCAAAATCCTGCTACCCATGCAAATTATAATGCTGCGGAAAGCGACAATTAGTCTAACTACAGCAAAACATTTCGAATAAATTAGCCCAAATTAGCAGTTTATTGGCATATACATTGCAATATAATGCAGAACTTGCAATTACTATGGTACGTAGGACACAGAGAGTTGACGCACATAAGCTAGACATACTCGCCACTATAGGGTAACTTTGTCATCAGCGTGACTCAATTATTTGTGCCAATTCTAACTGTACGTCAACGCCACAAAGAGAGAATGGGAACGTGAACTGAGGGATTACAACACCTCTCACGTGGGTATGTTATGCTTGTGTGTGAATGAGTGATACATCTGTACTACTTGTTAAAAGGGGGTTTGACCAGCGTCTTCCCGGTATCACATAATGTAACTGTGTTTTATTACTGTTTTTGGCTTAATGTTGTGTTTGTCTATTCTAATTGAAAAATACATATAACTTGTCTTTAAATTTGAACTGAGTTGCTGGAAATTTTAATTAAAGTGTGTGACAATCGCAAATTAACACCCCAGTTTACTTGCTAACGGATATGAACGAATGAACCTTTACTTGAATGTAGTAGACAGACAAGTTCGTACGAACATGCCGGCAAGGGTGCGCTTTATCGTTATGTAATCAAATACTCAAAAGCAAGCCTATTTAATGGATGCTTGAATGCGATCATGATTCACGGTCACTGAATGATCATGGCTATTCTGGGCGTTTGAGAATTAACGGATTTGAAATGAGAGCTGCCATTAGTTTTCGGGAGAGTGATTTGTGTGGGGTGAGGGTGAGCTTCTACTATGCCGAAGTCATCCTTGGAAACATTACATCAAACGTTTCTTTGTACGCGTCTTGCGCATTCATAAAAAGTTTTGTTGAATTTTAATATGATAATTACTACAAGTTGAATTCAATGCATGCGAGAAGAGCATGACCAATCAGGATAGAGATAACATTATACAGAGAATATAATAACGGATGCTTGTTTCATAAGCACAAATATGTTTGTCCAAGCCATAAAATCCTGCTGGCACGAAATATTTTACACAATCTACGCAAGACAAATCGGCATCAATTATCAACTGGGCCAAGCACATTGTGATAGTTTTGGGGAGCAACTAGAAGGGGTATATAACCGCCAAAATACTGCCAGATGGGATGGATGCGTCTTTGAAAGTATAGCTGATAACCTTTGCTGGGTGTGTTCTGCTAATTAACAATGAATGTTTAAGTTGAGGCTGTGATTATATGCCATTTCCACCAATATGCATAATAAGTGTACAATTCTTTGGTATTGCGGAGTTTTTATTTAAACGTATGCAAGATGGTCTTGAAAAAAAGAAATATGTGGTGCATATATGCAAAACGTTGCTTTGCCCTTGGTTAGTCGAATTCTTATTTTGTGTTCTTATTTCGCAAGCTATTCATACGATCCGATTCGAATCCTCTCCCTGTAATGTAAACATCAACGAATTGATAAATTACAGATCACAACAGATTTGTATAATAGAGCATATTAGGTTTCAATATTTTCTAAAGTTATAGCAAAATGCACAAAAAAAGATGTATCATGAATAAAACATGATGTAAACAACAACATGCGAGATGGACAACATTTTTTTTATGTCACTATCGATGAAGCTTTTAACGTAACTAACTTATTCGTCTTGAGCATAAATGCGAAGTTTTTCAAGCCAGTACTTTTACTCCGACAGTGGCAACTCAGCGTGAATCGAATGGTCATTGGACATCAATCCGCTGTCTTAAAATTATTTAAATTATGCAGTGTTCTATCATTCATATTAAAAGATTCTATTGCATGGCAAAGATTGGTTAACACATTTTAATGCCTGATGAAGGTGGATGTTTGACTAGGATTGATTCCTGCAAAATGTCTATTGATCCTAGATATTACGTCCCTTTCAAAATAATCGAACATCGCAACTGTCACACCCCGTAAGTGAAATGATGTTTTCGCAATAATTCCGTAATAAAATGCATAATGCAACTGATAATGGCGACACAAGAACGCATTTAATGCGATAGGGCAACTATATCGGCGGCTGCACACTTAATCAGCTATCGGCATGAATTCAAGTTGTGTCCACATAGCGGCCCTTGTGTATACAGTTAGATAATTCAGCACCTACATAAGGTAGCCAATTACCTGATTGAGGTGCAGTCGTGGTGAGTAACAACGTACGTTCCTCACCAATCTAAATAATGAAGTATGAATAGCAGAAATAATTGCTATTATAAAAGTGTTCTGCATTAGTGACAGCTGCATGGTACCATTAATCAGTAGACCAAATCACTGAATACCCAAACCCATTTACTGGTCCTAAACGGCATTCCTCTTTATGTTTATGCACAGAAAGATTTGTATCTTAATACCCTTAGTAGAAATATACTTGTAACTTTGTGTCTGCATAACTCCAACACCTCTTCTTCTGCAAAAGCAGTTCACTCAATGTGCTTCCATTCCTGAATCGATCTCGACAATGTATCATGAAGATACAGTGCTCCTATTGTGAGTGAATACGTTAATGAATGCTGCAGTAAGCCGCTAGACTTGACGGTACTACTGGTGAGGCAACACATAGTCATATACATTCATGTGAACTTATTAGACAATCAGCTGCTAGAAATTGATATCGTCATGCAACTTGACGAATTATCGCCTGAACTAAGTCTAATGCATCAAAACAAGAAGACGGTCATAAGGCAAGCTGAATCAATCAATGGACCGTGGGTATTCTAGTTCATTTCCGTCGAGCACGCGTAATCTGCTTAACGATTCCCAGCATGCTCAGAGATCATAAAGACAACATATGCCACGCCAACGCCCGATAAAGCTGAAGTTACCGATTATATTAACTTCTGTTGGACTACTTCTCTATATATCTGAACCTCGACTTTTTCCAAAAAACAAATGTACCGTGCAGGTTCAAGTATGAATTACATATGTCAGTCTATATGCCTCAACTCGTATTACTAGGTAACCGTCTCTTATCCTGATATATTAAAACAAAGATCCATGTCTGATGTCTACAGGGACGGATTTCCAATGCGTATTTGATGCGATCAATCTACAGTGGAAATGGTGAAGTTCATGTAGCTAATGTTAAATTATCTCGCATAGGTAATGCAAATATGTTAGTTTCATGCGAAACTAATCTTAGCACTGCAATTTTGAGATTCAATTATTGCATTTGACTTCCTGGAATCCAATGTACTGCCGATGGTTGTAGTGATTTATTGCACTGGAGACATTGTAATGTGCCTTGTGGTTGATCGTCCTGGTTTATGGTATACGCTTCCAAATCTAGTAAATGACAATCGAATAAATATAACCAAATAAATTAGAACTGATATATATGTTGTTCTGATTACCTCCAGCTTACCCTTTGTTGCCCAGGGTCAATAATTGATGATGTGCTATTACCTATTTATGTACTTATCTGATTATCACAGCTGAAAAAGAGCACTAGAAGCATCTGCGAAGACCAAAACTTTTATTCACGTGAGTTAATAAGCATATCGTAATTCTCAGTCGATCAAACATGCACATTATTACGCTAGATTATTGGTAGTAAGCAACCTCCAAGTGTTTAAAGCCTTGTTTGTGTTTGCAAAGAGTAAGCCGTGTGCACAAAATGACATATTGCCGCTCCCTTCCGCCATATTTCGCCCGCATATACAGAATATGCCAGAAAGTAAATGATGATATCTTAATTTCGGAGGAGGATTCCTGTTAAGTGCTGCTACGTCTTGTTTACGTCTAGTACACAGCTTGTAAGTTTACAATTAATGTCCCACCAATACGTGTATGGTTTGGTATTTTGTAGGATACTCCCCTTACTATGTGTTACTCATTTAAAGCAAGATGGTTTATTGTCTATATCTCGTATAAGCTAAATCGCGTATTTCTTTTTAAGATTGTTGTTATGCTTATGCCCGGTTAGCCGTACTATACATATATCTTATTGGCACGTGTTTATGGAGCATGTGGCTCGTTTTAAAGTATAACGTGCGTAGCTTTTGCTTCGTTCACGGGCCACCGCCTATGGTTTTGCATCGGGCCAACAAAGCTATGATTTATGCGCGTTAGCAGACCGCTGTGTCGAAAGGAAATATTTCGGCATGATGAAGGCGGTTAAGGTTGGTGTCTCATTTAGAGACAGCTTGATGACGAAATGTCGGTTGAATGGCTGAACGCAGACTGTTTTGCTGGTGCCTTCGTAGGTGTATTAAATGCGCAACTTCTTCCTGTTCCTGAACGAAAAAAACGATTCATTGTTATTTGGAATTCTTAACCATCATACCTAAAATCAAAAGAGAATCGTGCATCTATTAATGTTAGTTTGAAGTCATATTTCTGAATTAACTTCATCGCAGATATTCAACGTTTAACAATAGAACAATGGTTTAACCTTGCATGTTGTATAGATTTCTATCACGATGACATGTTGTGAAAGCATTCTGTTTATTTAGTCATGTACACCATTTGTATTTATGTCTGTGTACTGAATTCATTATGCATGTAGTGTCCTTTGTGTGTACTTTCGTCCATACAGTATATTGTTTTATTTCGGTTAAAACCGTTTAATGTACCGGTATAAATATGCTAATGAAAACAAGATATATATTTTAATATGTACCGTAAATGGCTCATTATTTACTTACTTTACTGCGCGCATTAATGTCTTGGCACATTTGTTACGGTAATGTTGTCAAAGCAAAACGTCACCTGTATGTCATAGTGGCGATACACCCGTGCAATATTTGAACTTTACTTTGGACCTTGGATTAAATCATTTATGACTATTGCAGCTCAGTTTTTACACTAAACAAAACGAATTGAACAGTTATTGCCATGACTCAGTCAGCTGGTATCAATGTGGATATACAGGTTTTCTTTTCTATTAAACAAATTCATAAAATGCTGAGCTGGGATACACAAAAATGGGTACTTAATGATATACATATAAAACCATTGAGCACCCAATACTCCCCTTGCAAATCCATTAGATTGCTGAGTACATTTGCTTCTGTATCCTAGGTGCTTTTTAGAGTCATTGTACTACAACAGAAACAGCATATTTCTACTTCTGTCTTAGACAAATAAGGCCGGTTGTACATCGACTGTGTATCGCAAAGGCCAGGCTTATTTGTCGGTTTTACGTAGCATAATGGAGTTACTACCTGATATGGAGTTGATGGTTCTAGGTACAAATGCTCAGGGTAGCTGTTACATGTGTTGCAGTAATAATTATATGTACCTTACCTTTAGCTCAAGCTGCCGTCACAATCAAACAAATTCATAATTCTTATCATGAGCTCAATGGCATTAAGCTGTTCAATAGCTACGTTCTCTCGTAGCCGAGTACATATGCAGGCATGTTCGGGTTTTGCTTTTTCTACGCACCTTCCGAACATCAGAACTAGCCAAGTGTTGCACAGAATTATTGACGTTTATTTTTATTACTTTTATATATGCAATCAATCTAGCCCATGAAACAGCAATGTCATCTTGCATGCTGACGAAACTTTGATGGAAATTGATAATTGGTTAGTCACATCAATAAGTTGTATAAGAGGTAATGCATATTGTCCGCAAGAAATATCAATACACTGCGAAAAACGCCTCAATCTTTACGACTTATTGTAGTTTAACAAAAAGACTGTTCGGAGATTCGTCTATATAATAACTGTGCATCATTGTTTGCCATAGCATTGTGAAATCGCCATGTATACATATGGGCAGTCACTTTGGCAATCATTACATTAGCGAAGTTTATCATTAAGCTGTCTGTTGCTTTCACCCATTAACACAATTAATAATATCGGGGTTTTTTCTCGGGGTTATGACATAAGGCACGTGTCTGCTAACGCCTGAGTGCTACTTGATATCCAGCTTCGTTATTACACAGGGCATCAGGGCCAAAACATTCCAGTTCCATTTCGCCTTCCAGGAATTCCTCCTAGTACATGTTTTTCAATGTCAGATTTTATGTTTACCAAATTTGCCAGGTTTTCGTCTTGGGCTACATTGGCGCCGATGTCACCAACGTGGAATGAGATTCTGAAGCAGTTGCCTCCATTACCTAACAATGATTAATTCGATATAAGATGAATTGATTTATCTCTTGCGCAGCTTACAATACATAAGTTCAGAGCTGATGATCGTCCACATAACTAGGTTATCAATATCACGTACAGAGTGTCGATTGTTTGCGGTGGCGGTTGTTTTATATTCTACATTGTGCAAAGTGATATCGGCATGACGTCCAATAACATTTACATATTGTTTCTGACCGCAATCTAACAAGATCATTTTAAAGAGTGCAAAATAATGCTTAAATTCGCATATCTGCATTGCGTACATATTATTTCCGGCTCATTTGACATCTAAACTCGTGAAACAGACACCATGAAGTAAGTCTTACGGCTTTTTTTTGACGTTTTCGTGCACTATCTTTGGCATCATAGCATAGTTACGCATTGCAACGCATGACTAGACAGAGTAACTAGACAAGTCTATTTTATTATCACTTAAAAAAATTACGAGTAATATGTCGTTTCATTGGAATTTGTCTTCAGGTCATTAAAACTCAGGATCTTTCGATATGAGTACAGCATGCAATCTATTATTATTATTATTATTATTATTATTGCTACTGCTACATTAAAACATTATATTTATCTGGATACAATGTCTGTCGCAATTACAAAAACGCATTGATAAACATATTACTACCTTTTAGCGTCGACGAAATAGGACCATTGATCAGATGCGCAATACTACCACTTGTAACGGTTAAGTTTAAGCCGTTCCAAAACATAGACTTCCGGATTACAACTGTGGGAGGTAATCTGAGCATCACATCGCGAATGACACCAATAGAGGGACTGTTCATGTGCTCTTCAACAGAAATCAATCATGTTGAGCAGGAGCGGTGACAGTGGGGAATCGAGGAACACGTGTCATTTATGGAAAACACAACCGTCTTTTGTGTTGTGATTTATTGATCAAATGTGGTTTTTATAGGCAATTTTGTTTGATGTGACACACTTATCACGTAACGCTCAAGAAACTACCGTCATCAGATCCATTATTCACTTCATTCCAAGGCAATCGTCGTCATAACATATTACATATGATTGATAACTATAAGAATCCATGCTCATCGTGTATTGTTCAACAATGCCGTCCCTATAGATATGCAATAATGTTTTTGCATCACTAATAACAGTACCTCAGGCTAATTGGAAGCGGAATTAAAATGAATTGAAGCAAGTCAATATGTCGCACACACAAAGCACAGTTTGTCGCCTATTTGTCGGAGCCTCAGTCTTTTTCTCTTTCCCCTCCGATGCGTTTTCATAAAAATAACAATGTGAGTGTTTTTTGTAAGACGAGAAATATGCGACAATTCACTTCGTTAATCTGGTTAACGGACTTATCGGATATTCTCGCATAATACAAGCCAATTGACAGATTTGCTTCGACTGCGTGTAGTGCAATAAGAAATGAGAACCAAATAATTGTATTTGAGCTAGCATTCGATAATTGAGTACACTCGCCTGTTGATTGCTAGCACCGATGACCATATGTGGCGTATCGAAAGATCAACATGGCGTTATCAGAGACAAACAGGTCATTTTCGGGCCATATGTGTGTATCGAACGATTAACATGACATAATCAGAGACTAACAGGTCATTTTTGTGCCCTTGTCTGATTTGAGTTGCGAAAAAAGATGGCTCATTCTTACATGTTTGACCTGTGCGTGACATGAAACGCACCCGTGGCACATTTAGATATCATACTAGAAGGCCATCACAATTGTCAAAATCTCGCATAGACGCCATGTTATGTTTTTGTCGATACGTAAATGCTATGCATTAAGGATTTACTGCGTACTATTCAATGACGTCTGATTGTATCTATTTACACATTATCGGCGCATCTATTGCATATTAATAGGAGGAAAGAAATTAATTTTCCCAAATGACACGTCGCCAGCCCAATTAAAGCAAGCACTGGGTATTTGCACCAATTACCCAATAATTAATGACCATTGATTAAAGGATGTAATTAGTGCATGTAATAAATGCATATTAAGCTACATATCGCAATATAATAATTATCACGTACTTATAGTTGGTACTTCCCTGAAATTATAGTTTCCAATTTCGGATAATCAAAGGGCATCACAAGATGAATGTATGCCGCACTCATTTACTCCAGACGCCATGCAGCATCATCGCTCACGTCATGTAATAGAAGAGTCCCGTTTCATTAGCGAGGGTGTCAAAATTCTGAAGGGTATCCCATGAAGTGCAAGAGAGATGAAAGCAAAGCAATTATTATTTATAACGAGGTAGACGTTTTTGTTCGTGGCAATCCATCATAATTTTTTCGACGTGTCATGAAGTATTATAGCAACCATGATCATTTATTTCGGTTATCTTATAATGTATACGGCTTGTTCTAACACTGAGCAACCGGTCTAAACATGTTAGTTTAGCTGCCTAGTAACGCATACTGGTTGATCGAGACACCTGCTCATGATGGTGGCATTTTAATTGCACAATCATGGCTTCACAATCGATTTATTTTTCCTCGTCCGCTCCTCACACACGAGCGAAACGAATGATGAAGACAGAATGTATTGTGGACACAGCTAGATATTGATGTACTTGCGTCACAGTTGTTTGAGATCCTTATAACGAGGAAAAGAAGCAAAACTTTAGATGTTCCGTAATGAAGAAAAATAGAATCCAACACAAATTTGTATTTACAGTTTAAAACACTCTTACACAACTTGAGGAGGTACACACAACGTTTTCCCAACAAGAATATAATAAAATGATCGCCTTTCAACACTCTAACTGATGTATGACATGTCAATGTACTTCATATGCCCACTTGCAGTATACCTCATTACGATAAAAAGACCGAACTTGTCCCGAATATGGGTAGCGCATGTTTATGGGTATGGGTATCTATCGGGAGTGCGACCAGCGAATGTAAGCTCCGTTTTAGTGCAGAATGATAAACAACGCCGACCTAAAAAGACAGCAGAGCGGATCAATACAGCTCTGTTCCATGACAAATTCAATAGCAGCTTGAGAACACTTGGACTTAGTTCGTCATTACAGCCGTGTGACTAGAACAAGCATGGAACCAACCCACAATGTATACAAAATCAATCTGCACATCAGATCCTCCGCCACCATATTAACCCTCTCAGAACACTTTGAAGAAATGATTGTACTTGCGAAAAGATATCCTCTTGTACAATTATTTAGATTTGACTGCTGAGTTGAGCACAACCATATGTTGAACAACCTTTGAATGAAGTATTAATAGGTGCAATTTAGCTGCTCATGGTTAAGTTGGATTGCTCAACAGCCCTGAAGCCAACGACATAGGTGCGGCACTATACGTTGCTAGTCGAGAGCAGTAATCGTGCTGCGTTCGTCGTTCTAAACAAGATGGTCTGAGTGACAACGCAATCTTATATATTCGATCGATGAGTTGCATATGTTGCTGATACATACATCTATTTCAGCGCTAATGCATGTTAACCTGAGCGAAAATCATAAATATACAACAACATGCTTAATCCGCGATCGTGTGTAAAGCATTATTGTTAAGTGCCATATTGCCACATGCATTGCATCTGCATTTTGTACATAAATATATTATCACTGATGACAATGATGATATCATATATCTGCCACTAATGCACAATTCAGTACCAAAGCATATACGTCAATATCCGTTCTCATTGCAGATGCGTCATAAATATGTGTGTGTGTGGGGGGGGGGAGTTACATAATGTAGTCAGCCCAAGTACAAGCAGCAAAGAAACTATCCAGTCTGTGGAGTACCATCGTCATAAAGTTGTACTAATTATTGGCGACAGTGGGCCTGTATTCTGCAATTCTGACAGAGGTATTCGATACGTATCATTCAAAGTAACATTTACGAAATGTTGCAATCTGTCACAATGAAGGCGAGCAACTAAACAGTAACTGACGAACGACACCTGCTAACAACACCAAACAATAGGCAGATACGTCTATACCGTAGGCTCTTCGTCCAAAAGTGGATATTGAACCCTTCACTTACATATAATCTACTCACACCCCGATTCTTTTGGGCGTATACGTACCGAAATATTGTTATCTTATTGTATCCATTGGAATCAACCTCTTTCTCTCTATGTGCACCAACCATAAACCATTCCCTCAAAAGATTGGCAATGATTGCATGAGTTATCTAGATATATAGTTTCGAGTAACACGTCTAACGCTTGACAAAGTTATTTGAATGCCATATGGCCAACTGATATCAACCAAGGACACTTTGGGGTTTGTATGTACTTCTGGCGAGCAAGAGCGTGAGACCAGGAGCACGACTGTCGCCATGCTCGAAGATAGTAAGCGATGCCAGGCGCCATGCCAGCGTTAAAACACCCATTAACGATACTGCAGCTACACTACATTTCTCCATACCTAAACCCAAGGCGGCATGACAAATTATTTGTGTTACTCTATTACCATGAATAGGAGCTTGAGTTGTTAACCCATCCATGCTTCTGTCTCGACACTTAACATGGTCTGAACAGTGTTATTGCGCCTGTATAGCTTACTTTGCGTGGATGTTAACGTTGCGATTGTAACAAAGTCATGGTGAAATAAGGCATTTGAAATGTTCTCCATTTATCATATTTTGTTGCAAATGCGGAACATTATGTTTACATATGCCTGTGTGTGCTTGTGAGTCTGCTTGTATTGATGCATTTGAAATGTAGCGGATAATTCACCAATAGTTGAATACCTGTGCTAGAAAATGTAAGCAATATATGCAGCAAGCCTTACACTTATCTTATGCTACGCATCACAAACACTCGCCAAAGTCTTCATTTGCTTCTTGCCTCGCCCACTTATAGCTTATCCCATTCGATGAACACCTGTAAGGTGCCAACAGACAAGATACCATCTGTCAGTGGTTTGGTAATGGCATCCCTAGGATTGTTGATATTCTCTGTGAATTACTTTATTACGCCTTAACAAACGCAAAAGCCTTATTCGTTACTTTTATTGCATTTACCAATATACATGAATGTACAATGTGTGTATTCTGAATGCGTTATCATGAAATTGCACTTATTTTACTATTTGTGATTCAATACTGTGGTGTACTGATATGGAATAAATAAAATGTTTGTAGTAGCTGGACACGTGCATTCACTTTGCTGCAAAACATTGACACCGAACGTTGCAAGAGAACCTGGCTTATGTCTCCGATTTTGGTCATAGTATTGTCACCACTGATTATGTAGCTATTAAACGAAGAAATAGTTGCCAATGACTGGCTGCAATATGGTCCATATGCAGCAATGGTAACCTACATATGGTTGGATTTATTTTGCCGACTCAATAATAATGACAGCAAACGAACACAAGAAGCAGCAATTCCCTTAGTCAATAGTTGTCTTGAGTTGCTCTTTGTGCGGTTTTGATTTGGATTTTTATATGTATTCTTGGTGGCTGTAATTTATTATTACGTTTTATCGGAACGCAGCAAAGAGACTACTTGCTGCTGTATACATTGCAAGCGCATACATTAGATTAAGTGAACATAAATGGATTGATAGTAAAACGACATGTCGAGTTATAACACCAATATACCTATTGTGTCGTTGCAAATTAATAACACCTTTCCTTGGTCTAATTGCAATATCACAAGGCTCGAGCGGTCGTGCAAGCTCACATGAGTGCATTCTTAACGATTTAATTGCTTTCCTTTGGCAATAAATATAATCCTTTGAAATATGCAGCAGACCATTTAAAAGGCGCCATTCGGTAACACAGCAGCCTAACATATCCTTCACTGTCCCTTTCTCAAACGCACGAATATATAGATAATGCTATTTATTACTTTATTCTCATCATTGCGGAATAAATATGTTCTGGCGGTATTGATGTACGATTATTAATTTGATTACTTTAATATACATTATTTGTTAATCCCTTAAGGGGCCATCTGTTGATGTGATGGTGCCATCTCTCTGCAGTAGACTGCTCTTTGTTATGATACAAATGAGGGTAACATCCTTGGCGACATATTATTGTTTATTTTCCAGGGATAATGCTTTAGCTTGGCAAGCTGTACATAAAAGGATATGGCACACACAGATATGTCGCTTTCGGCATATCATTTGTTGGCCACTAGGCAAGCTGCGGTAAACAATCGGCTAATATCATAGTAGACACTAATACTGCCTGAGGTTACATATATCGAGTAAATAAACGGGCGCATTTTAATGACTGATCCACACGCAATCGCTTCCGGTGTATCTTTATACGGCTTGACAAAAACAGCGATAGAAAAAATCACAATGCGGTAATAGCATGCAAAGAATACGCAAACCTATGAATGCAACATGTTTATTCACTTTACAGCAAATGCATGTGATTTTCTGAAATACCACATTACCCAAATCATCTGGCTAAAGATTCGCGAAAACAATTGGGCATGGCGTAGCTTAGTAATATCAGGGAATCGCTGCAGACATTAATGGATCAACAAGGCTAGCGATCATGTATTTCAAGATGGACGTGCGTACGCGTGAGCGTCAACCAGCGTTGTCAATCCAGAGATTAACATGAAAATAATAATATGCCATGTCCTGAAATTCTTGTAATCATAGAAAAATTGTCATTTATACTCCCTGTATCTGATATGTTTCAAGCTCATATCATACGGAACGGTAGATAATTGCAGTCACAATCGAAGACAAATGCCTCTCACGCTGACTGAAAGGCGCACTTATTTTCCCCAGACACTTCAGAGCCACACAATTCAGGCTATGTGACATCAGAATACTGTTCCCTCATATACAATGTGGCAATTTTTCAGGGTTTCCCATAAAGTGGCCGAAATACGATACCGAAGCAATTATTATTTATAACGGGGATGTCACCACCATCCATCACTAATAGCAAGTCGTGTCATGAATCTTTCACCAGTCATCGGTAATTAGTATCGCTAAACATTACATTTTACTCGGCTCGCACCTGCGCTATATTTTCAGCCAAATTGGATGAGTTGCATGCGCAAATGATATTGGTTGATAGATATGCTTGCCCCAGCTCGTCGCTCCGTACAGCAGGATAGTTTAATAATGTTTTCATATTTAACAGATGTGTCTGCGTTAGCCCGTCTCGTACAAAAATGTAAAGACAGCTAGTATTGTAGACGCATATCAGAATACCTAATGCAAGATACTTGAAACTCAGCACAGCACCTAAAAGCGTTCCAAAGCAAGGGGTTTTTTTTAATTGGTAGCGAACAGTATATATCGCCTGCAGTATGAAACGCTCTTTGCACTAGTAAAGATTCACTCGCAACGTTCACTCGGGCTTGGTGGGGTTATTTGACAGAAATAAAGTCTAATGCTTTAAAATTGTCACAGATTGCAAGGAGGCAAAAAGCAATATTGCCGTAAAGAACCAGCACAAATATATGAATGAGCAAACATAACCTCAATGTGTCATAGATAGAACAATTAGTCATAACATTTCTGATTTATACCAGGTACATATTTATCAATTATAGAGTATGATCACAATTCTACATCAGTAGTTAATGAGGCTAATTTTGTACAATATGCAGAGATTGGCAGTAACATTTTCACTTTATCATAACTCAGTCATCTGACAATCAACATTTTGAGAAAATGTCCAAGGCACTTTTATGAATGTAAACAAGCAACAATCACCAATATTAAAAAAATGTTTTAGCATATCAATGGTATATCTGTGTTAATATTTCTTGTGCAACGCAGAGGTGAAATTTTCGTTAACGGCTGTCAGGTGGATCATGACGTTCCAGTTTGCTTGTCTGCATAAACTGCAATGCAACATCAATATGAGTAAAACGATGGCGGTCAAAATTTGTTAGTTTTTGAATGATTGTATAATGCATTGCTATGAACAAATCAAGAAAAATACGCACGGCCCAATATCTTCAAAGGCCAGTCACTGTAGTGAGATTTGACAGAATAATCAATGAGTGATTTAATTTGAAAAATGAACCGTGGTTTTATTTGGCGGATTTTAATATTTGATAAGCCGATTGTGATGTTACAGATAACAAATAAGATCGATAAACTATCAAGCAAGGGACCTGATTGGTGGTAGGGATTGCATAAGTTAAGCAATAGCTCTGCCGGCTACATCAATGAATTATTCGTACACGATTACATTAACATGGATGTGGCATAAGCGATTGTAATACGTCTCCAGAGTGAATATAGTCGGTGTGCAGCCTTTGCAGTCCATGAAAGCAATATCGTATGTAAAGTGACACGTGTCACGAATTATTATGGTAAGTATTTGCATAATGCCTGCCTTACAAACTTGTCTTATTGCCTTCCGCTACAGGAATGTAACTGACTTAATGTCTTCTGATTGGTACGTTTGTAACCCGCCAAAGTTTGAACAGCTATGGATATAAAAAGTCCCGCGCGCATAAACACTTTATCAACTCTAGCCCATTTACATTATCTTCTGCGCCCTTTTAGGAGCGTTAAGTTTTTATACAGTCCCATGTCACTAGCTTTTGATGATGAAATCAATATATCTGTGAATTGCATAATGCATACTTCACCCGATAGCAGTGGCCACTTCAGTACCTTGTGTCGAGGGCTTATAGTTAAATTTCAGGTGGCTTGATTGACTAAATATTTACGGGGATAATTCGGTGAGATTATGTAGTAAGACGTAAAGACTTAGTGTTACCTGGTTGGCATTGATATGTGAGCAATGTGATGCAATTTGCGATACATGATATTTGCTGTGATTGGCATGATTTTGCTTGTCAGGCTGATTATACTCTGTACACAACAGAAGTTTGTTAAACGCATAACGCACGCGCATAAGTCTCAATGTCATGTGCATATGTCCTGAACTTTATTGTTGGAATATTTTCAGAGCTAGTACTACTATTATTGCTGATATAGCACAATTGGCTGGAAAATTACAATAATCTTCGCCTTAATGCGATTTTCATATTGGAGCAAGTCGCCATACAATTTACGCAATGTGCTTTAGACGCAATAGTGTCTTTGTATTCCTATGCTCAGTAACATCAGCACACAATTACATAAGCGTGATATGTTCTTCTGGATGCGAACAAAAAGGCTTAGTCCGATTATTTTTCATAGCGTATCTATTCACCATTCTAAATGTAAATAGGATTTACAAAATTGGATCATTAATATTCATGTAAGCTATGCAGATGAGTAACGACCATAACGCGGTAACGACCGTGTGTGTTTTTGCATCCGGTTAATAGCTATTTCGAGTTTTGTTTTATTTAGATAACTGCATTTTTGAATCATTAATAATCATGCAAGCAATGCAGATAAAGTAACGACCACAAGGGATCATTTAAAATTATAAATATATGCCATAAAGTTCTCTTGAGTCATTTTAACTGGGCCTACTTCTTTTCTGTTCGTGGGGTTTGTATTGATTTCGAAAAACCTAACAATAAGGCGCAAGGAAGAGAAGGTTGAGAGGAAAAACAAATGAATGTCAGAAACAACCAAATGCGATGGAAAGTTTAACAATGTTAGCAGATGAGTCATCGTATAGTAACAACACGGAATGTTTTGTAGCATAACAATAAATATGAAATTTTAATGCTGATTTTATTGGACCTCAATAACGCATTGATAGTCGTTTATACTTTGCCGCCATATCCGATATTTTAACAGTTTTTTCCCCCTTGAGAATGTCGAGTAAGTTTGCTTTTGCCTGATGACAATACATTTATCGACTATAGACTGGCCAGAACTCATAGATTACGTTTTGGGTGTCATTGGCGCCGAAATGTTCATACTCAGTGACGCGGCATTCTTTATGATGAAGGCAACTGCGATGAAATGCAGCATTGCTTCTGTTCAATTCGGATTTACGGTGCGTTTTTTTGGCATCCGGTTAATGGCTATTTCGAGTTTTGTTTTATTTAGGACAACTACATTCTTAAATCCATCTTTTAGTAACATTGCACATTGCGCATTACAGCGATGGACGGTCAATATCGGCTAAATATAAGCCTTTTAATGGGCTCCATGGTGATGACTTAGCGCTATCAACGACGGCATTGTACAGAGCATATCATGGCTGTGATATCTCCTCTGGTGTGCATTAGATAGACCAAATTTACCTGATACATTGACGTCATATGTGACCAGACCAGCCTGAAAGGAATGGATTGTATGCATACGTGTTCTCTAGAGTAAGAATGGTAATAACAGTTGAAAGGCCGTCACGTTTAAAAAAATCGTCCAAGAAAGCAACCTTTTCATCATGTATCATATCCCAATACAAACTTGCGCATCTTAGCAATGCAATTTTGGTGTCATATATCCTACGTTCCTGCACTGAACGGTTTTATATGAGAGTCGATTGCTTAAGGTCCATGAAATATCCTAACAATCAGCGTAGTATACTGGTGTGGCTATATCCCAACCGTCAGTTGATGTTTGTTTATGGATACAATCAAAATGACCAAAGTTGACCCGCAATTGAATTACACAAAAGAGGTTTTTAATAAAAGTAGCTTGATGATAAAGAGTATTTTATCAGCGCTCTTCATACAATTTCTCCTCTTTCACTAACCTATGATATATAACAACGGAATCAACTTGTCATTAGGCGATACTGAACCACAACTCCTCCTGATATAAGAGTTGATTAATGACTTTGTTAATAACCTTATTAGCCAAAAATGGCATAATCTCCATAGATATTACGAACTACAGGGGCTACTTTGCTGATGGATTAGGTTACCGTGAACGGTTCAAAGCAGGCTGTTTTAAACTCTCGTTTAGGTTGATTACATCATAGGGTTAAGTCTCATTTGGGCTTCTTTAGATAAGACCTATTACCTAGGCATATTGCGCTTATGGTCGCAGTCTTACTTTACGCTGCTATGTACATGGGTCTGGGCTCATTAATTTCTATCACGTCTGTCCGTCTGGGCTGCTGTGTTTATAGTTCAATTCTCACTATGAGGTGATTCCATTCACGCACAGCTAATAACGTTTACGTTTTCTGTCGTGTATAAGGCTGCTATGTCCATGTGTTACGTTTCATGTTGGGCTACCGAATCGATGGTTAAAGACTCGTTTATGGTGCATGCCACGACAAGGAATACCCCGCGTTTACATTTATACTTTTATTTCATTTCTGCTTTATGGCTCATGCGGGCTACGCCGTTTATGGTTTAAGGCTGGTATGCGTATGGTTTACGCGTCGTTGAGGGCTTCTGCTCAATATATGGTTAAGGGCTACTCTTTGTATGGGATTATTCCATGCCTTGGTGTTAGGTTTCGGTAAAAGTAGTGCCCGGTTAATTGTGTGCAGATTCCTTTAGCGTGATATAAGGCTTGCATAAAATGTGACGCATCATCTTAATGCATTTACATGTACCCTGTAAGAGACGCTTACATTTATCGTCCAAGTGTCGGTCGGCTGTACAATTGAATGGGCTTGACTATAGTGCGTTAGCCACTTTTATCTATGGGGACAAATACCTAGGCATGGCAGATACATATCAGAACTTTCTGGCAAGTGTCGAACAAATGATTGCTCCTGGGTAATATATATTTTAAAAACATGCGTAGTATCATTAATGTAAATAATTAAGAGTTTTCCATCCTCTTATTCAGCATTGTACTCATAATTGATTAAAATATAGGGCCCTACATACTGATTTATTAAAGACAAAAGAATATAGGACCATGTCCCAGCTAGCTCGTGATTAATTGATTTATTAATTCAATGATTGATTAATTGAATGATTAAGTGAACGAGTGATGAGTTGATACGTGAGTAAGTAAGTGAGTGAACGGTTAAATGGACGAGTGAATGTGTAAATAAGTTAGTGTGTAAGTGTATAATTGATTGGGTGACTGAATGTGTGTCCTAGCGAGCGAGCGATTAAACGAGCGGGTCCTGCTTTTCGAAGGGCTCAATTTGACCACTTGAATGATCATCAATGTTCATTATTAGTTTCTGCATCATAGTTACTTGCATTATCTTTATCAGCTTTGCAAATAGTATATCCCAAGATTCAAGGTGTTTTAGGATATTGGTCTATTTGTTATATAATTAAATTTGGTAATTTGTGGCAATAGTTTTGGGATCTTCGAACGATACTCTTACCATGATCTCTTGTATGGTGTACAAAAACGCCGACTGCAAGGTAAACAGCTACAGCATGGCAGACTAAACCCCGAAGACTTTCGCGGGTTCTGCATTGAAACTGCTGTGTTCACTACCTGTGGTTTAATAATCTTAAACGTTTGTATTGGCCGTATGGTGTACACACAATTTTGCGTCTCTAGCAACGGGTTCGTCCATGATGTGGATTGACAGCATTAACATGTTTATGACGTATTTCAGCTTGATTCAGTCATATCGAATCGGATCGGTTTACACAGGTGTGCTTCATATGGCCAATGGAATAATGTTTATGCAGCTCATTTCCTTCATCATTGCACCACTACATGCTGCGTTTGTAAGAGATAGCACAACATTGTCACTGACGAGCATGCTATTTAAAGCATGATTTGTCTCAAGTTTGCGCGTACAAATGATCCCTTTCGGGTTTGTTTATGTGATTAGAGCAGTTGTACAAAAAGGCTTGTCCTACGAGGAACTGGCTAACATAGGCAATAACGGGGACAGGCTGACATGCAGTGACGTGTGACAATGTGCAGTATGTTAACCTAGTTGCAGTATCAATAACCGTATATACTTTATGGTGACCGATGTGAGTACTTGAAGCCCCATTTACTTTGTCATCGGTTTCCAACAGTGGTTACGCTTGATGAAGCTTTACTGCATATTGTTGTTTTCCATTCTTGGCAGTTAAATTAAGTAACTATGTTTATTTAAGTGTAGCAAAGAGAGACCCAACCGCTTTAAGACACAGCTGTGGTTTGATATTTGGGCACGATTCTTATTCCCAATGCAAATTTTTCTTTATCATTAAGAACGGAGCTACATTATACATATTGTGCCTGAACAACTTCTGATTGCATATTCTGTCCGCGCGTGCAATTGGCAAGATAAACTGTAAGTATATAAACATCCCATGATCTAGTTTGCAGTGACATATAAATCCAATTTGATCATATACCCATTGCAACTTGGCAGATATATGGCAAACAGCCCCGCCTTTTTGCATTGGATTGAATACCACATGGCACATGCACTCAACGAGAGTTGCATTAATTAATTTGTGAGAGGTTCGGGTGATCATTCTAGGAGAAAAGATCATCATCAAGTCGGCAGATTAAGCAGAAAACCCCAATAGCGGACACTTTAACTTTTATGATTTAAGAGATGAAGCTTTGCAAGAGACAGAATAATGTATCTTGGCCCGTCATCAGATTATTATTCTGCGTATTCTTTAAATACTACGTTATTTATCCTTAAGTTGGCATGCAATGCCATATATTGTGCTTCACGTGAAAAAGCACAGCGATAAGCACATGGGTCGCTGTGAGGATGCCACAAGACATCTTGGAGATAGCTGAATTAATGTTCAACTGCCATTATGATTGTCTTTTCGTAATAAATGCTTTCTGGCATCGCCACCATCAGTTGCTTCACGCAAATAATACCAAGGAAACGTGTAATTATCCAATGTTCTGAGATTCAACATAAAGGGTGGGCAAACAATAGCACCATACGTCCATATTCATATTCATCAATATACATTCACTCTTTTTAGACTTTAATGATTGTGATACATCATTAGATGTGCATATCAGCTGTCATTGTCAACTGAAACTCTCAATAAAACATGCAAGCCCAATTAGCAGGGCAAACATCAGCGATGGAATAATCGTAGTTAGAGAGCCTGTTCGAAGACGATGATAGTTTTTATTGTGCTTAATGTGTGGCTTCGAGATTAGACGGTTGAAGAGGATGAATAGTCAACATGTGATGCAGACTCTTTTATAAAAATGAAACAACCATGTAATTAAGGATTCAATAATGCAGCTCTCTTTGATTGCCTGGGTCATGTGGTAGTGAATCCAATGCAATAAGACCCGGGCTGTGTGTCATATATCTGCCAAATAACAAAGGGTACATGGTCAAATTAATGGATATTTCAATGAAAACTCGATCATGGGATGTTTATATACTTGTTTACCTTGCCAATTGCATGAGCGGACAGAATATGCAATCAGAAGTTGCTCAGACACAAAAAGTATAATGTAGCGCCGCTGTCACAGTCTACATTTAGCTCTCGTAATGGTAAAGATAAATTTGCGTTGGGAATTATAATCGTGCCCAACTATCAAATCAAAGGTGTCTCCAAGGGGTTGGGTCTCTTTTTCATGCACCTGTATAAGCATAGTTACTTAAATTGTATTTCCATGAATGGAAAACAACAATATAAAATAAAGCTTCATCAAGCGTAACCACTGATGAAATCTGATGACGCCGCAAATGGGGCTTCGAATACTCACATATAAGTCACAGTATATAAGGTACACTGATACTGGAACTAGGTTAACATACTACAAATTGTCTCAAGTCGCTGCATGTCAGCCTGTCCCCGTTAGCTAGATCCTCTTGAGGCAAACCGATTCCTGTGGTTATGAAATACACTGAATACTCTTGTCAACTTGCTCAAAACCGACTAGTCGCAAGATGATTACGCTGCGACAGCAGTCTTGCAAAAAATAACCTATTGAGTTTATCTCAGTTGAATCGAAAAATCATTCATGCAGTAATCGGGAAATAGTTGCTACAGCTGCTCTAATCACATAAACGAACCCGAAAGGGAACATTCGTACGCGAAAACTTGAGGCAAATCGTGCTCCAAAGAATATGCTTATCAGCAAAAACGTTTTGTTATCTCATAATAAACGCAACATGCAGTGGTACAGTGACGAAGGATAGGATCTGCTTAAACATTATTCCATCGGTCATATTACGCACACCTGTGTAAACCGATGCGATTCGATGTTAATGAATCAAGCTCAAATAAGCCATAAACTTGTTGAGGTGTCAATCCTCATAATGGACGCACCCGTTGACTGGAGATACAATGGCGCTCAAGATTATTTACACGCCGTACGGCCGATACCACGGTTTAAGCTTTTTTGATTAAGGGATTGAACTAAGCAGTTACAATGCAGAACCCGTGATGGAATTCTGGGTTGCGTCTGCCATGCTGTAGCGTTTCACTTTGCCATCTGTGTGTCATGTTCCCTAAAAGAGCACTTGGCTAGAATGTCGCTACAGCATCCTATAACTGCTGCTGCAGTGGAACTGTTTTCAAAACTGATATCGATCACTCGAGAAACTATGATGCAGAAACTAATAATAAACATTAATTGTGCCCTTCAATCGCTCGATCGCAAACACACCCTGTCAGTCACTAAATCATACACTTACGCACTAACTTACTTGCACATTAAATCAACCATTTCATTGTTCACTCTCGTACCTACTCATGTATCAACTCGTTTACTCGTTAACTTATTCACTCAATTCATTGAGTTAATCAATCTATCAATCACGAGATAGGGTCTTATGTTCTTTTGTATATAATTAATCATATGTTAAGCCCTATCTTTTAATCAATTATGGGTACATTGCTTAGTAGGCACATGAAAAACCATTATATGTTTACACCAATTAAACTGCACTAGCTTCCAACATATATTACACAGTGGCAACCACTATTCGATGGAACAGAAGTCGTCAACGAAGCGTAAACCCTGCGCATATCAGCCTTAAACCCTGAACGGCGCAGCCTTCATAAGCAATAAAGCAGAAATGAAATAACATGTATGAATGCAAACGCTTGGTATTCCTAATGGGGGAAGGCACAATACTATCGGTAGCTCAATATGAAACTTAACACATGAACCTAGCATCCTATCGCACGGTATTAAGAGTAAACGTCTTAGCCCTGTGTGATAGGAGTCACCTGATAGAGACGTGAACTATAAACACAGCTGCTCAGACGTGCGAACGTTGAAGAAGTTAATGAGACCTGAACTATGTTCAAATCAGCGTTAAGCAGGACTACGACAACAGGTGTCGTATCTATAGAAGCCCGAAATGAGGCTAAACCTGAGGCAGATATATATTGTTCGACCTGTTGCCGTACTCATTTTTGTGTGATCCATACTCTTGTTCGCCTAACCAAATGTTGCAATATGCTGCTCAATCATTAAATTCATTGCATTTGCAATCTACGTTGTATAATAAGTTAAGTAATATGATTGCAGCAACTATCATAACTAATTCAAGCAATCTTAACAAAAGCACATACGAGGTAGTTAAAGGGGTCTACATGCTTTGAACCATTCACGGTAAATTCCATAATCCATCAGCGAAGTAGCCGTTGTAGTTTGTTATACCACTGCACATTCGGTCATTTTAGCATAATAAGGTTATTAGCAAAGTCATTAGTCAAGCTCTTATCTCGGAATAGGCAACATGATGTCGAAGTTGTGGTTCAGTAACGCCTAATGGCATGTTAATTCCGTGGTAATACAGTATGGTAGTGAAAGAGAGGAAATCGTATGAAGTGCGCTGATTATATTCCCGATATCCCCCCGCTGCTTTTATTAATATCCTCTTTTGTGTAATTCAATGGGATGTCTTTAGCGGGCCAACTTAGGTCATTTTGATTGTATCCTTAAACAAATATCCAACGGTTGAGATATAGCCACACCAGTATACTAGGCAGATATATATTGTTCGACCTGTTGCCGTACTCATTTTGGCGTGATCCATACTCTTGTTTGCCTAACCAAATGTTGCAAAATGCTGCTCAATCATTACATTCATTGCATTTGCAATCTACGTTGAATAATAAGTTAAGTAATATGATTGCAGCAACTATCATAACTAATTAAAGCAATCTAAACAAAAGCACATACGTGGAAGTTAAAGTGGTTTACATAGGGCAGTGGTGCATATATAGTTTGCATATGACCAGTATAATAATTGACTTTTACTGAGACATTTACCGTATTGTTGATGTGTCAAATGCATCGTAGCGATATAACGATCATGTCGTAATAAAAAGCTTTAATCGATTACCCGATAACATTTGCGCTTGTTTGAATAGATACTGTGTTGCCACAATACGTAATGTTACTTAAAGAGAGACAAAAGAATGTAGTTACCTTAAATAAAACAAACTTCGCAATTGCTATTTACCGGATGCCAAAACACACACAGTAAATTCGTATAGAACAACCGCGATGCCGTGTATCATCGTAGATGCCATCATCATAACGATAATATATTCTGGCGTTTCAGTTTGTTTGTCCGCATAAACTGCAATGCTAAATCAATAGAGATACACAATGACGGTCGAAACTAGTTTTGAGTGACTGTGCAGTGAATAGTAATGAACAAACGCAGCGTAATACGCATGATTTAATATCTGCAAGTGCCTGTCACTCTCGTGAAATTTGACGAGTAGATTCATTTCAAAAAGGTCCATGATTGTATTCCCAGATTTCAAATTTGATAGTCCGATGGTGATGCAACAAGTCACGAACAAGACGCATTTATCCGAATGATAAACTATCATGCAAGGGACTCGATTAGTAGTAGGGTTGAACATATTGCATAAGTAACATTTCCCTTCAGCTCCGCTGGCTCATATACCAATTATCCATATACGATGACATTAACGTGGATGATGCACAAGCGATTCGTATAGCATGTTTACGGGTCATGCAAATATATTCTCGTCATTGCAATCATTTGAAGTTGACAGTTGTGTCTTTCGTGCCTTTCGATTTCGGATTAGATGAAACGGTTTAAGCTAAAACTCTTATGGAGCGATCCAGAATCAACAAAAACATAATAGCTAACGAGGAGGCAGGATTTTTATTATCATTGCTTACTGGACACTCAATGAATGCGTTAATGCAGATTCCTAAGGCACACACTACTTTAACGTTGGGGTGACAATAAGTCCTTGCAACAACGTACATGCCAGCCTTGTTTACAATTACGGATCAGTTGTCTGCAGGGTGATGACAAATAAGAGCCGACTCACTGTAATTAATGTATGCAACACCGACATGTATTTGAAGTAAACCATGTGGAGTTGTGTTGTCATTCCTCAAGAGAGCTGACCACAATCAGCATGCTTACTGACTTCTTGGTGTTCTGCCTTTGCCAATGGCTATTGATATTAGCTGCACAGCCTGATTTACAATCTAATGCAACTATTGTGTTCAGCAATCACCCACATATTTGCTTAAATTAAACAGTTCCATTGTTATACTAATCTCTGTCGTGTAATGTATATAAGCCTCAATCATTTGATATTCTGTTGAACCAATAAAACTAATTGATTTGCATCAGTATATAGAAGACATCTTATGTTGTTTGTAAACGACAAGTGCTCGGTCATTGGATGCACTAATTAAAGGGCATGCTCATTTGATATATGATGCTAGTTAGACATAGGAATTATATATGTGCATGTATACAGCAATTGCATTTTAAGTACACTTTATATTATTTGTATCCGAGTGTGTCAGCTAAAAGCAGCTTAGCACCAAAACCGCATTTGAAAAACGGTGTTTGTGAGCAAATAAATCTTTATCATGCTTTGTGAAAGCAGCGCTGTTTGAATCACTAATATTAAGCACAAAGTAACATATTGTCAGGCTCCCCTTTGCCCCCTTCTCTACGTTTGTTTCTGTGATCAAAAGTACTTTCTGCGGACACATTATGGCCCCGACAAGATATACAACGCTGGTTGATGTGGCGTAGCACACAAAAGGTCCTTGTTAGTTCACCCCGACGAAATAAGCTAGTTAACATTGCATCTGGCTTCTAAATCCAGATAAACGAGCCTATTGCGGAATATTATACACGACTAACTCCTAAATGTCTCATAACAATTACGTCGACACGCGCACAATACGGTTGGGGCAGCATCAATTAATATTACCGGTTTATATGATCTAATTGGCATTATTAGTGCACAAATAGTTCATTATTGATGTCTGATCAATATTTTTGTGCCTTAATTCTTACCAAATTACGGGATACTAAGTCCACGTCTGCAAGAAATAGCGTAGTTTGTGAATAATTGGGCTGTCCACTGTTTGACTAGGCACCTAAATAAATGGCGGTCATTAACAAAGCTACTAGCTATTGCCATGGTAATTAGAAAAAACGTGACCACCTCAGTTGCGTAACTATTACCTTTGGCAACGTTATAGGCGCATGTCATCTCTATGAATTTATAAATGTTTACAAAGCCTAGGTTTACGACGATCGTGTTCACTGCCATATCATCCATCAGATATTAGCGTTTAATAAAATATGTTATTTCCAAAATCGCATTCACCCTCGATCGTGGTTATCAGTAAGACAAATTTAATATGTGCCGTATATCAATCACAATTATACAGTTTTAAATAAATACAAGCTAAAATTCTACATCAAGTCATATTGTACTCAGCACAAGTTCAGTATTTAAATCAAAGCATACGCATTGGTCATGTACCGCGAATTCGATATATAGTATGACGTATTGTTTTATTAGCAACTAATTACGACAGTCGATTGGGTGTGTAACTGGACAATTGGCTTTAGCTCCCTAACTTGGAACATGATGAATATGTTATACCTGAATATCTCAAACATAGTGCACATAAGGAACAAATTTGACACGTTTAGGTGTAGATATCGACAAAGACGACTGCGGAGTATATGTATTTACAGCTGTGCAGGGTGCATAGTTTTTCCCAATGCACTTAGTATACGAGTAACTAACTAATAGACATATTTCAGCTTGCAGAATAGACCTATTGAGTGTTAAGGCAATGGCATTACATACACCAGCATGTTGCTCGCTCCCATTGTTTCAGTTGTAAAGACAGTGCCATGTAAAAACGCATAATCGAATATGTTTCATTTCATGCATTAGTGATATGCATATCTACCAAAGCCAAGTGGTTATGTAACATCACTATCAATTAAATTTGCTTTGCATGGGCTCATTGATGGGTTCGTATATTAGCACGTACCTGGGCACATCGCGGCATAGTGTGCGCTGCATTATTTAACGGTAACTGTTTACCAACTGCCTGTTGATTACTTCGCATTGGTCCATTATTATTTGAAATATCTGTGCCAATAAGATCATAACTACGACTCTTACGCATTCAATACGATAAGGCAATTATATCAGCGGCTGCACACTTAATCAGCTATTAACATGAATTCAAGTGGTGTCCACATAGCGACCCTTGTGCTCTGCAGTTAAATAATTCAGCCCCTACATAAGGTAGCCAATTACCTGATTGAGGAGCAGTCGCGGCCGAAACAACGTACGTTCCTCACCAACCTAATAATGAAGCATGCATAGCAGGAATAATTGTAAATCTAAGGGGAATCGTTGCAAAAACTGGTGCAAACTACAGGCTGCTGTGAGGCTGTGTTCTGCATTAGTGACAGCTGCTTGGCACCATTAATCAGTACACAAATCACCGAATACCAAAACCCATTTACTGGTCCTAAACGCCGTTCCTCTTTATGTTTATGCACTGGAACATTTGAATCTTAATCTATTAGTAGAAATATACCAGTAACTTTGTGTCTGCATAAATCAAACACCTCTTCTTCTGCAAAAGCAATGCACTCAATGTGCTCTCATTCCTGAATCGATCTCGACAGTGCTCCTATTGTGAGTGAATACGTCTATGATTGCCAGAGTAAGCCGCTAGACTTGTCGGTACTACTGGTGAGGCAACACATAGTCATATACATTCATGTGAACTTATAAGACAATCAGTTAGCTGCTAGAAACTGATATCGTCATGCAAGTTGATGAATTATCGCATGAAATAAGTCGCATGCATCAAATCAATAAGACCGTGGGGTATTCTAGTTCATTCCCGTCGAGCACGCGTAATCTGCCTAACGATTCCCAGCATGCTCAGAGATCATAAAGACAAACATATGCCACGCCAACGCCCGATAAAGCTGAAGTTACCGATTATATTAACTTCCGTTGGACTACTTCTCTATATATCTGAACCTTTGACTTTTTCCAAAAACAAATGTACAGTACAGGTTCAAGTATGAATTACATATGTC
>CM067352.1:21623793-21646881 GCA_034190875.2 Urechis unicinctus | reverse complement strand
AGTCGAATTAGAATTCATTAGTTATGTTTCCGTACTGATTTTGAAAACAGAATTTGCACTTGCCCGTTGACAAAATTGACGTGGCCGGTAGTGATCAGTGTGGGGCGGCTCAAGTTTTATAAGGCTGTTTCACAGATAACATATAGATTTGTCTCGTTAGGCTGCAATATGTAGATGTATGCTAGCCTGACAGTAGCTTACACTTGTCCTAAACAATCCTCGGACGATGCCCAGTGCTCAGTGAGTCAGTTCTGGCCTACTGTCAAATTTGCTTCATATAACTTTACCCTTATGTCTTCCAGTCTGTATCATCATTGTGCGAATATGTGAGTACCAGTACTGCAATAATTCGCATCTAGGGCCTCAAACGAAGCATGTCATTTCGTTTGGATGACCAAGGACTCCAGTTGGACTGCATCGTCACCGATAGGCACACGAGTATCAATAAGTACATCCGCGATGACCAATGAACCAGGTGCACTTGCTGAAATGTATGACTACCCTGACAAGGAGGAGGCTGAGAGGCAGCATATGGAGAGGTTTCTTCTTTAGATGAGTCATGTAGTAAGGTATCTAAAAGTGATGATGAATGATGGTGGTGGTAGTGATGGGGTAGGGGAGGGGTGGTGATGGAGTTGATGGTGGTGGCCTAGGCATTATATTGGTGGTTGGCCGATTGATATTTGCTTGTTTACAAGTAATATCTAAGCTCTGTTTATTTTTCAGCTTTGGCTTCAGCTAAGTCAAGCTTGTAACATTTAATTTTACCTATCTGTTAACAAGTGCACAAGGACATAACTATTTCTTATCATCATACTTACAAAATAAATGGTAAATATTGGGGTTAAAATTCACTTTGAACATCAAAGGTCATTTCAAACTGGTGGTGTAAGATGACGAACAAACATTGGAGTTTAAGATCCTATCGCCCAAATGGCACCACCGTGCATAGCACACAGTGGGATTTGAACTTGCCACATTTGGGAAACTAGACAAACACCCACCCTGCTAGACCACAGTTGTGGACCTATCATCTTAAACATCATTGGTGAGGTAACCGCCACAATATGACCTCTGATGTTGAAAGTGATGTTAAACAACAATATTAACCATTTTTATTTTCAAATCATCCAGCATGTGTATGGCTTTATGACTTAATTTGAATGTTAAATGGGTCTAAGGTAAGCTAAGCTGTGGTGAAACTCAAACACTGTTATATGATTCCTCTTTGTGGCTTGCTGAGAATTAATTTTGTAAATATATATATGTTGGACTGGTGTATATATTTTGCCATTTCTATTGAATAAGAACCAGACATTGTTGGTATTTGTGAGCAGAATTGCATAAGCATTATTTGTATAATGTGCCCGCGAAATTTAATCATGATGATTGATGTGCAATGGCACAGGATATATAAAATATCCTGCAAAAAAATTATTAAACGACTGTTAACATACTGTTATTTGAGTGATAAAATATCTTTTGTACGAGATACAGGATACAGGAACAAGATGCCCTGCAGGTATGTCATGATTTTGGAATTGATGCTTCCTATCATTTTATGCATATGGTATAATAAATTAGGTGGACTGGCCTTAACTGAATTTTGTTGCTGGTTGTCATCAGCATGTAGTATCATCATAGCTGAATGTAAATAACAGAATAAGACACATAATGCTTTTTTGTCCCTTTATTATTGTAATGCTGGCAGTTTGAAACCAACATAAACTGATTCACCCTTGGGAAATCATCTCTAATTTTAAGTACAGAACAAGCTGGGAGTGGCACTCTATGATGTCTGCCTAGATTACCCGATCACCACTGTACCAACTGCCGATATGCAGTGAATCGGAATAACCTGCAATAAAAAGAGTACATGAATATTTTTCATCAGTTATCATCTGAACCAGACCATTTTTAAGTATATTCACTCATGCTGAGTAGTAACTTTCTTCTTGTACCTCTGGATATAAGCACTATATGCTGTTCCTAGTGTCGAGGGACGCAGGAATTGGCCCACATGAGCACCTAGTACAGAACATAATTATAATGAATAACTAGCTTTTCAGCAAACAAAAAATTGACATAAAACATGAATAAGAAGATGACTTGAAGCAAGACTTAAGGACAACTGTAAAGTAAAGAGAAAAATATCTGCAAAGATTGTTTGGACTGAAATGTGCCAATACCAAGTGCTGTTACCCAGTCGGCTCAAGTCCTCTTCTTTTTGAGGAGAATTTGCAGGCCTTGTCTTAGCTGGAGGTTCAAATCTGCATGTCTGTATGCCCCCCTTAGGTTCCTAGTTCCTCTTCTTTAGTTCTTCTTCTGCTGTAATCAAGCTCATCGCTTCCGGAGTTGTCTGTATATGAGGAAGATGAGGACATTTTGCTCCCTTGACATATAATAAAAGCAAAGCATAATGGCAGTTATGCACTGTACTAGGTGTAAGTAATAAATATAAAACTAATAAGGACAAGATAAAGTATGTATTATTGAGGTTGGTACCCCAGGTAATTCAAAGAACTAGTGTAAGGCCTTGAACTCTTTAAAGGCCTATGATATATGTAGTCATAAACATGTCACTGAACTTGGATCCTGTACAATTCACTGGAGAGGTATATTCAATTGTAACAGCTTATCCCTGATAGGTCTCGGTTCCCAAAACCAGAGCCAATATTTAAAATAAAATTGATATTTTCTGTTGTCAAGGAGAATATAAATTATTGAAATTGTATTCAATTTATAGCAAAAACGAAATATCGAGTGAAATCCCCATTTAATGTAGTATCAGTTTTCATTTGCGATTAAATCAAATAAAAGCACAAGAAAAGATATTCTCCGTACCAGGACAGGCAAATGGTGAATCAATCATTGATAACCATTAAACGGGCCTGAAATCGAGGTGCAGACCTCTGTTCCAGTACTGCCTGTATTAACGCTCGGTCCCCTTTGGTTGACGTTTTCACCCAACATAATAGAAGTTTATCACAATTTAATGTATTCTAGGCGAACAAGTACTCCATGCCACATTAAATGATGTGATTCGTTGCGGTATATGATGTACATGATGACGGTATAAAATACGATTATGCTCACACCTACCACAGTTCCCATGTAAACAAACGAGGAAATGACTGCGCTATCCGGCTAGACGGTGACATATGACGTCACAAACTCAGGAGCCAATGGCCGTCGTTTTTTGCGCATATGCCAAAACGGTCCGAAAAATCGATGGAAATATTGAAAAAAAAAACACACAAAACGACATCTATGGACGAAAATATTGTCGGAAACGTCTTTCACAGGCTGAAATACACCTTATTCCACTTTGATTAGGGATTCGAAAATAGACATTACTTGCACTTTAACAATGTTCATGTTGTCAACAAGATGACGTGCAATCGGCATGCTGGAGTCGGTAAGCAATGCTAAATTTAGAATGTTGAGTGACACTCACCATAAGCATATTATCCACAAACGAGAAAGGTTGTACCCAGCACTCCGACCAACAAATGGTCCCGCACTAAAGACGCTGCTGGACGATGTATTATTTATATATCTTTTTGTATAGCAAGAAGGCTGACCACTAGCTGACCAACCACAACTGGAAAAGTTTATCTGTGTCGATAGAGCTATTCCAACTTGGAATAGCTTAATACGCTAACTGCTATTGTAATAACTGTACGCAAATTGTGTAAAATTTATGCGATATAAAGAGTAAGGTAGATGCGTATCGGATCATTAAATATGGACATCAAACGCTCGTTATTGACATGTCCGTGGGAATAGAGAAGGTCGAGGGAAAGTCGGCGGTTCCATTTGTGACCTTAGATTATGTTTAATTAACAGAGCTTGAGACACCTGTTCACGTCGCCGTTACTTATGAGCTTTCATCAGATGATCAGCCACGTTATGCCATGTCAGCAAAGCCAGTTAGCCAGTGATTCGTGCATTAGTAGCTGACTGGCCTGTTGCATTGGGCATTTAAGGCAGTGGCCGGTTACTCATAAGCCAGAGACGCTGCCCCAAGGGGCTGCAGGTGAGCCGTCCGCCTCAACCAGCTGTCTTCATTTATGCATGAGAAGCAATCGGAATGATTCGTCCGGCGAGACTGTGAAAAATACCGCGTGATCTATGTTGATTCCTTTTATGACCTAGTCATCAGCGTTAGTGCTTTAGCGCTCCTTAAATGTAAATAAAACGGCCTTAACGACCATTGCGATGCAATACTTTCATCAACTAACGCGATGAAGACAGTAATCATAACCCTCGAATGTTTCCAATGACTTTCATAATCGCCATAAAACCTTACCCCATTTGCCATCAATTATTCTGGATGTTTGCGTTGTAAGGTCTCGGATTATATTTTACATTAACGGCAATCTCAGACGAAGCCCAAGTCACCACCGTGATAACTGCTATTGCACGATCATCAAGTTTGGCCCGTCTCTATTGAAATGATGTATATAGAGGCTACCTCTGGCTTGATGTCTCACTGATATCACAGTGGCACCTATCTTAATGTACTTAGTGTACCTAATGGGTTCTGGCACGTACGGATGAGGTGCTGCCCAGGCGACACCATCACGCCCATCCATCGTCATTGAACTGTCGAAAAATAGTTTGGTTTCATTTGTTTAGTTTTGGCTTATATAATGCGTTGAAGCAAATATATATTTCGTTAAAGCCCCGGATATATTCGATGGCATTGAAGCAACCATTATTATCACAGATGGAAATACATTTTCGCAGTAATATAGCTGCCAAGACTGGAATGAAATAACTTATGTGTTAGGTCATTTGCAATGACAACACCCTAGCTTTGATTGCTAGTGGTACCATGAATGCCAATAAGCAAAGCTGCAATTGAAAGAGATTGGCGGAGATAAGTGCTAAGTGTTGCTCGACTGTGATATAACATTTTACGGCCTTGTTATGGCAATAGATGACAGGTTGTACGTCCACAGCGGTCCCTTGTGCTTGTCAATTCTATGAAATAACGTTGCAAGTGTGACAGAGAAAGGCAGTAAGGATACAAATAATGACTGCATTATATATGAAATCTATAATACTTATCATACCGTACTATGCGTACCCAGAAATCTCGATATGTTTGGACTATCGATATAGCGTTATGTTATAATGTAAGAAACTGTATGACAGCCATGTGTGAGTGCTCGTCTTTAACTAATCTGCTAATGCGTCAGAAGTAGCGGTTTGTTTTGATACAAAGCGTGGACGCAAAATTGGGTTTATCAGTTAATACCATTCACTCGTTGATAATATAATAATTGGGCACGTACATTTCATTGTGTTTATCTTGCAGTAGGCATTAGAATGTGTTACCCCACACTCTAGCTGCGCCACTTTTGTTCCTTTTTGCCTCTCCAATGCTTGTGGATGTAGTTGACTAAATTATGCTCCTAGTCATGCAAGAGGGTGGACGTAGAGCAATCATTAGACATGTGGCTGCTACCGGTTTCATTGTTCAAAGTTCAAAACTTACTTCATCCGGTAGTGTTCCTCAGTGTGCATCTGGTACGTTTCTATATTCTTACTCTCGTTGATAGGGCAAAAATGGAAACCTCCTCTGAATAGCCACGAAGGAGGCACAAGAAAGATCAGTGTGATCTTCGGCAGTGGATTCATTTTAAAAATTTTGATTGAATAGCTGGTCAGTAAGAAGATGAGAACAAGTAGAAAACACTACGACTGTCGAGATGCGCTCGTCTTCACCCGATAAAACCCATTCTACTCAGTCATTAGTATGCTCCACATAACGCAAGCCACCAGCACCCTGCGGTCCAAAACAAATCTCCAACTTGTTGATAGAGTTCATAAATGACCCAACCAATGTGTGTAATAATGCGGATTGTAACAGCATAACTTATAGTAGCCTCATGCGCACGCAGTAGAAAACAAAAACCTAGAGGTAAGAGGTGAGTTGCAAATGTTTTTAAGACTTAAATTTGCTGCCTTCATCTCGCTACAGCGCCAGCATTACACCTGTCCATTCGCATGATTCCACTATTCTTTCAGAATTACAGCAAAATGATATAGTATCCTCCATTCTACTCTGGGTACATGCACTGTTCAGCAAAATTCAGGACTTATCATTTCCGGGAATTCCAGTACAACATTGCAAATCTAACACCAAATTAAATTGGGCTGATAATAAATGATGTTCAATAGCGCTACCACGAATCAGCTGGCACACCCTGAGAATATAAATAAAACTCGGGAATTTCAGATTTGTTAGATTTGTGAGGGTGTAAATAAGCCAAATGACCGTCGGTAAACTGAGGGTTTTCTTGTACATTTAATAGTCGAAGCCGTATAGACTGAACTTCAGTTTTCGATACATGGTGCATAACAATTGTTCAGATACATTAATAATGTCTTAGTCACCCTAAAATTTGCACCAGCAAAATGATGATCACTGATGTCTTTTTATTACTGTATAGATTCATCACTTCAGCTTGATTACCAGTGATAAGACGCCCAGGCGGACGTTGCATGACTCATGGGTGACACACTCGACAGGCAAAACACCGACGGCACTGTTACCGAGAATAAATGTCAATGACGGACCGGTGAAGCAAGCACTGAAGATGATGCAATAATCATCAGGCGAAATATGTAGCGGAGCTTAAGCCATGCATTGATTATCCAAAGCAATATTGTACCGTCCTATTGCAATACTACGTTGTTTGTGTAGCACAAGGAGAAATTGTATGTGAATATTATAAGATATTAAATTCGTTGAGTAATTCTATTTTCGATAAATCTTTGTAGTTTGAAATGTTTGACAATTTGCCTTCTGGTCACTTACATTAGTACCTATGGCGTTGTATTTACCTGGGGTTTAAACTGGAACAACGTTGTTTGTAATATCCCTTGTGAAACTCGCTTTTTCTTCCTTTGCAGCATAACTTTGACAAATTATTCTACCTGCGTTCGTAAAATTATGGGCCCCTGTCCACATTTGCTAAACTGACATTTTATAACGTTTACCATTTTCTTGTTGACTTCTTAGTGGCAGCATTATAACAATCACAACTTATTTTATTAATATTACACCACATAAATTACATATAAAGGGATCTGCTGTTTGCAGACAGCCTGTCAACATATTAAAGACGATTATGCTATACGCGACTTAAAGCTTTATGTTACATATAGTAGCACCTCTTGCTATATAAATAACATGAAGTTATAAATAATTTCGCGGTCACTTTATCAAGCTTGTATAAGGAAGTATCGCTCGGTCTTAGAAAAAGAAGAAGCAAGGTGATACATTAAATCTTATAGAATAAGAATTTGATTTTAGGATATTATTAAGTGGCGCATTTTCAATATTTTGTCTATTAATGGAGAGTGTTGAACATATGCCGATCAATACTCCCGGATTTATCAATGCTGGCTTCCCCAATATTAACAACAATTGTCAACTTCCTGGTCCCTGCATTTGATGTCGAAAGCTGCATAAAGAATGTTCGGCAATCTCCAGCAATATGGAAGGCAGTTGGATTTTGACCAAACTACAATTGTTTTGTCGTGCAATAGACATTGAATTTATGCTGTTTATGAATTAGCATGCATTTGACTGAACCTGCTTACATCGTGCTGCTAATGTGCTAATATTTAGAATTTCATATCTATTTTATAATTACATGTTGCAAATGGCGACAGAATTACCCTTTCTTTCCTGATCAAATATAAAACACGGTATCAACAGTGCCCATAAAAATATAATTGAAGCAGTGCCTAACAAGGAAGATAACGTTTAGGAGATTCGGGGGCGGTCAATTGAGAAGTCGTATGCTATTCAGCAGAGAAAGACATGTCTTAGTTATCGCAGAAAATATTGTCAAATTATCACCGGAGTGCATTAATCATACGTTCATACCATTGCTATACTAAGCCAACCCTTGTAATAAGTAGACAGCATACACACATTGGTAGAGTATAATGGATTGTTTTCGTGAGGCAAGTTAACGGTCGGCAATATTTAGCTGCAGATATTTTCATAAAGCTGCAGCGTAGTCCACTTTTTAATGACGCATTTGTTAGATTGCGGAAAACAGTTCTCTACAAACATCCGTGTGTTTACTCCCATTCTCATATAACGAGTCGTTGATTACATTATAATGTGCAAATTTATTAGGAATTACAATGCAAAAGCGGGTGTTGGTCTGAGCAAATAAATCTAGCTTTGCGTTATTTATAAATTGGGCATGATTACATTTTTCCGTAATGAAAGCAGCTAGCCAGTCCGTCCTCGCTCATTATCCATTTACGAAAAGCATTAGCGCAATTCACCTTTTATACAAAATTTTCACAGTTATGATGGCTATGGTGCTACTTTGCGAAATCGAATCATTGGAATTGTGCATTAGTTTTACGATCAAACTAAGTTATACAGGAATGTTCATTACTATGTTTATATTAATGATTATCGTCAACAATTATTGCCTATGCTCAGGCGTTTCACACACCCTCATTTTTCGCCCGTTGTCAAAAATGCTGTACTTGTAGGGCTTTTGTAGAGGCAGTTAAGGTTTATTTATCCATATATGACACGTATTTTATATGCGAAAGATTTATTTTGTGTTATTGATAGGAAATACTAGTGAATGGTTTGCATGCGCATTGATTCCGAAAGTATTTCGCCGACTGAACAAACGTAACCACAAAGCCAAACAGATACAGTAAAGTTTATGCAAAATTCGTGACTTTTCAAAAGAGTTGAACGAGTATGGATGAACAATGCCGATTAAGGGACACCTTCATCCACGGTATTTTATGCATGATGGACACGCATTCCTACTGCAACTGATACAAGAATTCGAATGTTGCATTGAAAGGCGACGATTCCTATGAACCACCCAATCATCGTGGCGAACGTATAATCTTATACCACGAAATTCAACAGTAATATAGTGTTGTGTGACACATGTATCAAAATATTGCATTGGATGACTAAACTGGTTTAAATAGCCTCATATGGAGCAATGTTATAGATAACACTTATCTGACTTGTGTTAGCATTTTATCATCGAGTTGCCTAACGTCCTAGTTCTGTCCTATGCATAGGGGCGATGAATATTGTACAACAGGTGTAATATTGCTTTATTGCAAATGTCTGCATATTCTCTATTGAGGTTTTGCTGTGATATGCGTTACTAACCATTAAACCTGTCAATGTAAACGTAATGCAGTATATATCGCCATTTCACAATGGGCTTAAAGTTTACCCATTAATCTTGTGATATTCTATTTGAAACGCATTATTAATGTGTAAGATGAGGTTAAGCAGAGGATATATCTGATAATCATCCTAATGTTACATAGGACAACGTATATGTCATGTCAAGTCTGCCGACATCTCGTGCTGAAGCTGTATAACAAAGACATTATTCATTTATCTGCATGAAAGTCATGGTGAGTGCTCATCGAGACTCCTGTAGGTGGGGAGGGGGCGCCTTTCAAAGTAGATAACGTCTTAGTTCACTCAGCTTATTTTGAAACCTATTTAGTCGATCCAAAATGCAAAACCGAGCAAATTTGAAAAGATGGATGGTGATATATTTGCAATGGACAACTTCTGATGACATCCGTTTCACATGATTTAATTTTGTAAATGGTTCATTATACAAATCAACTTTGTTCCAGGTTACTGACGCAGATGTTCAGACGCCGTGTGCCTATCAGCTCGTTTTATTGGCCCGTCGTCCTCCAGCAAATCAAATGAACAGTCAAAACGTCTACCTTGCTAATTTTGCTCAGTACATTAAACCATTCAGCATACACCCTGCATGTCACACGCGAGATGCACGCACGCAGTTGCACTCCTTGTAATCAGTGGGTATTTAGTGATCCACTATCATTATAGAAGATTTTCGATAAATCATTTTTTAGACAGTTCTCACAGTGCTGTGTCACTTCGGACAGCAACTCATTTGAGTTGCGCAGATGCATTCTAAACATACTTGTCAAGCCTGATCTATTTATTGGGGCGTTTAATATTTTGACAATGAATATTCAATATATATGCATGATAAATGATGGTAATAATGCCTCACCCTGACAGCTAATAGTATAACAGTTGAGGCCTTATACAGCATAATAACTGTCTATTTAAGCGGATAATACGGTTGTAACACCAACAATTTAGTTGCCGTACGGATCACATTTCTATGCCTCTCAGCTAGAAAATATTTGTTTATTATATTCTCTTGGTAGCCCCAAACCTTTGTCTAAATGACGTCTGTAGCCTTTGTGAGACCGGTGCGATAAATACGGCATTTCATCTATAAGCGCAATTTTTCGGTAAGTAGCAACAACTCTGAATGAGTTTGCACAAATTGGTTTATTCCTGAGCACCCAAGAAATGTGTTTTAATTTAATTAACGTTACCCCGTTGTGTGATGGGTTAACAGAAACAATGATTTGATTCTTCCTTATAACCCTCATTTAAAGTAGACAAATGCTGGGCTAGAACAGATGTGACTAAGAGTAATGCAATAAAGCATGGGGTTATTTGCAACTGATTCATGGAAGTTTACATGCTCATGAAGACTATGTCATGATTAATGAGGAGAGCCACTGGTCATTCTTCGTTTAAGATTTCCAAATTATTTGAAATTGATTTGGTCCCGACATCTACAATGGAGCCGTTTATATACTACGATCCCCGTTCGACACAACACACCACTCCTGTTCAGCCTCTTTCATTCCGAAATGATAATAAATAACACAGGGAATATAACGACATATGCCAACCGCATCAATAAGGATCCAATATGCAATATAATGTTTGAAAATAATGGAAATGCTTAGCCAATGCGCTATCGCGGTCGCTAATTAAATGTAATGTTGGCTTGAAACTAGGCGGTGAATCATTGTTAGCAATCTGGTCACCAATAACGTTGTCAGCTTCTCGGGAAAGCGATATTAATCGATTCAATTATGTTTGTTGTTGACACTTACCCTACTATTTTGGGGGCGTCTAAGCACATACTTACATAGAGGCAGTCAACAAATGGCAGGTAAGCCTATCAATATCACTAGGCCTACCATGCTACTTTAGGTGCAGTTCGCCTCCACACCTGATTGCAAGGTAAGCGTAAGTATTATAAATGGACCACTACGGGCAATTGGTAACACAAAGAAGTAGCACGGGGACATCATATATATGCGGCTACCCTGGCCCCTCATTATTTATCATATTGCAAAGATGCTTCTTGGCTTGTATACATCCCTTGTAGCTTGGTAATGTAGATACAGCAACATTTTCAGTCAGCGCTAACATATTGTAACAGAGCATTATGCATAATAACAATGCCGATATTGGCAAAATGAATGGTCGCATTACTTCGACCAACACAAGTGCCATTCGCATAATAAGAATAACCTACTTAAGACTCAAATTTCGGTAAATGTATTCATTAGACAACAACCAAGTGACAAGGTGTTTTGATATTTACATTTATCACAGCCGTTTCTTGTCATTTTTTATATCCGATAGTAAATGTGATCATGCAAAGAGCCTAACCGATCAGTTGTGGAGTTCATATCAATCACAAAACGGACAAATGGCATCAATCCTCAGCCATATAATACTAGTGTGTTATAACATTATAACACTTACCTGAAAATTTCGACATACCAGCTATATCCTAATAATGTTTTACTTGATGCAATGACATCGCGCATATTTGATATTATGGATGTTAAGTAACACCAGATTACTCACATAAGCTAACGATATAATTTCACTTTACTGCAATTATCGGACTACTATTGTTTTATCTGCCTTCGTAAAAAGCGATAATAATTCAGACCATATTCAACGCCTTAAAAAACTACAATGGGGTACAGGTAGTTCGCTTTCTTGGCGAAAAAAAGACCTCGTAGCCACTGCTTGGTAGAAAATAAGAAACCTCATTGTGTTACATAGTTCCAAACCTCCAAAACCGAGCAAAGAGTTTCTTTTTGGATAAATGTGAGGCCAACATAATTTGATAAACATGGACCATATAACGGGAGCCTTGTTCCGGCCACTACCTACCTCGGGCAACACATTTCTCTGCAATCGCTTCATTCCTATTGATGTGACGCCCATGACATCATCATGAAGAAACCGATGCTCATAACGAGGTACGTAAGATTGGAGCTTGGTGCTTGGTCATGGCCATATTACCCCTTATGCTACAGTTATGATAATTTAACGGGAAAAGCATGATTGGACACAGAGGTATTTTTTAATCTTCATCACCATTTCGTCGTAACTTGCAGCATTTGATCCAAAGTCGGCGCCATCTTTCAAACTGAATGTCGTCATGTAACTAACCGTTCGATTGCTATGACAGACCTGGAGACAAATTTTGCAACGTTTTTGCATTATACTGTGTATTTAGTGTTGTGTAAGATTTGAGTGAATTCTACGCCGAAACTAAGGATGTGACGCTGTAAGCATCGCACCTATTGATTTCTTCTGTCGCATAGACTAATTTCAATTAAGTAAACATAAAGCGAACGACAAGTGACAGCGATGTATATCATTGATTGTAACAGTGAGATGTAGATAGTGAAATGGGTACTGGCTCTCCTATATACAACATCGAATTGGTACTTGGCAATGGACTTCTCCCCGATGCATAATTTACAAAACACCAAACTTGATGTTTATTGACAGCACTTTGATTGCAATTAAAAAACCCATAAAAACAGGAATAACACGGAGCGCATTTCACCATCAATGGTTTGTTATAGAAAAGCCTGCTTTCTTGCTCTTATATAAATCCTATGCTTCCTCACATTATCGAGCATGGTAGTGCAAAAAGTGCATTCATTCCTTAGATAAATTTCTGTTAAAACCATTGTCATTCTGGGCTCATTATTCAGGAGATATGTCAATCTTGTTTGCCTTGCTGATATTATGAATCTAGCGGTGCAATGCCAATTCGGACTGGAACATAAATAGTGTGAGCGGTGATGATCTGCGGGCAATCATGTATCGAAATGACCATGTGTCAAATAGCTCTGAGTGCCGGCCATTGGTCATTTCCTAAATTTAACATATGGGATTAAGTTGAACGGATGGTGTTCAAATTCAACAAGCACTGACGCTACCATGAAACAGCGATGTTTACTGCTTTTGTCAATTTTTTCGGATTTTGATATAAACTGAGAATTTGCTGCACCAAAAAAATACGTATAGACAAATTGTTTAAGGGGTAGCTCTCATTCAATATATTACAATTTTTGGTAAGATTTGTCTATGCATAGCAACATATAAAATCCATATGTTTGCCTTGATACAGCAGACATTAATAGATAATAAGGTCTAACACTAATATGAAAGGGATATCCGTTACTTCAACTGTGTCGCGCATTATATATGAAAATGTAAATGTGTGTGGTAAGCAAATCATATGTACACTGTCGGCTAGTCTATTACCTGCAAAATAACACAGGCAAAGATGAACATTGAGTTACCCGAGATTGACTTTAGTTACGCTCACCAGTAATTCAATGCAAAACAGTTTCGTTCGAAACCAGTGATCCTGTCGGATACACGAACGCAGGCAGCTATCCCACAGAAAACATTGCCAATAATCAATGTGGACTCCAGGCTCTATGAATCTGGTAGAGCGTGAAAAGTGACCAAGGACAAGTATACTCCCCTTCTAAACACAAATGTATAATTAACTAGATATTATTAACAAAATACAATGTACCACTGCATTTAAGACTTGCCCAAGCAATCGATCGCTTGCTGCTGCATATGTAGAGCGGCACCGCCGTTAGTTTTTTAATCACGGAGTACTTATGTACATTAGCCACAATGTATAAACAGCCTTTGCTCTATCATCACTTAACAGTTCTCGTATATTTAAATAATGAACCTGCAAAGAATCTCGCTCTCGAACAAGCCAAACAGAACTAATTATGAGCCTCAGACAATTAACATCTTCGAAAGAACATTTGCGGTCTCACTATTACTCGCATTTTTTGCCAAGTCGTTTGCCAAATGGGTCAAATGGCGGAATTTGAACATCTGTTTGCTTTGCATTCGTTGTGAGTCTCGGTAATTACAAGGCGAGGTCATATAAAGTGTCAAACATTAAGGTTTGCATTAAAGCTTCATTTTAGCTGCATATCAAATTACCAAAAAGTTTTGTTTATTTCTGTCCGTAACTGAGTTTTACCAGCGCTTACTTATTTTATCGACCACCATTGCGTCACTAGTCGTAAGGGAAACTCATGGAAGCACCATGAGTAATGAATGGTGAGATAAGCGATGCTTTGCCGGCACATACTTACAATCGAAGCTAAAATGTGCATGCAGGGATTTCGTTATTGCCTTGTTTATCAATGGATAATTGAAAAATTAACTTGAACCATTCTATTTACACCATTCCACTTGAACCATTCCAGCAAAACAATTCCTCTTATTCGCAGTCATACGCATCAAAGTGAATGAGCCATTTAGTGGGGAAATGTCCAAGTCCACAGCCTTAATCAGGGAGAGATTCCGGAAGTAATATATGAACATCAGCCAGCAATAGCTGAACATGGCACGTGCTGTATTGGATACATCAGAAACCAAATATTGGGCCTGGCTGTTGTGATCGCAAGTATCGCTTTAGGGGTAATGATTTCCGTACTTTAACTAAGGATGCATTCTGTAGCATCTGGTTTAAAAGTAATCGCTTTGTTTGTTACAATTACAGTCGATCGACTGTCATAACGCATATGACGTTCTTTAAACATTTACTGTTGTAATCGTTCCGCGGTGAATTGAGCAACGATAGCAATGCCATACTCTCTGATAAAACGTGAACTTTGTTAGTGCCACAAGGCATGTGTGTGTGTCTGTGTATGGTGTGTGTGGTGTGTGTGTGTGTGTGTGTGCGTGTGTGTGTGTGCGTGCGTGTAAGTGTGTGTGTGTGTGTGTGTGTGTATTTATATATGTATAACTCTCGATCCACTGGTATAACCAGCAGTTATTGATACGAAAAGTCCCAAAAAGGTTGTTCATCTGTGTCCAATACAACACATGACATATTTATGATTTTCTGGCTGGTGTTCTGCATTGCTTCTGGGATCTCTCCATGGTTAAGAATATGTAAATGGCTCATTTATACAGTTGGCATGAAACTTCAAAACATTGTCAATCTATCAAAATAGATTTTTCCGTGGCGAACTGCCTGACACTGATCATTTATTATGCTATGAAACAAACACAACATCAACGATCGACACAAATCTGTGCCGAATGTTCATTGGTTCATTCTCCTACATTCTTCTTGGCATTATGTTTGAGGATATGAGTTGCTTGATTGGGACGAAAAGTGTAAAGTGTTGTGTGAGGGGGCAAGCAAACTAAATGCAATTACACGCTTATATTGGCAGATAACATTCAGACAACATTTTGGTGTGACATTTCGGTTGTTCTGATTCCACATTGTAGCTTTCAGTTATAAATAACATTTTTCGCTTCATATCCTCTTCACGAGTCGGGGGATATCCACGGGGTAATGAAAGTGGTAATACGGCAGTGAATAGAAGAGTCACCAGTTTTGCATCATTTCTGTTCGATTAAAGGTACTTCTTGACAGATATTACCCACAGCCTTTATTGTATATTGGGTATATATTGTAATCTACTCATATCACAGCTTTGTGAGGATAAAAGGGAAAATAAAGGTATGCGCATGCGAACCCGATTTGCGGGGTATATTACTTATTTTTGCCAATATGAAATGCCTAGCAATATTATCGCAGACATATCCACACTGCAACGTGCGGGGATCCCTTCTTCCTGGAAGCCGATTTGCTCTGCTCAGAAACATTTCAACCTATTCCATCATGCAAAAACAACGAAAACATCAAAGTGCCGATTTATATAATCGGTGCTCACAAAATGTCGGGGGGGAGGAATTGAGCGTAGCCATTATGCTCTCTGGATACGTACTGAACTATTCAAAAGACATTTGATTTTTAGATATTGCTCTTTGAAAATGGCCGTTTTGTTGTGCCGAAAATAGCACAAAGATAATGAATCAACATGAGAGGCATGGATGATTAGGCTGATAGTGGGTATTTTCAATATCAAACCGGTCACTATTTTATTGTCGCTACTATAACACACATACATCCACTCTCTGGCAGCATGCTACCATTGTCTTGTTCCACAATAGATCATTCACATCTGTTTAGGAGAAAATGGTCATTTGATTCAAAGCGTCGGCATCGTTTAATTTAATTTCCTCTGAGCTTGGAGTCGGTCTGTTCGCATAAATATTCATTGGCAAAGTAACGTTAGCAACAAGCAAACAAAAATCATCATATGCCTATCAACGAACCTGACGAAGCTTATTGGTAAATAATATAGTCCGGGGGCAGAGATGGTTGACCCTGCATTGTTGTATTAAGTTTTTTTTTACTGTTGATTTTGGTAGCCAAGGGTCTCTATTTTCAGAAACTGCTTGATGACATGTTGTCACCTTTGAGCAATTTGAGAAATTCAAGATGGCGTCCAAGATGGCCGCGCCATTACATATAAATGGCCATAACTCCCTACCTGTTCATCATAGGAAGGTGATTTTTGTCTCTATACCTAGGTTTTAGGGGTCAAGCTATCCATTAGAACTAAGTATTATGTTAATATCGTATTACATAATAGTAATTTCCAAGATGGCTGCCAAGATGGCCGCCATTACATATGAATGACCATAACTCCCTACCTATTCACCTTAGAAAGTGATTTTTTTTGTCTCTATACCTAGGTTTTAGGGGTCAAGCTATCCATTAGAACTAACTTTGGGTCGATGTCTTCATTAAACCTGTCATGCTCACCATGATGTTCGTACGGGCTGAGCGCGAAGGTGACTGGCCACTTCATCTGGCAACCTACAAGCAAATGCTACCATACTTCTTTGCTGCGGGGCATGTGAACTATGCGAGATATGGGTTGTGCTACCTTCGTGAGATGGAACGGCTACCACAAGAGGTGTTGTCACACTTTATGAAGGGTGAGCATGTTATGCACCATTCTGCTGGCTTATGGAATGGCATCTGGAGCGATATGATGATTGAGACGACCTTCATGCGGTATGTGCATGCTCCTAGGGGGATAGTTGGCATCACGCTTAAGCCAGAAACGCTGAAGGTATGGACCCTTAGTTTGCATGCATGCAGCAGGTTGGAATCTGATCTGGATGACATGACGGATGAGGACACTCAAAGTAAGGTGGTGACAACACACAAAGAAGAGGCAAAAGCCAGGATTGCTGAAGACAAGAAAGACCGAGATGGAATCAGACAAAAACTCGACACTTGCATTAATCCTTTAGATTCTGCGGCACACCCCAGTGGTATAGTCAATGTAGTTAGCGGCCAGATTGGTTCAACTGAAGTCAATGTCCACAATGCTGTCACAATCGGGACTGAACAAATGACAGTTTTCGAAAGTCGGTTACGGCAGGGACTTTATGAAACCATCACGAAAAAGGTTGTTACTATGGATCATGCAAGGAAGCATGTGAAGGTCGGAGCTGTGAAAGTATTTGATACCAATTTGATTTACGCAAGGGTGATTGGCCTGCAGGTTAGTGGGCGGGACATTGACATTAAGGATGTGCTTGGTCATGAACTTGTGCCAGTTCCAACGTCCATGTTTGATGATACTGGAGATATGAGGATTGCGAAATCTAAATCTACCTTGAAGAAAATTCTCCAAGTTGAGGTGTTTGATAGAGTTGCTGGTGGTGCAAATGTTAGTGTACTCGATGGCTCAGCAATATTTTGGGTAGTTCCTTGGCCTGCTGATGGGTCTGTGAAAGACTATATAGCGAACTTCAAATATGCCATAGGAAAAAAGGTTACGGGTCGAGGACGTGTATCTGATATTTGACAGATATTATGATTACAGCACGAAGAGTGTTACTAGAGGATCTAGGGCAACTGGTGTCAGTAGGGCTCATCATTTGCAAGTCAACAGTAAACTTCCAGCGCAGAAGATTCTACTAACCTCTTCCAAAAACAAGAAGCAACTGATGCAACTGATAGTTGATGATTTTGTCCAGGATAAGAAGTTTCATGGGGACAACACACAACATCACAAGTTAGTGGTAACAGGAGCAGATCCGGTGTCAATCGAAATCAGTGAAGGTGGAGTTGTCATCTCACGGGCAGATCTGTCAACTTCACACGAAGAAACAGATAACGTCATTGTCCAACAGGTCTTGGGTTGTGCCGCGGAAAATGCAGAAAGCAAAATCACTGTTGTTGCCGATGACACTGACGTCTTTGTACTGTTGCTGCATTATCATCACATGGCAAATCTCAAGAATGTCGTATTGATGGAGTCCCCCACCAAAGGAAGGGCGGTGCTTGATATAGGCAAAACTGTGCAGAAGCATTGTCAGATAGTCGAAGGAATACTCCCGGCACATACACTTTCTGGCTGTGACACCGTCGCCTCCTATTTTAAAATTGGAAAGGCTACTGTACTCAAAACACTTCGATCGGGGCACTCACTTAACTTGTTGGGTGCACCAGGGCATTCTATGGAATCTGTTATTCAACAGGCTACCTCCTTCATTTCCGCGTGCTATGGACAAACAGACTGTAGTACAATGTCAGAGACAAGGTTAAAGGTATGGCTGTCACAAACAGGCAAAGGGTCATCAACACCGAAGTTGTGTACCTTGCCACCAACAACTGAGGCATTCAAAGAGAATGTTAAAAGAGCTCACTATCAGGCTTTGGTATGGCGGTCACTGGAAGCGCAGAATCCACCCGAGTTGGACTCAACGGAATATGGTTGGGTAAAGGATGACCAAAACAAGTCCCTTCAACCAGTCACCCTACCTGATGAAGTCGAACTAGCCCCACAGATGGTACTACGTCTAATAAAATGTGGATGCCACAGTACTACTCCATGCAGTTCACGTGCTTGTAGTTGCAACTCTGCAAACATGAAATGCACAATATTTTGCGCCTGCTATAATCAGGGTTGCTGTAACCTGACATCATAGCTGATTGCATGTCTTTGTGATGCACATGGGCAACACAATGTACAACAGTGTAGATTATTTGGTAAAGTGGTAGCCATCCTTAATTATGAATTGTATAATATGCTTTTGGTAGTCTGTGAGAATTCAGATTTACAATTAAAGAACATTTGTTATAATATAACACCTGTGGTCGTTTACCTTTTCATATTTTCCACCAAGATTGAATAGTATAGAAGATATACCAGTGCTTGTAAACTGGCAGCAATCTTGGATTTGTAGATGACATCATCAGTATATGAACTTTGATCTGAAACAGATAGATGGGTCTCCAAAATAGTCAGGGATAGACACCTTCACGACTAATTTGGAGTAAATAGTATATATGCCAGTTTTAGTGTTACGGCGGCCATCTTGGCAGCCATCTTGGAAATTACTATTATGTAATACGATATTAACATAATACTTAGTTCTAATGGATAGCTTGACCCCTAAAACCTAGGTATAGAGACAAAAATCACCTTCCTATGATGAACAGGTAGGGAGTTATGGTCATTTATATGTAATGGCGGCCATCTTGGACGCCATCTTGAATTTCTCAAATTGCTCAAAGGTGACAACATGTCATCAAGCAGTTTCTGAAAATAGAGACCCTTGGCTACCAAAATCAACAGTAAAAAAAAACTTAATACAAACAATGCAAGGTTAAGGGGAAAAATGGCAGTTGGCTCTCAGACTAATATGCGCAACCTTAATTATTGCTTGGTGTTATCTTTCTGTCAAAATGTTTTGCGATTATTGATTTTTATCACATTGAGGCATCAGCTTCACCATTAATCACGTGGTCACTCTGGGCTTATTATCATAATATATATATAGGGCAATCAGAGCCATTGTTTTATTGGGAAACGGAAAAAGGGGCTACCCCAGGACCAGCTATGGCATGGCTATTCAAAGATGTGCAAATGATTAAACTTTTAAGACCAAATACTTTTTGTGTTCTATCCGGACTAACGCATTATTTCCCTTTTATAAAGAGCATAACCACATGAAACATATCAATTGCTTGATTCCCTACACGGCACATCACGCTACCTTCTAGTATATTTATCATGGCCTTAGCGGATTTTAGGACTGATTTTGTGTACAATTTTAGACAAAGTAGGCGCATTGTGTGAAAACATATGTTATTCTCTAATATGTGGCCAAAGCCGCGCCATTCTGCATTATGCATCCTTGCAAGGATAATTAGCTACATATGGTGCCAGGTATTGCGACGCATTGTATAGATAATTGAACTTATAATTCCAATTCCCGTCACGAAATTCAACAAAGAGCACACTACAACAATATAAACAATGTTTTATTCATATTCATTTATGCAGCGCAGCATCTAAACGAAAATATACGAAAACTCTACCTTAGTACCCATATACACATTAAATCGCATTTGGCTGATATATATATTTGATTGAATGTGTTGTGAACTTGAATGTGCGTGTATCATCATGATGTTAAATAGTGTTGATCGCCCTTATGAAGCTAGATTGACAGTGCAATTGCACCTACATTGCTGAGATTTCTCCGAGGCTTTGTCGGCAGCATGTGTGAATCCAGACAAGCTGGTGACGTCTTATTCTCTCCTCGATTGATATGGTTGTTTAAAAGTAGAATATGAGACCAATATGACAGATGGGTGATAAGTATATCGTATCCTCATATAATACAGGGACAAACTTATTTATGCTGGCTGTCAGCTGTCATTTAATTAATATTTTTCCTAACCGTTAGGCTGCTTCTATCACTTCCTTGTTGTGGATATCAATACAACGCTACATATTCTAACTTCAGAACGGACTGTTGACACCTTCTAATGGCAGCGTTAGGTGGATTTGAATCTAATAAAGCTAAGTTGAAACTCATAAATCGACATGATACTTTGTAATCTTATGCGCATTAAGCATATTACGAGCCTTGTTCTCAAACAGTTGGAAAGTAATGCGTCTTTGCTCCTATCTCCACTTTCTCAGTTCTAGACCAATTAATGTCTCAAGCCTGCTTACAAAGCTAGTCTCTCCATTAACAATTTATTGATCATTTATATATAAGTGAGATTTATGTAAATCAGTTTTCTCTACCGATAGCCATACCCTGCAATGTAACAATTATGCCACACCCATAAACGTCAGATACAAAAAGCTAAAGGTAGTTGCTTTATCATGTTGCACAACACCCATAGATGCATGCATTATTTGCATAATGTCATTGAGCCCTATGCAGTTTATTGTAACCTCATGTGAATTGCACTGTATCGTCAAGCAGTCAGAAAATTCCATGAGATATGCATAAACAATGCATATTGAACAATATCATACAGGGAGCTTTTCGCTACGTTAGGAAGGGTCTGTCGGATTAGCTATGTAGAAAGATTTCCAATGATTATACGGCCATAAAGTCAACAATTAATTACTTGGGACTGTTGACCGAATGTCTTGGGGTATCTCGCCTTGCAGCTTATGCTGACATTATTGAGTCTTCCAATTGGCCGGAGCGACCGCAAAGGCGAAATGACAAGCAGCGTGCTGCACACAGGTGGCGTGTTCACATATGGTGTCGGACGGAGGCTCGAGTGAGCCTTCTTAGCGGAGATATAAGCTCTTTGATATAGCACCGCTCTTGTATGAAATATTCACTACCGTTCTTGCTTATACGGCTTAGAATTCACACGGTCGAGATGTTGATCGCTCAATCATTGACCTTACCCGGATGAGGCTAACAATTTACTTATTTATACAGACAACTGCTTTGCAACGTTCATCAACTCAGCGTGATGAGAGCGAATGTTGGCATACTATCAATCCTAGGTGCAGTGATACACAATTTTATTCGGCAGGGAGAACATTGTGGAGATATGTATACGAATCATGTCATCTGCATAATTTCCGCTGAGTTGACGCAAGCTATGATATGAAACATGCATACATCTATTACAGTATAAAATGCACCAATATTCGTTTCCATTGCACATCTTAAGAAAGACAATCATTTAGTCGTATTAACATCAAAGGGTGGCCTGAGCTATCCAAACATCCCGTTCGACAGGTGTGAAATTTACCTAATGTGTACATTTCTGAGTACTACGTTGGTTACATTGTGTAACAACCACAAGGTCGCGAAGGTCGTTGGGTAAATTACAGGGCAGTACTGGTATGCATTCATGCAATCAAAACCGCATACAATGCAAATTTATTTTCTCACAACCGCTCAGACTGTGTCATCCGAGTACCTTACCTCATACTTCCCAGACCGTTTGGAAAAGTTTGACTTATATAAATGACACATTGTAAATCTCAGTTCGGTTGAGAGTTTTTGTATTGTACGTTGCTACATCATATTATTCGTTGATGAGGACGACAACTACAGTTTTATAAATGATCACGGGCCTATATTTCTTTTTTCGTCTTTTCGATAATCAGCTGCATCACATGTGCCCATATATTAATCCTACTGTTCTCTGACTGGTCGTCGTAACCGCATTTGCGAATAGGTTGTGAATTATTTTGGCATCACTAGAAACCAACAACAGAATACCTGATTACTAGCGCTTCATTTACTCAATCGAAAGAGCGCATTCCCATGGCCCGGAACAGAAACCCACGAACACAGTACCCGTGAAAAAAACTGGGTGTCAAGTGAAAAACAAAATCATTATAAGAGCATAAGGAGTGTTGTATGACATAATACAGTATAGTGTGCAAAACTGTTACAACCAGTAATATTTTATCTCTGCAATGAAATACAGATCATGCTCCTGTTCTTTTACAAATGATCTGACAATAATTGGACGACCACTACTATGCATATACGACATATACATATACATATACCGACTATATATATACCCACTATTCATTTACCGACTATCCATATACCCGCTATACATATACCTACTAAACATATACCCACTCTACATATACCGACTATACATATACCGACTATACAAATACCGACTATACATATAACTACTATGCAGATACCGACTATACAAATACCGAATATAC
>CM067352.1:21609049-21623693 GCA_034190875.2 Urechis unicinctus | reverse complement strand
AAGATGAATTAGCACAGCTCTAAACCATTTGAAAAATAGCAGTAACTTGTGCGATATTTTCTTATGTTTTTCCATTAATGGCCTTCAAAGGCGATGAATAGTAACATATCTGGTTGATAGGTACAAAAATTTTGTCTTGGTGAGAAAGTGCAAACCGAAGTTAAGCACCATGTGCGTGGGTGAATGTATATGACAATAGGCATATGTGAACATTGAGTTTCAAAAGACGATTGTTCAATATTGCACCATCATGTGATTGGATAAAATCTTGTGGTTGCATTGTTTTGGATTTGACACGCCTATAGCGACCAATGATTGTTTTTCGTTTTACCATTTTCGTTGATGGCATTGTGCACACGAACTGGTCATTAAGACGATGTAATGCTGTCGGTTCTTGGGAGCGAAAAGAGAATCGTTCAATCTGCTCGGGTTATCTAGTCTGTAATGAACATATATGGTGGGTTTTAAGGGTTAATGTTCTTTTCAGGCCATGTTTGACAACGACCGAATGGCGAATCCTGTCGAACATTCACCATGGTAATGGGGTCACTGCTGGTGCTGCAATGAATAAAGATATGGGATAAAATATGTATGTTGTCGCAACGTGGCATTATCTGCATCATAATGGCTGTTTTCAAGTTTATAATAGAGGTGCTTTCCTTAGAGGTGAGCGAACGTTCTGGAAAGTTATAAAACACTGCATAATCGAAACTCCATGTTCGGAAGGGAATAAAGGATAACAATGACATAGGTATCAGAGACACTTTACGAGGCAGGATAATGCTTGTGTGTTGTCATTTCGAAATGCCCGGGATATAGAAGGCGTTATTTTATTTGAAAGGATGGCTAAAACATTATTGCAAAAAAGCTCTTAGTGGATTTGAACACATGCGGTCTTAAGTGTTGTCTTGTCTGATCAACAGCTTATTGGCGTCCTACAAATCAACATAACATTCAACTTATCAGCTACATCTATCCTTTCACAAGAGCATGTACTAATGATAACGGGATATGTACACGAGGGACAGCATACAACAACATACACACAAAGACCCGATTTCCATATGAAACGTTTTGTACCAAACATATTGTGTATTGCGCTGTACCATATATGGCGACATCTCGCATTCGCATAAAGCCCTGCAATGATACAGTGCAAACGCTCTTTGGCAAACCTCGAGGCGCCCCGTACGCAATACAACGGCCAGATAGGGTATTTGTTTGCTACGTAATCAATTTCATGGTCGATGTGGCAAGATACCGACAATGCACACCTATAAACTACAAAACTTGAAGCGAATCATTACGTTTATTCAAGCACAGACCTTGATATATAATGCGCTAAAATGCGTGTTTGGTTATAAATAAAGGAGGTTAATACAACATGTTATCAGACTTAGCAACTAAATAACTTTTTGGTCCTATGCTCGCATCAATCCAGGCTTGCGTTGAACGATCATTCTTGTTTCGCCCATTAAAATCGCCCAAGAGAGACCTGCCAACAAGCAAAAAGTAAGGATACATCAGTTGAGCACGGCGTGCGATTATTTACTCAGACGTAACAGTTGAGCAATTCGTAATTTGGTTTTTCTCCTGTAATAATTTGCGTTTACAATATTTATTTTTATTAATGTATCGGTGTATGTTTCATTCAATGAAACCCAGCTAAAGCATGATACGCCGAGCTGGCAATATCAGATATAAAAATGTTAAAATCACTCATTTCCCTTTGAAAACATTCACGCTGATGCAAAACATCCGATGTTACTATGCTGCTTGCCAAGTTTCAGTGCAGTCCTCCTGTCTACGAGGATGATATGCAAGATGAGATTATGGAAACATATAATGCCTTACATAACCGTCCAATGAATATCCCTCATGGTTTTATTGCTGGTGCTTCCACCAAAATTATTTATGTGTGGCAACATTTCCGTCGACCATGATTAGCAGAGTGAAGCGTGAGACGTTCATTGTAGAACAATACCACTGCAGGAAATAGCCGTGATTGAATTTTAACACGCAACAACGGCGACCTACCTATTAACCCTTGAGAAATACCGTATTTGGTTTGTCCTACTCGTCGGTCAATGACCTATTCCAATCATCGTGATGGAAATAGGAGTCAGCAGGAGATATGAATACGGTACATTTCAGCATGTAGTTTCGATTTGATGAGGTTACATTTATTGTATTATCAATCATCCTATCTATTTCGAATAATGTGTGGGTAGAAAATGGTTGATGGTATCTATTAGCAAGCAAATTGGCAGTTCAAGGTGTTGCAAATGCTAGCTTATTCCTAAGAAAACCATCCAAGAACCATCCATCAGTTTTTTTTTCAAATAATGATCTCGCAAAAGAAATATTAATCAAATAATTCGGATAGTAATAGTATTATGTGGCTAGGTAGCCGATTATGCTCTGACCAGTTATTAGACTGCAGTATTTTCACGCCTACCAACAATAACGCACATGGTTCGTCCGATCGAAACCTATGGACTCATGAATTGGATTTTTGACGCCTGAACACAATCGCGTAATTTACATTGGGCGAGATTACACATGACGGTATAACGACACAATTATTTTGATGATTAAAGCTACAATGCGTAGTTTGTGTGTGCATAGCTTGAGCTTTCAATTCCTGGCTCTTACATGTAAGAAAACGTAATAATGATGGCAAGCTTAGACGAAACTCTAGTATGGTCACGTTCGATAATATTTTTGTCTTCTCTCGAGGTAAAGCGTATAAAAATCGAATTCCATTTGTCATACTAAATTTGTTATACTGAACTGATACAACGAATTGAATGCTTCCACAGACGAATGTAAATGGTAATTCGCATTCTGCCACTGCAGAGGGACGAGGGAGATCGATAGTATCTTGAATTATAATCCAGGGGCAGCATGAGCCTCTAGCGAGCCATTGAAATACTATCTACGCAGCTAATATAAATATGTATATATATATATATATATATATATATATATATATATATATATATATATATATATATATATATATATATATATATATATATATATATATATATATATATATATATATATATATATATATATATATATATATATATATATATATATACATACATATATTTCTGCAATATTGTTGCATATGCCATTATGTTTAATATAGTTAGGTCTTTAACGCCATAGGCTGTCGTATCGGTTATTCGGCTATCAAATAGACGGAGGCATGTTTGCCACTTTATGGATTGTTCAAGCAGCTTTCTTTCTGGTCACTTGATTATGCATTGGTGCACTATTAAATTATCATAATTAACGGAAGTGATATGTCGGCATTAACAGCAAATGGAATAACTACCACGCCATATCAGCTATGCCTAATTACTTCAGTTACCGTTGTCCCTTTCCCACACAATCACTGCTGTTCATAGTTATCATCGGGCTTGTTAATGTTCATGTGCGAACCGAGTAGATTTCTGCAACAACGATTCGTCGTTTTCTACATATACATCAAATGTCCGACCAAGCTCGTAAAAACAAAATTAATTCGAATATGCAAACGAGAAGCCTTCAGCTGTACATTTCACAACTCATATTCAGTCAAAATATTTTGTGTGGCAACGAGATTTCCCCGATGGACGTACGATAACTCGACTTCTACATACATAAACACAATTGCAGCATTTTAATATCATATCGAGCTTCATAGTAGACTAAAATGTTAAGAACGGTGTAATCTGTCATGATATATAGGATAAACAAAATATATAAAACTCTTTGCAGCTCGCCGAAAAAACAAAGTGCTCGAGCACGTTCGGTAATCTATTTTCAATACACAATTTCAGGTATGACACTGGTGATGCTACCCCGCGCACACATCCCCCCCCCCCCCAAACACACACCCACTCGTCATTCATCAACATTAAGAGCGTGTGATTTACAGGCAAAAAAACATATCACAGCAAGCGTTATGTTGTTGCATTTGTAATATTCAAGCATCAAGCAGCTTGTAGCCGCCCATGTAGATTTCCTTATAACTGATTCCATCCCTTTCATAGCACCTAATGCATAGTTGCGATCTTGCGTCTCAGCGATTTGATGTCTGTTCTTTAGCATTTGAACTAATCATTGCATCATTATTGCTAACCTATGATGGCCATATTATCGGCGTTCTGAAAATGTTAGCCCAGTTCATATATTAGATCTCTTTAACTGCATTTCGTTATAACTGCAGCTTATCGTGCAAAACATATTCTAGAAACCTTCCATGCAGGCTGTAAAATTTCTTGTGCGCGAAAGATATAAAAACTCCATCGTTCAAAAAGCCCAACATTATTTACGGTCACTATCTTACTTTTTACCATTTCACATTACTACGCTGCTCTTTGCTCATAGTGTTGTGTATAAATGTACTAAAGGGCACAACTCAAACGGCTGACAAGACACATCCAGGGACAATAGGCTCCCAATGTGAACGTAAATCTATTCGCCCTTTAGGAATGCCATGGCATGACGGCGTTGAAAGCACAAAGGCGAGGTTGACTGGATCAACGAGTATCCAAACATTGATGGCTCACTTTTTGTGTGCAACGAAATCAAGTAACCTCATTACGCCAAATTACCCCGGGATGGGTAATTCATAGGCGATTCTAATGATACGCGTCGATTCTTAAGTAGATTAATTGATTTAGTAACTAGAGTGGTTCAAGAAAGTCATGCATAGGTAAACCATTACGGATGATCGATTCAAACAGATGGTACTTTATACGTCCCCCATCATAGATCAGTATTACTTAATAACGAAATAACTTGTCTTTGCTGTTCAATGTCTTCGCAAGTTCCTTACCGGCGGTCAATAGTTAGACAGTTTCGTCATCAAACAAACGATCGAGGGATTGATGAACACAGTATTGCTCTCAGGTATGATAGGTAATGAGAGCCAGATGGTGGCTGTCTTTTAACCATTTTCGTTATCTTAAGGTGCAAAGCGCTCCGGATGATCTGAATCTCTTTGCATGAGGAATGACGATGTGTCATAAAATACGCGATAACCCGAGTGCAAACAGTCGATTCAGAGCTCTGTTTGCCCTTACCAAGAAGTAGTTAAAAGGGATACATGAACGAATGCGCGAGTTGATCGTTAAGTGGGTACTTCAGAAAGTAAAAACGCGAGTGAATAGGTTTGAGAATTGTATATCAATTGATATAAGGTATGCTATAAGGGGTGTGTAAGTTGGAACAGTATTGAGTGTACGAGCGAGTACTTGGGTAAATGCGCAATGAGTGAGTAAAAGCTGAGTGAATGTGGGCGAGGAAATGAGCCACTGAAACAATGAGTTAGTCAGTGTTACTTGGGGCGTAAATACTAGCGCTAGCAAATATTCAAGCAATCATTGCAATGTGATTCAGGGAACTCTTTAGTTCGTTTTTCTGATATAATAAATAATTGCTGACGTTATAGTCGCCCTGGTTACTGTTTAAATATTAGCTGAATCATTGAGGGCCCCTTATCGTAAATTATTCGATGGCTACATATTTCCCATCCTCCATATGCTTCTTCCGTGCATATAACCTGCATAGAAACTGCAACCTGTGAAGAAATAACACTTCCTCGTTGTGTTGACTGTTTGACAAGTTGCCAGTTATCCTGCATCAAGAGGTGATAACATGGAATCGATGGTAAGCTTGATGAAACTTATGGATTTTGTGCCACTGCTTTGATGCTGCAACCAATGGCTAGACTTTAGCAAAATAGCTTTACAGACAAAGGAGTTACTTTGTGCCGCTTCAAAGTACCATAAAATCCCTACCCTAATGATATGCATTATACTTATCCATCACAGTAACGCCGAATAAGCTTTGTTAACATGCTACGGATTGGCTAAGTTTGCATCAATCGATTATAAGCCATGGTATGTGCTGCATATGCAATGAGCAACACAAGGCGGTTTGGACCGATGAACAAAAAAGGCGCGTGTCTCTATTTGCCAACCTTTGCAACAGTGACCTTCAATACACAGCCTAAGATGTCTAAAAATACAGGAAAATTCCACGACCCTTTTCTCTTTCGCTTACTGCGTCTCACCTAATTCTACCAACACAATCCGACCACCGTTCATTCATTCACTCGCACGCTATTTCGTTCATCCGCGCAATCTCGTCATCGGTCTGTCTAATAGTCGTACCCTCTAATTTGTGATTTTACTCATTCGCTCAATCGCACACACATCATGTTTTCACCTAAAATAACCTATTCCATCTACCCTCTGACGTTTCGTCAAAAATCCTTATCGCAAGGTCCTGCAAAATTTATAAATTATGCATGGCGGTCACGAAAAATCTGCTCGATTAAACTCTGCCCTCGGGAATTTCAAACGTCTGACTGTAGGTCTTTCTTTAAAGATTGATGCTATTGGTGGACTAATTGGCTCCGAAATTACCAGATAATGACCTGCGCACATAACAGATGGAATGTTAGATATGTTGGGTCTTTATCACGGTCTTAACGCACTCGTGTTGCTAATCAGTCTTTGCCAAAAGAGTACACTGAATGAATTCGTTGAAGTAGAGGCTAACTAATGTTTATTGTCTGGCAAGCATAGGAACCGTCTGTATGCGATGATAAGAATAACTCAATAACTCAGTATCCTCGTGACATTGTGTTAAATTAATTTTCACACCCAAAAGTGCAGATAATGGTGCATTAGAACTGTTGACGCATTATGTTGCGAATGTACTTGAATTATGCAGATATATTACTAGGAACAACATGGCCATGTCATTGAGGTGTGTATTCTGATTGCGTATAACCTGTACAAATAACAAACATTTTGTTCTTAGCTGCTTTGGTTATCATGCAATGGGATCTTGGCATTCCCAAGACTCATTCTAAGCTTCAATTACCTGAGCAACCAAGCTAATACGCAGTTTAGTGGCAGTCAGTTTACGCTTTTCAACTTAGTGAAAAAGACTGAGTAGTTGCTAAGTCGACCACATCCTATGCCATTTCTCACCATCAATATACTTTAGCAGCATTCGACAGAACATATATATAAAGATTAGGTACAAAATATCTATTAAACGAGAAGATCAAATTGTACCTCATTGCAGTAACTGTTAGTCTTATATTTTAAGGAAAGCTAACTGATCGGTATTGTGAAATAGATTTTAACCGACTCTTGATACTTTAGATCTGCCCTAATCACCATCGATGCATTATACATATTACCTAGCGGTGTATTGCTGTGCCGTTATCCAAATAACAGTGGCTCTCCGATCTCGTAGCTATGATAGTATTTCACGCTATTGTTTCAATCCTGAATCTGTAACGTATCCTTTCATGAAACATCTTAAACATAACCCCTACATTGCAGCTTTAATTCACAGACTGTAAATTCGACCTCTGCTTCATTTATTAGACCCCAGCAGTAATCCGATTGTTTTCCACAATTTTTAGATGGAAAGCCAAATAGACGACAGCATCATATATACCCAAACAAATAACAAGCAATAACTTGGCGAAGGTATCAAATGCACCTGATTTCTAACTATAATTAACATTCAATAACTTAGACGTGCGTTACCTCAAGTCGAAGATGACGACGCTGTTACATGAGCTATTGGTTCCGCAAGGACTGAGATTGTAACGCCAACGCATTTGCTGGTTGAAATTAAGTTGTCGTTGTGCATAGTCTATTGGCAACCAGCATAAAACGCATATTGTCCGAGTCACCAGCAAATAGTGCTTCAAAGAAATCGCCGTGTAGTAGGGCGGGAGGCTAATTTAAGTGTAGTTTAACTATGAGCCTCACTTGTTCATAATGGCGGTAGTTTTGCAAGCCATTACGATATTTTTCCTCGCTTTAGGATCGACTAGAGGAATTGTAAGGCCAGGCATTTTTAAAATGCATGTGCTGATCAAAATATTTCAGGGATTCACGCGAAACGTATGTTGCAACTTCGACTACACCATTGAATATAACCTGTTCGATTCGTTCATTTCGGTCGAGCCACAAGGAGAAGGATTAACGAGAGGCCATGCTCCAGCAGCAGATAAGATGCACTACATTTGCTATCGTTTCCGAATATTGCTTTTCTATACAGCGACACCAATTAATCATGCACTATACTCTTGGTATCAATACCGACTTTGCAAATAACAGAATACTATGAATTTCTGTTCTACTTGATGAAGCAAGGCTTCTTGCATCAATTCTATTACCATGTCTAAGACGATCCGTTTCCTTTTACAATGTTTAGCACGTAATGCATGCATCGTTCACAGCAGTTATGACACATGATAAATACTGTAAAGAATATATGGGACAGCAGAAAATAGAACACAGGATAGTTTATGATATAGCAACACGTGTCATGAATAACCCAGGAACTGATCCGACCAATTAATGACCGAACCCAGGCACAAAAGTTGCATGACGAAGTTGCATGACGGATGCTCACAAAAGCCTGCAGGAAGGAACTAACATCGCTATATGTCATGTTGCAAGGTTAAGTCGTATGATATTGGTGTGGTATATCAAATAGATGCGCGTCGGAAATCTATTAGCAAAATAATGCTTTCTATTGCAGTGGTAGAATTACGACTTCCTACAAATTTATCTGCCATATCTGCCATATCTTCCAATTCGTTGCATAATGTGTATTCGCGGCTTAATGTAGTGAAATGTGCCGGCATATGTTTAACGCCCACTGTCATTTCAACTCTTAATACCTCCATGTGGTTTAAAATGCTGCGTATAAAATAAAACCCATCCCAGAATATCTTTAACGACTGCAGCATTATTGTCACTACTCTGTGACCTATAATATCTAGGAAATAGATTAACTATACATCATTTCTAGAGGATGTAAGCTTAACAGTACAACCTGTTCTATCAATCTTGGTGGAAACTGCAAAGACATAATTCGCTATATAGGGTTGCGGTGACCTTATCCTGGGCAATCTATTTCCAGACGAGCTAATTTGATCACCTCTTGCCTAAATGATGATTTGTCAGACGAGCCCAGTACCCTAAGAACGATTATCACGTTTCATATATATTCGTTGAATAAGAATCGTACTAAGGCTACATTTTCAAAAAGACGTAGATTTACATACGCGACTTGTGAGAACAAATGTCAATGTAGGGCAATTGATAATACCTTGTCTGATATCAAATATTTAAGGACAAACAACGAATCGCTATTTACCCAAGACACGCACATCTTTATAATAGCATCAATACCCCTGCCACACGTATGAATCATTATGCAAGACACTGTATGTCATATGCTAAACATTTTTCTGCTAATTTCTGCTATTGATTCAATGCTGCATACAACGAATGTCGCAGGTCAAAGAGTGTCACTTGCCTTTATCCCGAGGTGCGATATGCGCATAAAATGGCTAATATCGACACCCCTTTGAAATAAGTTACGGGACCTAAAAGAAACCAGCATATGGTGGACTACATGTGCCGGGCAAGCTCAACCAGTTATAAGTGAGACCAGATACTTCAAACGGGATAGCTACCCGTTTGTGACTACGTCATCCTAAGCGATCCTAGCTCTATGCTGCCAAACAACATTACGAGATAAATGCATTTGAAATTAAGAGTTGTTGTATTCGTTGATTTACCGTCAGGCATTCAGTGGCATCATGCGTTTTTCATTTTTATTCATTGTAGGAGATGTATTTGTGTATTCTTGGAACAGCCTATTACTTCAGCCGATATGGTATGAAGATTGCGGTGACTGTTGAACGGTTTTTACTACAACGTGAAGCATTCGGCTACGGGAAATAAACGGACGGCAATATGTTAATATAAAATTCGTATATCTAGCCCTACTGCACCAACGTAGAATAAATTATATCATTGGTTGTGGTTCGTTTGAAACATTGCTGAAGCATGAAGCTACCACTGACAACACAATGCATTTGATGTTGCCACTCGGCTTGCTGTGTGGCCTACATGAATCTATGTAGTTATATAACGAGCAGGGGAGTAATTAGATGTCACAGTAATGATTGATATGGTTCACAAATCCCCAATATATCGGTAGTATTTCATTGCTATGAAACTTTGCTAGTTAGATATATCCTGAACTTGCTGGCAAAAGTTAATCAGCTCGATGAAATATTTGGATGCAATGATATAGGCTCCTATATGGGCTTTGCACGGCACCGATTAAATCAGCCAGAAGGTGTGGAGCTCAGGCAACATGCAACAAAACGTTAAGCACTCAATGTAGAATGCAATTCAGTCCCCATATGGTACGCTTCACAATGTGCGTGCGTGTTACCTTATTAAAGTAAGCGACGTGTGCTGTTATCTTGCGGATCAACAGTCATTATGCCCACATTGTTTTCGGATGAATACTTACTGTGCAGGGAGGCATTGATACGATTATAAATAAGCACGGCGCATCCTGTGAAATTAACTCTCGCACACGAGTATATTATTGCGCTCGAGGATATATTTCTGAAACTCCTGTACATGTTTTCGTTGTTGTCTTTACAGATTTTATGTGTGGATGCAATTAATAATGTTTTGCCATATGGCGATTAAATCGTCAAAGTGTTACCATATATTGCGTGTAACGTGAATCAATTATCATATGCCTATTTTGTGATTTTCTTAGTTGCGCTATGGTAGGTTTCCGATGTGCGCATTCAGAATCGCTGGAAAAGCATATAGCAACATAGTCTTATGTCTACCAAAGCCACCGAAAGATATTCTGATTGTTTTCCAACGCCAGGTGAAATGAGCTACGTGGACATCAGTCATATAAGGCCACATATCGTGACACTGTGCATCTCGGTGATATGCCTTAGATAGGATTCAAAAAGAGTAACAGACGTCCATCAAAGCTCGATTGTGCTATGCGATACTGTTTACCTTCTTCCTAGCCAATGACATTTTAAATTGAACTGGACTTCCATAAGATGGCTGAAGTAGAAGATATTAAAAACACACCTACTGTCTTCCATGGTCAAATCTATAATTTGCTCGAACTCAGTGGGACGCTTCAGTGCTTACACAGCAACACTATTTAGCTATACGAGATCATGATAAAAGAAGTGCATTATAGCGAGAGCCCTGATGTTGCAAAAAGAGCGAATTTCACAGTGTCTTATGTCTTCCATGAAGTAGCCACAATCAAATTCTTTGTAGTCCAGGTAAATACATTGCTGGCCTGAACCAATGAATTGAGGATTGGCAGAACCGTATCCAATCAATCAGTCTTGCTATGAACAGATATAAATCGCGGGGTCAAAACCACAATCTCACTTGCATTCACGTAACATGCAAAGATGACGATGATTATTCAGCGTAGACTAGCAAGATGTTATGCTCGGTTTAATTCAGTGCGATTAGATTTGTAGGTGCCTTCAGGTCAAGCGGCGTGTGTTCAGGATAGTTTTGTCTCACATAAAAGATTGCTTTCATTTAGGCAGGTATTTCCATTCGGCGTTCGTTTAATGCTTTTTGCATTATCATTTTGTACAAAGAACTGTATGAGAGCTCTCCAATTACCGCTCTGATTGGACGATTGACGAGTCACCATTACAAAACAATAGGTTACAACATAACTCAGCCTTCATCTGTATTGTCGACGCTTGCGTCAAGTTGCGTGCAAATATTGTTTATCTTTACACTTGTGTTATCTGCATATCTTTTTGTGTCTAGTGTCGCTGTTAAAACAGAGCAAATCTATTATAATGGGATCTACATGTCATAAAGTACTAACAGACAAAGTAAAAAAAGAACGAAGCCAAAGCTAGTTCAAAATTAATATAATACAAATTATGGAGCATAAAACCAGAGTTTAATCAATGGTACCATTCGTCTTCACATGCTCGGTGTTAATTCTTCGTCGAGCATGCGAGGGCACACTCACATTTTCATCTACTTATTGGATGTTTGTTTTGTTTATTACTGTTGATAATTCAGGCGTCATGAACACATTTGAATTTCTGTTGCACAGCGGTGGAGCCAGTTTTAACTTCAATCGAGTATTATTGTTTTGTTGCTGTGCATTTACTGTTGATCAAGTAAAATAATCTAGTTTACCATCTACGCAAACAATATATTCCCGTTAACTTAAGAATCTTGCTGTACTGTTCATTTTATTTTTGGATATTTGCTTTGCTATAATGTGAGGTCTACTCCCTGTATGTTAAGCAGCCCTCTACGTGTGTTACCCGATTACAACGATGCTCTTCCTATGTTACCTTAATGTACGTAGGACGAGACAAACGCCTAAGCTGCACTTTTATCGCTCTGACATCAATTATTTGCATCCCTGTGACAATAGTTATAACGAGGCAGTATTGTGTAATTATTTGTCCTATCCTGGCTTTGTCTCCATGCATGATAATTCCGCCGCTACGGTACTCTCGACGTTGATCCCTTAGTAATGAAGCCCGAATCTTTCACCTTGTGAAATGTGTACGGGCTCATTTCCCTTATGGCTTTTGTAATAAAGCATAATAGTTTATGGGACCATTGGAATTTTTTACAGATTCTTGTTGATCAAGACTAAAAAATTTAACTCGCTATATATAGCAGTCGGTATTCTGAGTTTGTTTCACAAGATACGAGCGTAGGGCTGGTTGTAACTCACCATTATAACTAATATCTAGAGTGCCTATGATGTGCAGCCATGGAAACTAAATATTTCCTTTTATGCTTTCTATGAGGCTTTATAGAGATTGCCAACTGTTCATGAAACATTAAGAGGATCGCACTTCATAATACTTCGAATTAACCTTTCGGTCATTCAGAATGTAACGCTTCAGTGAACCGATTAATTAGTGCAAGCTAAAATAGATGCACTGCTAGTACAAACACTAGATCAACACCCGTTGTATACTGATTCATCGGCATTATCTAGAATGAAATGCTCAAAGATTATCAACAAGAACATTGTGCTTGTCAGTAAATTAGTCATATGGTTGAAATTAAGCACTATTGTACTTATGAACATCAACCTATTAAGATTGGCGATTATTTGTCAATTCCGGGATCTTTGGAATCTTAATTGTCATTAGTCCAAAATTAGAATTGTCATAATATATAAACCCAAATATATGCTATGTTTTTTGAATTGCAATCTCATGACTTACATTAGTCTATTGTGCCGTCTTACTTTCGCCATGGCATTTCCTGCTAGTTAACCAACTTCTAAAGATTCCATCATGCATTTGTACTTATTGCAACCATTTCGAGATTGTTGCGCTTTAAGAGATTTGTTCCTCTAGTAAAATGGTAATGGAAATAGGCTGCGTATTTGTAGGCGCAGGTATGAAGCTTGTGATCGTAGCGCCCTTTGCAGAGTACTTGGGTTTACTAGATGAATTGTAAAGCTAGGTGTGATTGAGATTATCGCACAATTAAAACAGAGGTTGGATTGACATCTCAAATAACTCTACTAGAATAAGAAAATGAGAAAGTAAAGTATCTAAACTACAACTATGTCACGCTACCAATAGTCGAAACATATTGCTGTGAATGATCAGGCGATTTCAGGTCCTTAAATCAAATGAGGTCATCAACAGGTAAGTGGGGAGGTCACAATCATCCGCAGATGAACTGATCAAGTTAACCAACTAAAGTATGACTTACATAGCAATGGCGTGTCCACCAGAATGCATGTGGTGCATTGTTTCGCAGGTTCAGAAGGAGTTATGTGTCAAAGACGATAGTTTTGGACTACTTGTCCTGATCCTGATTACAGGCGATCTTGCCATGGCAATGTTGCAGACACTCAGATCAGGCGAATTTGGTTTTCAGCTGATTGAGATAGAGGGGTCTGCAGGGAGATAAAGGAAAGCGCCAAGAACAAGAGTAGGCGGGAAACTATTGACAGATGACCGTTGAGAAGCTTGTTTGTGGAATTAAGCTGTAACATAAAAGCTAATGTTGAAATCAGCTAGAAGAAGCTAAGCTCTAACCTTGCACTACAGTCAACATAACGCAAAGCCACACCATGTAGAATGCAACGTGGTGTATGGTAAAGTTCACGCTGTGTGCCTGTGTTGCTTATCATAGGCAGCGACCTGTGCCACAATGAGTTTGGGTACAATCGTCGCTTTTTTCTCTTTAGCCAATTGGACATTTAAATTTTATGCATATTTAAATTCGTATATAAAGATTTGACAAAGGCAGCAATTGGTAGCGGTAATACACTTTGCACAGTACGCTATTTGGCCGCTTTAATGGTAGTTAAAATAACGTCGAACCAAAGGTAGTTGAAATGTAAATGATCGACCAAACGTATAAATGATAGAATAGATCAAAAGGGGTGCATAACAGCAATAAGGTCTACTCTCCCGATTCCGTGAATTGTTAAGATTGGGGAGAAGATCAGCGGCTGAGAATAATGCATGCAACGTTCTTGGAATCGCGGCATACCATTTCTAATGAATCTAGCAATACTTGCAGCCTCATTAGCGCCATCTTTTCATTGTCTCAACATAACGCACACACATTTGGTCGATGCATGTCACTACGGCTAAGCAGGACGAATATAGGACTTGAATTTCTAAATTAAATAAAAAGCAAGCGGTTATTATATTGTCATCCGACCCATAACATTCAGATTCACAGACGTTTCAAGTATGTATTCATTACCGACGCAGATCAGAACATCA
>CM067352.1:21569049-21604049 GCA_034190875.2 Urechis unicinctus | reverse complement strand
TCCAGTATATATCATTTTATATGCTTCGTAGAAATTGCTTTCAAATGGACTGTCGATATTTACATCCATGCTTTAGATGACTATTGTCTATTAAATGGTGAAGCCCTACCAATTGACTTCTGAGGCATTAACTTGTTTGTTACGATGTTTGCTTCCTCAATTTTAAGATAAACTCTGGGTCATTGCAGTTGAGGATAATTTCCGGGTCATCATTACAACAAAGATTCCTACCTAAACAAAATAGCAGTGCATGGGCCTTTATCCCACTTTTTTGGACATCCGCTATGCATTTATCTCCTTCTAGCACTTATGTATCACTAGCTTCTATTACCGTGTTATATGCGGTATTATTTATCATACACACTCAACCTAGATGTAAAAACTCCGATTTATTCAGGCGCCTTTCCGACACTGCACAATAAATGCAACGAATTGAAACCAAGTACATATATATTCATAAATGAAAGATGTATACTCAGGCCTCGTTGTACTGCAGGGTTCATCAAAGCCTGAAAAAGGACCTAGACCCTACGTGCGTGCCGCATCAAATGCTATGTGTACGTCGCAGCTTCCGGGAGAGTTCACCAATATTTGCGGCATATGATTCTTCTTGTCAGCGATAGCATATCTTGTCATTGGCTGTTGATTGAAGATATTCTTTGTCGCACGAGGTTGAATGCGCATCTCTCACCGCGTGCAAATATCTGGCTTATTAGCTGCATAAATAAATGCTGTATGGGTTGCACAAAATGGTAAATATCACAAGTAGTATTGTGGCACACTATGTTCCAAACACTACGGCGCTGCATATCCGGCTGCGTCTCATTATTCTAAGCTCATTAGACTTATTAACTTCCGCCGTGGTGACCTAATGGTCAATCACAGACATTACAAGGATTATCAAGACGGCCACGAGTTAGGATGACACACGGGACACACAGAGCTGTGGCAGTATCTGCGTTTATGAATGAATCTGTACAGCAGGGACTTCGTTATGATGCTTCATAGGCTTGTAAGAGGATGTTAAATCGCTGTCAACAGCCCGTTAAACAAGCATGATGTACGGCACTATAATTGGTTAAACAATTACATTAAATAATTCAAAGTATAGATTTTTCAGTCCGATATGGACCTAACTCTCCGCTCCATTATACAGATTTGGCGTGTCTGAATGTCATATATCAAACCATTGTTTACTGTCATTGCAGAATAGTTAGATTTGACATTCGTTTGCTTGTCCTAAGTGTATTAGCAAATTGTTACGAAGCAAAGATCATTCAGGACTTTCTATATTGTCCCTATATTATGATTTTCCCCATTCATGCGTTTATGTAATGTTTTATAATTGTCTAGTCTGAAATTTCGTCTCAGAGAAATGTTCAATAAGCAAATTGCTTTCATTAAATATCGCAGCTTTCGTAGCTAATCTATAAAATTATAAAATTATCTAGGAAAAACAAAACCCTTGCTTCCCTAGATTGCAAAGCTAAAATCTATATCGTGCTCTCAAACAATAGGCAGAAGCTCTCGTATTAATATCCGTTCCCTTCCTTCCATTGTCAATGCTAATTTAGGTTTGTCATATCTTGCACAGCGTACTGCGTAACTAAAACAGGTCAAGGTTAATTAGTCAGTAATTCATTGTCAGTAATTGTTCTTACAAACGCAGCGCATTGGTCGCATCAAGGGCGGACCATTTCGACTTCCATTTTTCGTTCATACAAACATATCTCTCTCTTATAGTATTCGATCCGCCCGTATCTGATCAAGTTCACGCACACACTTTGTTTTGAATAGCTCAGATAATGCTTGTCATGCAAGCTGTCATTTGGAAAACACCTTTGAAATAAATTACAGCAAGTGGCTTTGAGTACTGCGGGTCGATCAGGTTTGTTAAGCCCAATTAACTCACAGCCTCTTCAGATGTGATATTAGTCTAAGATGAAGTCCTGCTATTGGAGGATAATTAATCATGGGTGAATATGTTAGTAGATCTAAGCTACTAAGTCTTATACTCTTTCATATAGATATATAATGAATCATTCGGTCAATTCTATAGAATGAACATTCCCACCAAACCATAATGGTATTTATGTTAAGATATTTCAACTGTATTATTGGGAGCCACTTATATATTGTATGTATTGCATAATTGGAGCTAACAATGCATCAACATCCAAGTTGGGATGTGTGCAGGCTTAGCACTATCTTTCAGTTCCTTGTTCTAGAATTATCTGCGCTCTTATATTTAAATATTCAATGTGTTGAATATATGCTGCCAGATCGAACAATTGATTGAATAATCTCTTTTGTCGTAGCTGCTTCTATTATGAATCGTTTTGTATTCAACACACCTTAATTGGTATATAGTGCGTCGAGAAAATTTTATTCAGGAGACGAATGATCCCTGTAGCGTGAAACTGAGTATTTCCTGACCTGAAATAGCAACCAGCATCCAGCTAATGGTTTATATTCCCATTTTTAAATAGTTTGTAAGACGTTTCTATATTAAGTAATACACGATTAAGAAATGCTGTCTAGCCAGTATTTAAGTGCCTGGATAGCGAATGAGCTGGCTAGGCTATATTATCAAATAGTGTAGTAGTCCCAATATGCCTTGTTGAGACCTAATAGCGAGCTATTGTATTGTGACATCACGCTAAGAGGTCATTCCACCTTGTACCATACACAGAGCCTCATCATTAGTTCGCCACGTTTCGTGACCTACATGTTTAATTCAATCAAATACCATGCAGTAAAGGTACAAGTTAAGAAGTTTGTGCCATTTATGGAGGCGCTGATTTATGCTTTATAAGATAATAATCTATATTTTGCGCAACTTGTACTCAGTCACAAAGAAACACTGCTGTTGAATGCAATAGGAAGTATTTCATTGTGTTAGTGCAATACAATAATCTCGATGAACGAATTTTTTAAAAGAAAATAATCATCCTTAATTGCGACCTTAACAATGCATATCAGAGAGCAATTGTAAGACAATAGGTTTTACAAATCAATATTAAACACCCTGATCAAAGCAAAATCTCTTGTCTACGCTTTGTTTCTGTCTCAACAAAATGGTGCGCGATAAAATACATGGGTTGACGGCCTTTTCACCTCGTGATCTGTATGCTGTACACTTGCTAGCGGACGTCGAGTGGAAATTAGGTAGAAAAGTGTTTCCTTTATAGGAGTGCCGGAAAAAAAGTGACATATGTGTTTGCTTGACATTCCCGCGTTAATTTCATGTGACAGTATATCCGCTTCACAATCCTACCTCTACGTTACTGTCATCACGCTTAGTACCATGCGCTCATCATTTTCACTACCCTAATCCCCTGCTCTGAGTGATCGAGAACGATGCAAAGGACGTGCTGTCTTACTCCGGATATGTCAAATGTTATATTGGTTTGAGGGTTTTGTACAGTAAAGACGTTCATATGTAAGGTGTATAACAGTTGTTTCGTCCACAGCCTGAAGAGTATGTCCTTTTGTGCCTGCAGTTGTAAGCCACAACAAAGTGTGATATTGACAATTGTCTTCTGGTATGCCAATATATGCTTTGTGTCTGTGTTTTAAATACATTTTCTGCGTAATGTGAATAAACTATTAATATATGATGAACACAAGGAGCAGCTATAATGCTGTTTCGCATTCGCCCCATAATTTATATGTTGATAAACGGATAATTCCACTTTGAAATTAACCACATAATTTTATTCTACACAAAGAGATTAACCAAGAGTGTGTCCCATAAAGATTTGTCGAAAACAAATGTATAGTTGTCAATGTTGACGGGCCATACCAGAACGCATGAATCAGAGCCCTCGGTCGAGAACATTTCTGAGCGCAGGCCGCGTGTATTAAGTTACCTTCCGAGTTTCATGCATAGCCATGCAAGGTCATTATTTATTTTATTGGCATCCCATGCTAATTAGTGTTGCCCTTGACTCAAATTTACCTTCCTATCAATCTCCTCATCCTTCTCTCTCTCTTTCCTTATCAATCAAAACTGACCCTTTGTAGGGTTAGACCATGTCACGAATTATTTGCTCAAAAGAAGGCAAACAGTTTTGCTTCTTGATCAGTTCCATCTACTTGCATATCAGAAGAGTATAAAATTTTGGATATTACTGCATGCTGATAGAAGACAAAACTGTTCATAGTACAAACCTCAGCATAAACCCGACGCCTATTAGAAAAGCAGCGGCACGTTTTGATGAAACTATGATGTCAAAGTCCCAGTGGTTACCCAAATGGGAAGGGTTTTACACTTATAGGGCTTTATCATCAATTACGAGCTATCTAGATACTAGAATTTTTCCCCACGTTTGTTTACCAACACTTACCTAAAATTGCGTTCAAATCCTGCACATTGGATAAATGACCTGACATTTATTCCATTCATATACTTTAAAATCACAGAACAAATATATCTCTAGCTATACAACTGGTACGTTATCAACGAGCGTTTGCATTAAATTACTCACCACCCATAACATTCGTACACTGTACCTTATCTGCAGCATAGGTCGGTATAGAGACGACAGTTGATAGGGGACATATAGCCCGACCGACGACCGGGAACGAGGAGCTTTAACTTTATATTCCTTCTTGTGTACGTGCTGGGCTCTTATTATTCTCCTGAGATAATATCTATCCATTGCGGTCTTGTTTATGTCTCTATTTCAGCGATATCGCGCTGCTGCATGGGTTTTGCTGAGTGTTGAGTGATCTTGCTGTAGCACTAATCATTAATGAAAGCGGTTTTGGGGCATTTTTGTTCATCCCATTTTTTTCACCCATCATTCCACAGCGACGTCAGTGGGATGCTGATGTTTATGAGGTCAATACAACACGCAAGATTCGACCAAAGCCTCCCTGAAGTCCATGTCTTATGATAATAGAGAAGATGCATTTAGCTCAATCAAGTAATGTAAATTATATGAACACCTTAAAACGTACTCTGCCGACTTATCGATGTTCCAAAAACGTCTTAAGACACGAAGTAGCTAATTTACTGCATATGTCTGCGGCGTTGATGTAGGGGTTCCGTGAGGAGCTTGATGGGGATAATTCTTAGCATCGTGAGGCGTGGTGAAGTCGAGGCATCGTCAACCTGAATAACGCACCTCTATTGTCCCAATCAGTACGCCGTTACTAACCTAACGAATAAACTGAAGTTTATCGTAAGTTACGTCGGCAACAACTATAATAAGGGGGATATATCTTAGCATAGGGAGGCATGACGAAGACGAGGCACCTCTATCATCCCAATAAGTACACCGTAACTTAACAAACGAATAAACTGAAACTGCCTAAATATCTTGGCAAGTTTTTAATGTTCATTTAAGACCCTCAATCGCTGATCTCTTGTTAGGAAGCATCTATTAACTCCTGCACTTCTTCACGTGGATATGTTTTGGTCGTGTAAGTCTTGAGCATTTGATTCATATACGTTCTCTCGGATACATTGCTTTGAGTTCAATACGTCTCTATTGACTATTGATGTTTAGAAGGTGACAAATGAAATGCAGTTACACGGGTCAACCGTCCTCGTCCGTTCCTGATATAACATCAACATCTTAACGTCGCAGTCATTGTTGTTATCCCATTACAGCTGCAATATTTGCCGTATCTAAGTAGCTGAAAGCAATGAGCTGTACCAAGAGCCCAGACCAACAGCATGCGTTTAAGCGAGTGAATGATAGCGAGTTAACGTATGTGGCTAAACTAGGATGTTTTGAATCATGCACGCCACTAGTATTGACGAGGGGTGGTTTAGCGACGATGTTGGGCTTGGAAAAAACAATAATATCGGTGGCTCGCCAGTTGGCCATTCTCGTATATGCGCTGGCAGCCGCAGAATTTCCAATGCATGACCGGCTACGTTGTTTCGGTTCGGTAGAATTGAATGCTGTAGCACAAGTTGGCGTACTAGAATCAGTTGAAACGCTATAGGGAGAATCATTTGCATAGGACGTTGGAAATATTTCGATAAATTTGCCGTCCCATTAGAATGCATGGCGACATGGGTTGGTGGTAACAAGACGGCGCAATATGTGGCAGTCTGCTTGTTAGTGAAAATCTTACCCTAGACTCCCACCGAAGCGGAGTTGATGAAACCCTAAAACGTGGTCGTGATGGATGTTCTGATACCATGGTACTGAAATAACAAATAGCAATTGTTGTGTTGCAATCAGTGGTGTGATGGCGTGCGACACACACTTAAGGTTGCTGATGAAGGAACACGAACTTCAGGCAAATGGTTTAGAAGAAACTTTAGATATAGGGTCGAGCTTGGATGCCAGCACAAAACTGATTCTCTCAACGACTGCGACACGCCTAGTCAGAAGATGGGCTTGGCTATAAGATATGGGGTATGGATGAGAAGATGGTTGGGCTAGGGGAGGGAGGTGACACGTAAGTCACTCGTAGGAATGACTGAGAGGGACACCTTACAATAATGGACAAGATTGTGGCATAATGTACTTTCGACACTCAACACAATCCTTCCATCATATACAGTCAATGCTCTATCGAATATTTATTTGTAATAATGATTTGATTCCCTTGTGGGCATCATCGAATATCTGGACTGCTTCGAGCAATTGGTTGTTTGGATTCTGGATGTGATGGCACTCAGCTCAGCATTAGTAGCTAATATGTGGTTTCTTTGCCTCATTACCATAACGCATTAAGTAAAAGCAGTGGATAAAATAGAGGACGACACTGTTATTGCAAGAAATCATCGTCTCCATTGTGCTTATATAATATCTTATTAAAAATCTTGCACAATTTTTCCTATGAATGCTAACTAGGATGAGGAAACTGTTTTGACAGTTCTCTACTTGAAATATTCGCAAAACAATTCTGCTGGTCATGATATAACCTAAGCCGCCTTATATATGAAACGTCACCTGTGCTAATCCACAAGTTGCATACCAAATGCCAAGACGATGTTATTTTATTCGACCTATAGCTGTTTTACATTTATGGTCTTGTCATCGGGATAACTTGTCTTGGATATTTGATGCATCAATACTCTCCCCGCCCGTAAAGTCATTGTAAACCCCATCAATTAATACAAGTGCTGATGCTCCATCCCTAATACGTCTTTATAATGCGTATTTAGAGCATCTTTTAAAGGAAATACCATATTTTAAGTTACTATACTATATAGGAAACCAACGCCAGTCATGTCTATTTACATTCTTCACAAGCACTGTACATGCTGCATATCCAACCATCTATCAACCCTACTGGCTGACAGAGTACGCCGAATGTTGCTGATGAGACTTCTCATTGACCTTATGTTATTTCAATGAGGAGTGGCCTTGGCAATATTTGCAATATGTTTGCAGCATGCTCAGAGTAGTCAGATTGTCTGAAAGATATTATTTGGTTATGATCTATAGAAAGACTGATTGCCAATTAATACATAGGAATAACAATGTTTGTCCTGACCAATTTATCCCTATCAAAAGAATTGCCAGCCAAGCATTAACCGTTTGATTAACGGTCAAATAAAGATTTAACTATGTCATCTTCGAGTCGGAAAGATTTAACCATGCAATCTTACACATTAACGCCTTACAAAGTCGGATCTGCTGCCCCTGACACTGGTGGAAGGATACATTACCACCGTATGCACTAAGATCACCGAAAAAAGCATATACATAGCGAATTGTAACTATGTACCTTCGAATGCCAATCTACAAATTATATACAGAAGCGACCACTATGTCCACTAACATTGCTATATTTTCATATAGAAAACTATTTAATCAAATAAAGTTTTATAGGGTGTATTTGTGGCTGGACTTCATTTCAATAAAAGCGGAAACACATTCTCTGGAGTGATTGGTTGCCCGGGATGTCGGTCGACAGTCACGTTCGCATAAATTATGCGTATCAATCTGAATGCAGAGACGTGTCAACAGTAGATACATTTGACATTCGGACATTGATGCTTTAGCTATCTTGATGTTTAACATGTTCATGACAATGCAGAGTGAACTTCAAAATCTATTTGCAAAATTGTAGTTGCCACGTTTAGCTAATTAACCAGAGCAAGATTTAATATGTAAGTAATGTATAATAAAACGGACCCAGTGCCAACAACTCAGAATCGATTATAGCTGCAGTTAGTTTGCATAGGTTTGTAAGCCGAAACAAGTGACTATGGACCGTGCAAGGGATCTGTCTGAACATTATACCATTGTATTGCCGATAGACTGTCAACATAAGTGTTAACATATTAACGGCTGTGTACGTATATACAGTCACTGGTGGCCTTGGAACAATTTGTAGGACCTACCTGTATCAGATGATCCCATTCCCTGTGCAAGTGTGGTTCCATGTTGGCTGTACAAGTGGGCTCACATTTAATCTCGCCTGTAGTTTTTGATGAAGCGTCGAATTACAATAGCGAGTTCCATCTTGGCCGGTCCATCTAAGTACTCAATAATGATGTTCTGTGCAGCACTTTATGAGCTCGGAAGACAGTGAAATGATGGCCTTTTTATTTATTTATTGATGCAGTTCTCCAATGAGCCGAATGAAGCACACGTTATATAACCCCTCAAGTAATGTAGTAGGCCTTTGGCCAGCCATAACATCCAAGGCTTAATTTATGTCGCTCATATCAAAGTTTGTAGGGTGGTAAGCGAAACAAGCTCCATTCATCACTGATGAAAGCAACAGATGTAACTCTTTTTCCTTGTATCCTATGCTAAAAGCGGTCCACAATATGTAAAAGGGTCAGGTAATAGACCGTTCTTACCTTACGGAGTAGTCAAATTATACGCGCCATCAAATTGCAAAAATAACGGTGGCCAGCAGATTCTAGGAGCATTGTGAAACATGGCTTATTGAATAGTAAGATGAAGACGCGTTTGTTGTGACGGGCTACGCATCACACAGTCAAGAATCTTTCATTGGAACACCTGCCGCGCAAATAATAGAATACTGATGATGACAGAATTGTTTGATCGATAGCTCAAATAACGACTAAGAACATAGGGTAGGCAGCTGAAACATTGGTGCGTTATTATCACTCTATATTCTAGCACAATAAGCATTGAATTAAAGGCAACATCTGCGTCCGGATCATTCATAAATCAGTGGTTCGTTCTTTAAATTAGAGGTTTACAAATAGTTTACGTAAGACAAAGCATTAAGATTTTTGCAATATTACACTATTTATCGACATCTCAGTGAAATAGTAGCACACTGGCCGAGCATACTTTTGACGATGACCTCACTGTATAAAGTGGAGCAACTTCTCGCAGATGTCGCTAAGTGCTTCCGGATTATTCATAATTTAGTGACACGTTCTTTGTAGCAGATGATCCTGCATATATAACAAAGGACAAAGCACTAAGCTGTATGTAAAATGACACTTTGCATCGACATCCAGTCTAACAATGTCGGAATAATTGGTAAAGATGCAATGACATATATCAAATAAAGCTTTGATTGCAGATATACATCGTAAAATTTGATGCTGGTAGAGGGGTACGTTAGTCTTTTGCCGTGCTTCAAATGCTCAATAAGAGATCCAGCATTTCAGTATTTAGTATCATATATGTTAAACATCCTTGTTTGCTATTTGAAGATGTTACAAAGTCGATGCATATGTTGATTCATCATAGATGTCTGGTAGTATACGCAACGTACGTTCGCATTTAATTGGAATAAATATCACCGGCAAGGGTATGAAACGACCTATTACTTAATTTGGAGGTAAAAACAACTAATTGAAAGCTTAGATTTTCACCTGATATTGTGATACTATTAAAGTATTGCCGTTGACATTGTGAACGCAGCCGCATATAGAGAAAGCTGATGACGTTGACTGGTAGCATTTACACCAATATAAAATTATATATAGAATGGTGAATGAATACAGAGTAAGATCAGCCATAAATTCAACGCTGCATGTCATATAAGGCCTACACGTGTGTGCACAATATGTAATAACATAGCATGCATCAGTGCATAATGCCCATCATGCTGGCTAACATTACGACGGCCATCGATTGAGTAACCGGTGTTTTTGTGTGCGCAAATCGCCAGACTAGTGAAGTGGCTGAATAAACAAGCCAATGCTTTTTGCAACAATTATATGACTTTGGGTAACACTTAGGAATAGGTTGCTGCAACACGTATGCCATAACTTGTCATGCACCCGAGCGAAATTTGTCGACCCGATTAGTTGTAATCAAGAGCACAGAACGCCAGTAAGCTGCACGGTATTGCTGAACAATATATTTGGTTGATATACCGTTCTTTCTATGGTTCAGGGCAACCGTTTTTTTCACACCCAGTGTGTATGTGGTGAAACGCGTAATGAGTAACAGTTATGAGGTCATACTCATTGTTGCTGCACTTTATTAAAGACAACACGATCGGCTTACTAATCATAACAACATAATTGTTAACAATAGAGGCTCTTCTTATCATCTCTGGTGCTTAAGAAAGCAATTCGATGTTATAAACATTAATGGGTTAATGATTTTGCTTTTCGCTCCATATATCATTTAAACAAACCGACATATGAATGCTCTTTTCCCATTTTGAATCTCTCCAAATGACTATACATATAATCTCTCCCTATGACGATATGCTGAACGCCTGAAACGTGAAATAGCTTTGGCAACTTACCGAGTCCATTTTGGAGGTCATACCAAGTTACTTAAGCTTATTGGATGCCACGGCTCCTGGCATTTAGAAATTTCAAAACTATTCAGCACAGAGGAAATTAAACTGTCACTCAATTTATTGCAATAGGAAGGCGTTTTAGCAAACAGGCTTATTATCAACGCCATTGCTCGTTTACTTCGTTGCTCTGGGCTATTAATTTGAAACCAAAGTCCACAGAAAGCATCATGATTCATTTATATTTATGACAGAATATACAGATTATGTGCATATATAACAATATATTTTATGTCGGTCATATGTTTTCTATTGCAGTTTTGAGCTCCGTCGTTGGATAATGAAAGCTTCGAATAACTGTGAACCATGATAAGATGATCCCGCATGAAGTTTTCCCAGTTTCTTCAGTGTCAATAGATTATGATAATTAACACTGGCAAAACATTAAGCCTCATTCACTTTCCTAAGTGATATCCCCAATGGTGTACAGCTGGGCCACATGCTTTGATAAATCATATAAACAATACGTTGCTATAGACATTGGGTTCAAGCAGACCATATATTTCATGATTGTAAAAACGAAACATGATTGTAAAAACGAAACTTTTTTATTTGTGTGGTAGCAAACTACGAAGAATAGGCTGCTAGATAAGTCCTTCAGAGAATATCTAATGGGAAAGCAATTAACTGTGTTTAATTAATCTGCTTTACTATGCATAATTTATTCCAACTAAAGCTTACACAATGCGCTTACCGTGACATCTAATATGTGGATTGGTGTTTTTTCGCACCTTTTCTTGCAAACGGTCATTTCTATTGCTTTTTGGTGATAATTAGTTATAGTTGTTTCGCAACGGTGTGGTTTACAATAGAAGAACTGGATACCACGATATAAAAAGATACACCCTCGGGGATGCTTGCAAATTCATTACAACATGGTTGCAACAACAAAATTACTCAACAAGCTACCCCGTGGATGAATATGCAAGCTTTGATAGGCAAATTGTCTTATATTTTAGGTGTTTGCCACCAGACCGTTATTTCATAATACGCTACAGCACATCGGCCACCATTCTTTTTTGTGACATGATGTTAAGTAAGTACATTGAATATTACTACTGCTATATTACCTCTAACGAAGATGGCTTAAGTTTTGCAAAAAGCAATGTCTTCAGATAGATTTAGCAGACTTTGCACTTCTAAAATGTTTGACTTTGAGCTTTGTACCATGAGTAAAGCTAAACAAAACAAGCCTCGGACTGTTATAATGTCTGATGTACAAAGGCTTGCAACAGCAAAAAATTAACAACAAACTTGAAAATAAAAAAGTATCAAGACAATTTGCGGTACTAATTATCTCAATATCAAGCATTTGAACATTTGTAATGAGCCTCCTCCACTAACTTATCTGTTGGCAATTTACAATTCATCCTTTACAGCTTAAACAAACGCGGCTTGCCATGAGTGATTAAACCTTAGATGTACGGAATGTTATTAATCGTGATATATCATAATACCTTAGCAACCTTTCAATCTGAGGTGAGTCATTAATTGATTTTTAAGACAAGAAACATACCCGAACCCCAACTAATTGTATTCTGCTTTTTTTCACTGCAAAAAAACCTTTACCTTTGAATGCAGCGCGGTTCGGGAGTGGCATGATATTTAGACCTCCATCAACTATGAAATAAGAGTGTGTTACGGGCCAATCATAGCTGCGACCAAAGGAAGGAGGAGCTCAGGATTTGAATTGATAATTAATTATGGGGTATTATTGATAACACTTGTGATGTAGAATTGGCCATGCAGCAATAAAGTAATAGTTAGTCAGAACATTTTAACGAGTTTGCAGTAATTTGAGCATAGCCTCCGTTTACACGAAGCGTATTTCATAGTGGCACATACCACTAGGCTATTACAGAGGTGGAATTATTCACCCTCATTTGTAGATATTTTATCTTTCCACAAAAGACGGACTGATAATGTAAAACGCAATGGTGCGAGTTAATGTCAAGAGTGAACAATGCCAAAGCAATGATGTAAATCGATTTGGGGAACCTGCCAAATTCCGATAATTTGCTAAGTATATGCTGTAAATAGCTTTTGAGTTGTGTAAAAAATCAATTAATGTAGCACAGACCCTTGACGCAACCTACTAAGACGAATCAGGGCATTCATAAAGACATAGCAAGGTGAAGGATGGGAGCACGTCTGCAAAATTGCTTGAGCAAAGAAGTGAAAGAAATAAAAGACCTGAATAAAGAATATTTGAGACGATAAACGAGTCGAGTTAAAGACGAGAACCCAATTGAAGTCACGATCGATTTTCTAAAGACAATGACATTGATATTCCCACTCATTTCGTTAACCGTTTATATTGCGTGTAAGAGGAAGCGAGATTAAGTGCCTTGTCGTCGAATGATTGTCAAATGGCCGTACATGCATTTGTAGGCGTTTTAATAGATACTTTATTGCCAACGTCTTTTGATGGTATGCTCGACAAACATACATAATTGTCCATATTTGCATATGCTATTTTGACTGTTAGAAATACCGGACCCGGCGTTTGAATGGTGCATTCAGTGGTCACATTCCTGAAACTGGCCATGGTATTTGTTTTGACGTAGAACCCGATAATAATTGTACAAATCTATCTCATGACAATAAATGTAATATATAACTGATGACCTATTCACCTGATTATCATGCCTATTCAATACGAAGATGTACGTCGCTCTTATGTAGATCATACCTTAACCATTGTGGGTGCATGTTTATTTAACACTGTAGCTGATTTTTGAAAAGATAATCATGATGTAGTTGATAGTTTTTAACACAATATTATGTCATTTGTTCAAGAAAGGGACATTGACTTTGTCGTTATTTCAGGTTGTACGTACTTTCTTGCTTCTTTGAAATATTCGAAATAACCATAGCAACGAATAAGTTCTGTTCTCTGTGTATTAGCCCCAAACGTAATTAACGGCTTGAAGCATCAACATGTCCAAATAGCCGCCTACAATTATGTCTGAGGCCCGAGGATTTTGCGGCACGCCAGTGGTAGAGATAATGTAGGTCTTAGCACGTGCGGTTGTAACATTTCAACCCATAAAGCCTTTTGGTCTGAAAAAAAAACACCATTCATCTGTGTTTATAGCAGCTAATGTACGTTTTCTTTCGCACCACCCCCTCCCCCCCACCTCCGCACATAATAATCGTACTTTACGCCAAGGGTCAACTTTTCATCGATAACGTTTAGACGCCAGTGATCAGCAGTTAGTCATAAATGAACGTTAACTATAACACTATGACTACTGTGCCAACGTATATGCATTTTAATCACACTAATTGATTCAATGATTGCGTTCGATTTGGCATCATTGCATTTTAGGACGTCATTACGATGAATTGCACATAGTAAGATTCCATTACCATGTAATCAGTGTGACGTGCTTGTATGATATATTTTGCACATACCTTTGAATATGGCCATCGTGGGGTATACCGTAAGCCCTAGTCGCATACATCATATGTAAGATTTTGCTTTGCTTAGTTGTCAATTCATATTTGTATCACGATAAGGGCAAAGAAAATCTGTGCAAAATGGGGCATTTGGCAGTTCACCGCCCTGATAGTTTTTGGGCGAGTACATTCCATGCACATTGTCTTTTGCCTATAATAATGATGCATGCTGATACGATGTAAAAGTAGCGTCCAATATTGAGACAAATGCATTTGCCAAACGACGGCTGATATACTGCTATTTCTTATTGAGGACTACATCATTTCTCCGATTGCCACTAAGTAAGCAAAGCAGCCCAATGCTATCTAGTATTTTTTGTATATGATCTTCTATGGTATTATGGTCTCCGGTAAACCTGTTGTATCATTTTTGTATGTAGATACGAATCGTGGCTGATTACGAAGACCAATGGGAAAGGTCGTTGACTATGTTTGCGGAATTTTTTTGAAGGCAATGCACTTAACAGTAATAATGATAACAGAAGTGCGCTCAACAATCGAGGCTTATTGCAATACTAATAATACTAATTTATTTCGTAAGGCGTAAATCCACACAGTTGCTCAAAACCGCTATCCACGATAATGATTGCATGGAATGTACATGGCAGCATGGTGCATGATATGTGCCATATTGATTATGACATCAGGTTGTTTTGAAGGACAAATGTATTCATAATTTTCAGTTAACAAATGGGTGTTTAGCTTTGCTTTAAAAGATGATAGGCTGGTATAGTTCCTGATATCGCAAGGGACATTATCCCATTGACTCCAGTAAAGCTTTACACGCGTTCCAGTGCAGCAGTTGACTTAATACGTGGCACAGTGAGCAGTGAAAAGGTCCTAGATGAAACGTGGTTATGGATAAGATCTAGATCTACGACGGTGCGATGTTATAAACAGCCTAGTTATGATTCGTGCGGCCACATTTTGTATGTACTGCAAGTGGTTGATGAGTGTAGCTGGTAGTCCACACCGCAGTGAGTTGCAGTTGTCCAACTTTGAGATGAAAAGGCATGCACAATACATTCTAGCGAATGTCTATCAACATAGTTCCGGATCATGCATATGTTGTACATAAGAAAGAATGAAAATGTTCAGATGGATGATATACGCTAATTTGTCTTAGTATAATATCACAATTTGCCCACCACAATAATTTGCCGCGAGAAGGCTGAGAAAGCAAGCAGAGATGAAGGGTGTAGCTGATCAAAGATTATTTTAAATGCCGATTCCATCGTAGCACTTCGTGTCTAAGTAGCTTTTATTGACTACACGGTTTAATTAACAGATGAAGACTGATTCATTGACGACCCAAACGGGTTTTGTAAGTACGTCCGACCAACACTAACACAGTATTACATATGTTCATGGTTTCAATTCCTACAACCCAATACATATCACAACCGTGTACGTTTAACTTGAAACAAACCATTTAGTTACGTTTAACTGGTTAGGGTTGATGGTCCCACCCACCGAACTACTCACACATGAGTGAAATGGACGACAGTGATGATGGTCATATCATAACTCCACAATGAACGACACTATGCAAACAAACAAAGGTACAGTTTCCCATCGGAGAACATATACTATATACAGCATTTTCATCAATTAGCCACACACGAACTAATTGCCCACTTTAATAACTCAGCAGCTTGACTGGATCATTATCACATTCGCATATAACTATTTTACGCCCAATTTCATATTTTATGGAACGACCCATATGAAGCATATTAATATATATATATATATATATATATATATATATATATATATATATAAAAAATATATATATATATATATTTATATATATATATGTATATATATACATAAATATTCATATATATGTATATATATACATATATTTATATATATTTTCATATATTTATGTATATATATATATATTTATATATATATATGCATAAATATATATATATAAATATACATTTATACATACATATATAGATATATATATATGCATATATATATGTAAATAGATATATATATATATATATATATATATATATATAGATAATATATATAGAGAAATATATAGATATATATATATATATACAATACATATATATATATATATATCTATAGATATCTATTTTATATCTCTCTATCTCTCTCTATATCTCTCTCTATCTCTCTATCTCTCTTCTAGAGATCTCTATCTATCTCTCTCTCTCTCTCTCTCTCTATCTCTATATATATCTCTCTATCTATCTCTCTATATATATATCTCTCTATATATATCTCTATATATATATATATGTAACGGCGCACATAAAATTAAATATGCCGTATTAAAAAAATGTAGAGAGAGCGGCTTCTACGATAAATTCTTGGTAAGATTAACATGCATCTGAACTGATTTATTCGCTTATTCTATCTCGGCGAACTATAACGTAATCGACACGTGTTGTTTTCTGGGTCATTGGCCATTTAACTAAGCTGTCCATTGAAAAAACATAACAATCCTTTAATCGCCGCTACGGCCGATATGGCATAGATAATTGTCATGATGATATGACTTGGCCGAAAGCCACTGCCGAGTATTATGGTAGAACTAATAAAATGCTTACATCTGAGCAAGTTATGTGGTATCTAGCCTGGAAGTACGTCCAGAAAGATTGCCGCTGGCGGCATCAGGAATGTAATCTTATATCGTTGGATTCACTACTCGGAACATAAATTTCTCTAGGTTATTTGTTATTCAGCAATACTTCCTTTGAATGAGCTGCTACCACATATTTAACATAGCAACATAAATATGCTAGAGTTATGATACTTTTTATTGACATCCCGTAGGATATTAATATTTGCATCATTGATGAAGAAGCAATAATATTCCTGTAATGAAATTTTATTCGTAGATATCCATCTTGTAAGCTGGTTATAGTGAGGCAGCGCTACCGAAACAAACTAATTTAATATATTTAGCCCGGCCCTGCTCGATAAAGCCCCTTTGTTTCATGGATAGCCGTTATGCGCGTTGAATATTGAAGTTTCAAGGGGAAATGTCCTACAGTTCTCACCTGTTGAGAAGCAAACCTGCGATTTATCCGTATATTCGACTTTACAAATGTAAATATCGCTGTTGTTAAAAAAAAAAATGATCGCTACTAAAATGATATTGCCCAAATACAGAGCATAGCACTGCAAAACATACTGGATAGATGCTCGGTAATGTGATTGAAAATGATGTCATGTATTAGTTGTTAGCATAATTTGAGAAGCAATAAACCCGGCTAGTTTGAATTGGCCTGACAGGGTTTCTTTGTGTGGAGCGAAAAGCAAATCACCACAGGATGTATAAAAGGAACCAAAACAAGCAATAACGCAGTATCCTCTGTTACACTTAAGATAACACATACAAGACCGAGAACCAATATATATAACATGTCGAACAAACGGATGCCGTCTGAACATTGTGGTATAACAAGCAATACATTGTCTTAAGTAGTGCACCGGTACATAATATTTCCCAGTATTCCACGCCTCCGCGCCAAAGACATCCTATTGCAAGGTTCGAGATTGTATTGTGACCGTGACAATAGTCGAACCTGGCAATTATCGAAGCAAGCCATAATGTATATTGATGCCTCTGTTGACATTCGCTTTTACTACAGTGATGTAAGCTATCATTCTGTTATGTAAGCTATATTTGTCTCAAAGCCTCAATAACAATCTTGTCTTGATTATAACTACTGTATTGGCAATGTTTGCCGAAAGTTAATCCGCTTCATATAGCTACATTTGTTCACATTCGAAAACAATTTGCATGGCACCACCTGGTGAGGATTTAGTTTGTCATTCTGGGCAGCGGTCTCTTGCATTCGTCACTGTTATAGCTAACCGTCAACGAAAGTGCATTTATTCTCATCATCCGTCGTACAGTGGCAATGGTTTCTGCTCACCACATTATGGTCACTTCACATCCAGTCCAAGAGACCTTATGATGCTCTAACACCAGTATTTCGAGCCAACAAAGGCGATAACTCATGCCTATTTGTTGACGGATTTTCCCGGATGAATCTTAAGTAGGTTTCTCCCTCGCCATAACGATTGAAATAATGGGTGCTTTTGCCACAGCTATGTGACTATAGGGACAATGCAGTAATGGGGTGAATAACAAGATATGTCACTTTACCATATTACCTTGTCGACCATTCTAACAGACAATGCCCAATGTCAGATACTCCATAAATTATGACGCGAGCGATGGTGTGAGAGTGAGTGTACGCTATGAACTTTGCAACTAATATTTTATGTTAAAGTTACAGGAATATTCCTGAATGTGTTTCCTCTTGAAAGATAATTTTTTGGGCAGAATCCATTTATTCTGCTATCAAGATCTTGAGTGACATTCTATATCAACCTAACAAAGTGACGTTCTCTGCATATTCTATAGCAACAAAATATATATGATGTAAAACCCTACAGAGGTTTTTCGAAGTTTATCACTATATATCACAAAAATTACTGGCGTTATCAAAAACCCTGCTTCACTTTATAAGTAACAGGGTAGCAATTACTCGTTTTATAATTCCATTTCCATTTTCTGATGCAAATACATAATTGCAAAAATTCTGACCACAAGTGGACCTACTTCAACTCCTGAAGCAAACTGACATACTCGACTCTGTCAAAAGCTTTACTGACATCCAACGGCAAAACGTGAACATACCCATCGCCGTTCAGATTATATCATACTATCTAATATACAACAAATGTACATTAGGTTTTCGAAAGTTCGTTTTTAAAACCCCAATTGAGAATCTAAACATAAAAACAGTGAATGTTAGATCATGTATGCCTTAACTGTGTTGATTTTGTCCATATTGTCTCAAAACAAGGCTGTAAACCTATGTCTTAATGGAGGACAACGGGGTCAGAGGCTGTTAGGGCTTATCCTCAAACGTAGAGCATTTAGATTTAAAAGAAGGAATCGCCCGTAAGGTTAAATCAGCTAATCGATTCACGTAAAATTTTAATCCTTGGTACACCTTAGTGGTCACTGAGCATATTCTCAGAATGCGTGTTGAGCTAGTAACATCATGCCACAGCAATTACGTGGTGACTGGTTGACGCGTCTCTAATAAAGTTTGGTAGAAACATTGAACGGACTGCCTTTAAGGCAAGAATTATTCATGCAAATTGCCTGATAGCCGTGATGCTAAATGTATTTGGTTGGAAGCTTTTGAGGTTAATTGTTTTGTGACGTTACAGTCATAGATTAGTTGTCATGCAAAGACCGCGGTGGAGAATGCTGCGTAATGGCAATGTCTTAAACAATGCGCTGTAGACACCTCTTGATATTTCAATGCGATCTAGTGAAGTGTTGCTTTGGAGGATAGTGTTCACCGTGACGAGTAAAATGATCTGCGCTGATTTATCTTGTTTAGGGCTGTACTAAATTATGCTTCTTGGTGAATCTAAACTAATATCCTTGCCATAAGAATGACAGGACATTTATTGGCAAAGTAAGTCGAATATATTGTGTCCTTAATGGACGTTTTAAGGCTGTCCCGCCGAGCTGTGAATCGATTCATATTAACTAGTTTCTGGGTCTACATACCTGGCCCGCATGGCGACACGAGTTAATATGAGAATGAGGGATAATACGTGCACAGATAAGGGAGGAGATTAAAGACGCAAGAGCAGGCGGAAGATTTCGCTGATAATTATAGAATGCGGTAGAATGATTTTACAGGGTGTGTGTGCTTGCACTACTTCACAAAAATATATGTTATTTAACATATTCTTCTTATTGAAAGGGCAATTTTATGAATTGCGATTAGAAAATAGAGTGGTCGGCTGTCATGTAATAATTCAATTGAATTCGAAAGATGGCAATCAAGATATTCATAACGAGAATTTTTATTCAAGCTCTAACCAATGATAAACTGTGGACTGCGAAACAATATTGCGGTAACAGCAGGCAATATGATCCTACAATTGTTGCATGAACGAGAAGAAGTCGGACAAGCACGTGGAGCAATATTCTGTTTCTAGCCTAGACCAATATGTATAATGCTACGACGCAAATAAAGGAGAGTAAACCTGTATTGTTCGCAGAGGGCGCAGTGAATATGGCAATGCGGGAAGAGGGATTTGAATGGCAAGGAGACAAGTGTGGTACTTATTTGACGTTATGTGCTTCGCGAAATGTGTGAGGTGTTAAAGATGTGTTTAACATGGATTTGACGGAGCGTCTACCTAGCGTCCGACGACGCAGATGCTACGGTTCCAGGATGTCTATTTGCAAGAGTCAGTCGGCCTGACGCCCTTGAACGAAACGTGCAGGGGATATGATATTGTGATTACTGCCGATAGAAAGAAGCTGCAGTGAGTTTGTCATATGACGATGAAATCCATGGTGTCCCAAATGACAAGCGCGAAGATTGCTTTTAACCATGTCGGTACTAATAATGAGGATGACACTGCCATCCACCAAGCCGAGCTAGTAGATGGTCTCCTGGAATGCAGTAAGCTGCTATTTCTTTCTAACTCGACAGGGCCAGATCACTCATGTTCTACACGTAATGACTTTGGCGCCGGCCCCGCCTCAAACTCCTTTCAAACAGTCACACGTGCAGTGGATTTCTCCCGTGAGAGGATTCCAAGCCGCGCGTGTTGTAAAAAGATTGATTTCTTGAATTACACAAAACACTACCCGTGTCCGAATTCCGGACATGGGCTTATACTTTCAAGTTTAATTGGATGTCAATATGATACCTGTTCAAATTTTGATAACAGCGCAATTGTATTGTAGTACAATGGTACATTTCAATTTTGTTAATTATCTCTTGACATTCGGTTACGATTTCCATTTTGTTAGTCGTAAAGAAATGCATCCAGCTGCTTGGTAAGATAGACAGGTTGAGGGCAGATGGAGGGGGATGGGCGCGCAAAGGAAATGCCTGGAGAGAGAGAGAGAGAGAGAGAGAGAGAAGGAGAGAAAGAAGATGGAGAGGAAAGAGATGAGAGAGAGAGAGAAAAGAGAGAGAGAGGGAGGGATATATAGAGTTTGAGGGAGACGGAAGAGAGAGAGAGAAAGAGAGAGAGAAGAGAGAGAGGAGAGAGAGAGAGAGAGAGAGAGAGAGAGAATATTTGAGAGAGAGAGAGAGAGAGAGAGAGAGAGAGAGAGAGAGAGAGAGAGAGAGAGAGAGAGATAGATAGATAAGATAGAGATAGAGAGAGATATATATATAGTATATCATATATATATATATATATATATATATATATATATATATATATATATATATATATATATATATATATATATATATATATATATATATATATATATATATATATATATATATATAATATCTATATATATATATATATATATCTATATATATATCTTTATATGTGACTTCATCTTATTCTAGTGTATCCTGTCTGAGTAGCTGGCAAGCCGCGGTTTAGTTAAGGTCAATGACGGGTTTTATTCTGTTGATACGATTCTTGGTCTCGATCACAGTTAATTCTGTCTGACACACTCAGAGGCGGCGGTCAAGTAGTCCATTCCCATTTAGTCTAACTTACTTGAAAAATGAAGTAAATTTGATCCCGTCTTCTGCGTTTGAAGGTAAAACCTGTGTATATCACGTATTGAAGCATCGCATTTGCGAATATTTTATCATAATTCATATCCTCCGTCCCTTCTCGTCGAGCCAAATTCTAATCGTTTGCCTATATTTTCGAAAAGATGCTCGAGGCGCTTCAATGATAAATTGAAAGCCTAGCGACCGGATTGGCTAGGTTTTAACGGCAGCATATAACCATCTTTTAAGAGATTTCAGCCGTTTTAAATAGTGGGACACACTCCGCTTATGATTAATACCACATGTGCATGTCAGCTAACCCAGCTAACGCTATTTGAGTAAAACGGGTCATTGCTGTGCTTTATACAGATGGTTTTGTGAACTGATAATGCAACAGTGGCTGTCATTGCCCTGGTTAAACAATTTAGCTCTGCACTGCTATGCGCTCATTCTCTTTGTCTCATTTCATTTGAAACTGTCAGGTCTAGCCCCGCCCTGCCTGGGATTCTACGAACTTTATGTTGACAAGATATCTACAAGATCCGCTACTAATTAAATTACCGCTCTTCTGACCAATACATGTTGTTTGTATTTTCCCAATAAGATCAATACGCATAAGAAAGCTGAGGATAATTTGGGTTCCTATATACTCTTAAGGATGCTAAGGGTGTACTTTTATCTTAACATTCATTCAACATTGTGTAAATAAGCTTCATTGACATGTTTCGTACCTCCATTGCAACAGCGTCCCCCAAATTAAGCCTTCCCTTTCCACTTGGTGTAGTTGAGGAACTCAAGAAGTGCGATTGCTTGTTTTTATAGGGGCGTTAATGTATAGATAAACATCTGTTTTCTACAGTGTACGCTTCTGGCTACTTATGCTTACAAACGGGCCGTTTATTTGTTAATACTGGAAGATATTCAACTTTCGTATGCCTATCCCTGTCCCTATTCTTTATCCATATTCGTCTAAACAAAGGTCGGTGTTTTTCTACTGATAAAGATATATTGTCGTATATATAATTGATCGACGTTTTCATTTAAACGCTGACAACCAACAGGTCAAAGCAATGAATTAACCAATATTTGTGACACCGAAATCAATCAATTGTAAGCAGATAATGAAGTGTTAAATTTCATGGTTGACAATATGCAGAATGGCTAAAGATTCGCTTCAAAAACTTAAGCAAATCAGTATAGTGTTGAGCCAAGACGTCAGTGCTGAACAAATATCCGCTACAAACCATCATACCTAAACGCAGAAGCCTAGATCATTCTAGTGACGTCAAATATAAACCATGTAAAACGCACGCTATATGTGCTCATATAGACTCCGTATGCTAATCACTGACATCACAATTTACATTCCGTTTACTGCGGACTGATTCTCGGAGAATTAATAAGAACACCTTTTCAATAATGTCAGTATTGTTCAAGTCTTTTATCTATGAGGTCCTTCAATAAAGTGTAATTGTATTTGATATGTACACTATACGATCCCTTATTCGTGGCCTTGCGCATTGAAGTTGGGTATAACAACTACATCTAACAGTACGTTTTCGTTATTACGTAACCTTTAATCACTCTTAGTTGCAATGATAGTGATATCAAGCCATATGTTCATCGTGGTCTCTTTTTTCAAAGTAACGTGGCAGCTACTGCTATCTATATTGATTCCCGGTAGCATTATTCTACTATTTGCGCTTCAGGTTTTTAGAATTCTGGTGCAATTGACCATCAATTACTTGTAATATTCAGATACATACCGCTTGGATCGCAACTATAATCAATTAGTGTATGTAAATTGTGCCGAGCAATAGTAACGTCATCACACAGGAAAGGTAATCTGGCTGTGAAAACATTGATACTGATTATTAGGCAATCGGAGCCGTTATGGTTACCTTAGGTTTAGTTAGGTATCAGCTAGCTGTCATGCCATAATTAATTTGAATGCATATGTAATCGTCGAGCGCTTTCAGAACCATCGACGTCTTTTCTTATTTCTATATGTCACTATCCTTCACCACTGAAAATCGCAAGACGTGCTGGGACTAAGTCTTTCATTCATTTTTAACCAGACAATGAGCTCAACAGCGGGCTGGGATTCGTGTCAATATGTTTGCATACACCATATGGTATTTGTTTTATGCAACTCGAAAACCCAAATAGTTCACAAGGTTCTAACCTTTAATGTGTCAAATCATTCTCACGAAGTGCCCATACCTTTTTCTCTTTGTTCTGAATGCAATTAAGGAAACCACAAAATTGTCATAATATATGTTATTAAATGGCTAGTGCCTGTATTGGTTTTAGAATTCCTTAAGCATAAGGGTAAATGAGATATGTGTTATATATAACATAGATGTCCGACAATACGTCATCGTATAAACGGCGTAGTAAAAGGCACGAAACCACGTGACTTCGAAGAAAAGCAGTTAGCTCATGCGTTCAGTTGCATCTCTTGAATGAGCTTCACACTAAGTTTTCATTACTGCGTGAAGTGATGTAGACAGTTACCGAACGTAGTGCACCTCGGGGTATATTTTACGAGTAGGCGTGTTAGCAAAATGGCAGGATTGCCAGAGGGTGTCTTGCGCTGAACAAGAGGTGGGGGGGGGGGGGGGTGAATGTTGGTGTGTTTTCTTTTCTTGTCTATCACCGTTCCTCATTAAGTGTTTGACGAATGCGGGACAGTACACACCCCAGGTCGACTTCTGCCAACACCAATATAACGCCATTTTGTATTGAAGATATCTGCCTGAACCGAAAGGAAAATATTCGGCGCATGTTGAAACGAAAAATGATGACATAATCTAACAATTTTTTTGCCTTTGTTATGAAATGGTACTTTGTAATAAGACTATATAGCGGCAACTGTTATAAGTCATAAATGCATGATGCTCATTGACTAATTGTCAACATTATTTGCAATGTGACCGACCATATCAGCCGCAGACTAATATGATACGTACCAAAACTTTATCCGTCGCAGATTCCGTATATTAAGTATATAAATCGAATATGAGAATCAAGCATGTATCTGTATAAACTTCGCCACGTTCGACAAAGCTTCCTCATTATTTACTCAGGCATCATCGTATTCAACGACGGTAATTTTTTTTACAAAGTCATTGAATATTAAGTCGATGTTTGTGATGCTTAATGATGTATTATGGCGAGTAAGGAACCAGCCATGCGTGCCATGACACTCAACTGGTGATGCAACGAAATTGAAAACTACTTATCTGCAGCATCTGCATTTGAATGCGGCGAATGTGCTGGCGTATCATGATAAAAGTTCCAGTAGTATTTGGCAATAAATTGAATGGTTGCGTGGCTGAGAGATGCCTTGGGCAACAATCGTGCTTTTACTCGGACGCTAGCCGTTATATCCACTACATTAAATATATAAATGAGCTAATATCTGCTAATGGGGCTATGTCACATGGAAGTGAGCTATAAGGTACGCATAAGATGCTAGGGACAAAGATTATGTTGAACAAAATGTCAGTCTTGTAATAACGGTAGTAATTCGTCGTCACCGCATTAACGCAGCGCAGCTTGTTTACTACTTATTACTATAGCTGCAACTATGTGCAGGACGTTTAGATAACAGTTAACTGTATTTTTATGGATTGTAAGTGGTGGATGGGCAGACCATAGTCTTACCTAAGTGATATGCCTCTTAAATATTATTGACAGGATGGTGTACTACATGTGGGTTGCGATGTGACGTGCTTGTTACAGGGTTCTGCAGGTAGCTTACTCCATGCGGAAGGTGCTTTGAGTTGATCAAAATAATGCTGACGTGGCTTGATGGCGTCCATCGCGATAAATATCAGAATATACTTACGCAACTCTCCTTGTCGAGCGCAAGACAATGCTTATAATGTTGACACAAACAATGTTATGAATGTTATATTCGGAGCACCTCAGATTATTTGGATGGTATCCGAGCGATAACAAGAGGCAGGTAATATATATGAATGGCGCTTTGTATTGCAAAAACAGCACTGCATCCGAGACGATAATCTTTCTGACGAGAAAATATTCAAATTCGCTTCAAATACTACGCGCAAATATAATATGGGAAGTTAAATATAAACAATGGGGATATGAGGAGATAAGGGATAAACGTGTAAAGTGTTGCACAAACATGTAATTCTTTTATTAACATAACAGTACCAAACGCTTCATCTGAAAGATCTTGAAGTCTATTTGGCCTATTTACATATGCTGCCTTTGTAACTCCATAGCAGTTGGATACAATACTGACGTACTTAAATTATTGTAAACGAGAGTAAGCAAATCCCATAGCTTCCAGGCATGTGCACAAACACAATGCTCATCACGTCCATTAACACTATCCACCACGTCATGCCAGGCGTTAAATTCTTCAATATGGACCGCGATTTTATAAGCTTAACGAATCGCGGAAAGAAATTGATTTTGAAAAAGGCCAAAAGATGTTTTTAAACAAGTGGTAGTACAATCTTGTCATATTTCGTTATAGTATTCAAAATGATGCTGCAATGTATGAGTGTCATGGGGATAGCTATGAATGACAGCCTCTCACGAGCTAATTAATTTGTCCTTGTTGCAAGCTCCGAATTGACATATTGACACAAAACCAAAGCCTGCGTCGTGCGCCAGTCCGTGACACTTTGTATTGACAGTTGCTTAATATAAGTAGCTTTTGCATTTACCGTACATGTTTCGACAGCTAAGGTAACCCCTGTAATACTTATTGTTTCATCATGTGTCTTATATGTTTTTAGCGTGTTCATTCGAAATGTTACTGAAAGGCCTTCGTAGGCACTGCATCTTGCTATATCTAAACGTTTTAATCTTACACACACATTAATCTAGAAAGTTGTGATACGGCCGCCGTCGACCTATCATTTAGCATATGATACAATACGCATGTCAAAAGCCTGAAACGTTAGTGGCAAATAATGCAACAGGCGAAGTCTTTCTGGGAATATTAAAATTATTAGAGAGCCATTTGGAACAAATACTGCCTCGTTCACTGTTCGTCAGTGTGGTTAAGACCGTGGTGCTTATAGTGCGGGTTCCATTTAATTATCAATAAAATGAACAGCAGCGTCAGATAATGGGCATCATTTATTCACCAACTAAGAATTATAATTATTAACTAATAAAGGAAATGAACTTGCTATATTTAGCGGTCAGAAGCATTTACATGGTAGATGATTACAGATAGAGGATCATATCAACTGTAATGGTGAAGGCAGTTCTAGTTGATCTAAAGCTTTGAGACTGCTATATTTTTATCTCTGTCTATAATGCACTTAGAGCCAGACAAGATAATTGGGCAGAACGTAATGTATGAGATACAATAATTTACGGATTTCAGTTCATGCCGCTAAGCTGCGTAAATGAATGTGATATGATTCGTCGCAAAAATCATGAAACCTGTTCACATGAAACCTGTTTGCATTTGGGACAATATGTCCACTCGTTTAGATTCCCATTTGCTTTGACTTGACGAATAATGGGATAATAGAGGAGCTGATATTTGTTCTAGTTTGTTCGTTGTTATAGAACATGAAAAACCACGGACCTTAACAACATCCTATAGGCATGCATAACCTGGTCAGAACAATGTTCCAAAACACCAAACATGACTTCCGAGTGCCTATTAATACCACGATGTGCAACTGATTTTGCGACGCTTGAGGATAAGCCGCAACCTGCATTACACCAGTATAGAACCTTGTTAAATGCAGATTAATTGTAGGTTAGCTCGCAAGGCAGGATGTCGGAATGCATCGATATCACATACTAATTGTACAAATCTCTCTCATGACATGGAATGTAATATATAATTGATGACCTATTCATCTAATTATCATGCCTATTCAATACGAAGATGAATGTCGCCCTTACGTAGATCATGCCCTAACCAGAAGACGGTTATTGTGGGTGCATGTTTATTTAACACTGTAGCTGATTTTTGAAAAGATAATCATGATGTAGTTGGTAGTTTTAAACACAATATAATGTCATTTGTTCAAGGAAGGGACATTGACCTTGTCGTTACTTCAGGTTCTACGTACTTTCTCGCTTCTTCGAAATATTCGAAATAACCATGGCAACGAATAAGTTCTGTTCTATGCGTATTAGCCTCAACGTAATTGATGGCTTGAAGCATCAACATGTCAAAATAGCCGCCTTCAATTATGTTTTGGGCCCGATGATATTGCGGCAGATATGATGTAAGCCTAAGCACTTGCGGTTGTAACAACTCAACCCATAAAATGTCTTCGTCGGGAAAAACACTATTCATCTCTGTTTTATAGCAGTTAATGTACGCTTTCTGTCGCCTCACCCTCCCCCCAACCCCGCACCTAATAATCGTACTTTACGCCAAGGGTCAATTTTTCATCGATAAAGTTTAGAAGCCACTGATCAGCAGTTAGTTATAAATGAACGTTAACGATAACACTATGACTACTGTGCCAAAGTATATGCGTTTTAATCGCACTAATTGATTCAATGATTGCGTTCGATTTGGCATTATAACAATGAATTGTACATAGTAAGATTCCATCACCACGTTATCAGTGTGACGTGCTTCTATGATGTATTTACTCCATTGAATATTGTGGCCATCGTCGGCTATACCGTAAGCCCTAGTCGCATACATCAGATATAAGATTTTGCTTTGCTTATCTGTTCATTCCTATTTGTATCACGATAAGGGCAAAGAAATCCTGTGCAAACATGGGACATTCGGCAGTTCACCGACCTAATAGGTTTTCGGCGAGTGCATTCCATGCACATTGTCTTTTGCCTATGATTATGATGCATGCTGATACGATGTAAAAGTAGCGTCCAATATTGAGACAAATGCATTTACAAAAAGACGGCTGATATACTGTTATTCCTTATTAGGGACTACATCATTTCTCCGAGTGTCACTAAGTATGCAAACAGCCCAATGCTATCTAGTATTGTATCTTATATGATCTTCTATGGTAATATGGTCTCCGGTAAGCCTGTTGTATCATTTCTGTATGTAGATACGAATAGTGGCTGATTACGAAGACCAATGGGTAATGTCGTTGACCTTTTTTGGTGGCATTTTGTTGAAGGCAATACACTTAACAGTAATAATCACAACAGATGTGAGCTCAACAATCGAGGCTTATTTCAATAAAAATAATAATACTAATGTATTTTGTAAGGCGTAAATCCACACAAGTGCTTAAAACCGCTATCCACGAAAATTATTGCATGGAATGTACATGGCAGCATGGTTGTATTGATTATAAAATCCGGTTGTTTTGAAGGAGAAATGAATTCATAATATTCGATGAACAAGTGGGTGTTTAGCTTTGCTTTAAAAGATGATAGGCTGGTATAGTTCCTGATATCGCAAGGGACATTATCCTATTGACTCAGTCCAGTAAAGCTTTACACGCGTTCCAGGGCAGCAGCTGACTTAATACGTGGCATAGCGAGCAGCGAAAAGGTCCTAGATGAAACGCGGTTATGGATAAGATCTTAGATCTACGACGGTGCGATGTTATAAACAGCCTAGTTATGATTCGTGCGGCCACATTTTGTATGTACCGCAAGTGGTTAATGAATGTAGCTGGTAGTCCACACAGCCGTGAGTTGAAGTTGTCTAACTTTAAGATCAAAAGATATGCACAATACATTCTAGCGAATGTCTATCAACATATTTCCGGATCTTGCATATGTTGTACATAAGAAAGAATGAAGTTTTGCAGATGGATGAGATACGCTTATTTTTGAAGCGAAAGGTAATGGTGCAGAAAGGGTTGCTTTCATATGCTTGGCCTAGCTTTGAATGCACAAGATTGCAATTTGCCCTCCACAATAATTTGCTGAAAGAAAACACAGATGGAGGTGTAGCTCATTAATGATTATTTTAAATGCCGATTTCATCGTAGTACTTCAAGTCTAAGTTACTTTTATTGAATACACGTTTAATTAACAGACGAAGACTGATTAATTGACGACCAAGACTGGGTTTGTAAGAATGTCCGACCAATACTAACACAGTATTACACGTGTCCATGGCTTCAATTCCCTACAACCCAATACATATCACAACTTCGTACGTTTAACTTGAAAAAACCCCATATGGTTACATTTAACAGGGGTAGGGCTGATGGTCCTACCCAAGGAACTACTCACACATGCGTGAAATGGACGACAGTGATGATGGTCATATCATACTCCAGAGTACACGACACTATGGAAACAAACAACGATACAGTTTCCCATAGGAGAACATATACTATGCAAATTATACTCTACCCTCAGCCACACACGGACGAATTGTCCACTGTAATAACTCAGCTGCTTGACTGGATCATTATCACTTTCGCAGATAACTATTATACGCCAATAAGGCAATAACGCAGTTGGTCCTCTGTTACACTAAGGATAACACATAAACGACTGACAACTAATATATATATAATATGTAGAACAAACGGATGACGTCTGAACATTGATGTATAACAGGCAATACATTGCGTGCAGTGGTACACCGGTACATAATATTTCCCAGTATTCCACGCAGCCGCGCCAAAGACATCCTATTGCAAGCTTCGAGTTTGTATTGTGACCGTGATAATAGTCGAACCTGGCAATTACCGACGCAAGCTAACATGTACATCAAAGCCCCTGCTGACATTCGCTTTTAACACAGTGATGTAAGCTATCATTCTGTTATGTAAGTCCGACAGTAAATATTAAGGGGCGCTCCAGAATATATTTTAGAGAGCCTCATTTTCATCATTTTGATCGAACTGTGATATCCAATATTAACCTGAAGTATATATCAATGTTAACCTAAATCTGCAGGAAAAACACCCTTTGTAGGTACACATTAACGATCAATATATGCATATGGCTCTTTAGGTTAATTGTTGTAGTGGTTATGCGCACAGACGCTCTGTTCCAGATACTAAGCTTCCAAATGCCACGGCGCTGTCTCTGTTTACAAAATGAAAGTATTGATGGCCCACACGCCTAACCCTTCTTTCATGCAATCCCAAAATCGTTCACGTCTTTCGCTCGGGAACATGATATATTACGAGTAATGTTTCAACAATAATGCATTCTGTGTTTGGTTATCGATATTAAAATGGACAACCGTGTAACTGTTTAACAAGGCTAACAGAAAATACCGGCATTATTTACTGTTATCTGCACAATGGTTTTACCGTGTCTACGGATGTATTAAGAATTGCAACATACATCTATACTGTACAATGGTGACAATTACGCACGCTGCATGGGCAAGTTGTATATCTCACTAGTACTTATTGTTAATAGAGACGCTACAAACGTCATGCTACAATTCGGGTTAATTCTTTGAAGTGTTAATTGGAGAAGTATATTTATATTTGTTAAGTTCAAGGAGATTTATAACATTCTGACTGCAATTCTAAGGGTATATCCGGCATATTGTGTAGCCTGTGGATAGCTTTTAATGTATCGCTATGTGAAGAGTTGTTGACAGGAAATAATTTGGTTTGTAGTCATAGTTGAAACTAACAAAACGCTCCAATATGATAGAACTCATATCAGGGCACAGACAATTAATCTGTCTAGCTGATCCCAACTTGGTTTTTTTTTATCCTAATATATTATTTGACATGTGAGGGTACTATGTGACTATAATTGTAATTTATCCAGGACTGATTGTGTAACCATTCTGTGCCAACACATTATCCGGTTATATTTGTCTCAAAACCTCAATAATAATATTGTTTGGATTATAACAATGGTATTGGCCAAACTTGCCGCAGGTTTATCTGTTTCATATGTTGCGGATCAAATGGCTGCATTTGTTCACATTCGATAACAATTTGCATTGCACCACCTGGTGAGGATTAAGCCTAGTTTGGTATCCTGGGCAGCGGTCTCTTGCATTCGTCACTGTTATAGCTAATTACAAAAGGAAACGAAAGTTTATTTATTCTCATCATCCGTCGGTTGGCAATGGTTTCTGCTCGCCCTATGCCAAAAAGGGCATAAAATAGCAGGGACGGATTTGCTTCGAAGATGATGAAACGTTTTTTAGTAAATAGTCATATCGCCGCATTTGCATGCTGAATCAAATATCTCGAAACATTTTGTACTAAAAGTAACGCTATCTAACGGTGTTGATTTTGTGTTGATAATAAGCTTCTTGCAAATACGCCGTTTGTCAATTCGTAAAACATTTTGAACCATCTTTCGATGCCAGAATCAAATGAATATAGGGAACATTCTATAAGGGTCATTATAATTGCTTTTACCAAGCATCATCGCCGATTGCACGTCGCCAGCTTCAGTTAGATATATCGAGGCAGATATTTCATATATAACCTGATTGAATATCGTCGTTGACTGTATTCGTAAACGAAGGCTCTTGTAGCCCTTAGACACTGATTTTACTTTCTTTGAAACTGACTCTTTGCTTTATCAATTCACGGTTCTTAATAGAACAGTCCATCAAATTCTAGAAAAGTGGTGACGCAATTAAACATAAGACTACATCAGACTTTAGTTTTTAGATTTCGTGAATCTTTGTAAGTGTTTCAGCGCATAACACCGGTACGCTTAACCGCCGGGTAAATATCTCAGACGGCTGATACCGCTGATCGAGCTTGAGTTAAAGTTGTTGACGTAATCATCAAGAAGCAATATATAACAGGAGAATGGTTTTGCACGGCGCCATGAATTCATCTAGATATTGCTTCAAAGCCTGTAATTGCGATCCTTTTAGGTGTTTTTACAATCAGCTACAACGTTTGTAAGGCAAGTGCTATGGTCTGGATGCAATTCATGTGTCCGTAGTCAACAAATTATTGTAAGATTAATATGTATTTCAGACTCCACCTTTCTTCCGAAGTTAGAAATGACATTGCATATATTGCATCGGGCACAGCCACAGAACATTGTGACGGTACGATGGATACTTGTGATTTGTAAGCGATCTGTGAGCTATTTGCACCATATTAGGGTCACTTAACATCCAGACCAAGACACCTTATGATGCTCTAACGTCAGAATTTCTAGCAAACAAAGACTATAACTCATGCCTATTTGTCGACGGATTTTTCCAGTTGAATCTGAAGTTGGTCTCTCCTTAGCCATAACGATTGAAATAATGGGTGCTTTTCAAATCAGTGGACAAAGTGACTTGTGTATATCATGCCGTGCACTCATGTTCGTTAGACTGCTGCATGCATCTGACCGACTACCACATAGCGCAAGTCTCGCGCATTGTTTAGAACACAAATTTATACAATTAATGGCAGCTTTTTAAAAAAACTTCCGTCGAGTTGTGTCTGAACTGAAACGTCATCACAAATGTAGTGCTACAAATGATTGTGGGTTCTTGAGGTATGACCCATGAGCCGACGAATGGCCTTACGTTAAGCAGTGTTAAACAATTGACATGTTCCCGATGAAAAGTCCCACAACTGACTACCATGACAGACATACAATACGATTCAAACCTTTTATATTTTAATGATGCCGAGGCATAATAGGACTTGCTTACGAATAATTCAAAACGTAGGTAGAAACCCGCCTAAGCAAGCTTCTTTTGTGCCCTATCCATTCCGATATTTCCAAGATGGACATCGTTGATAACATTATAAAATTGGATATAGCCAATTGACTTTACTTTCAAATACAATATATCTCCTTCTGTAATCTCTATTCTTTGGCACAATCCAGATAATCTGCGTTTTGGCCCATCTCGTCTCAAAAAAAGGCTGAAAATAGAACCTGTATCTTAATGAATGACAGCGGGGTCAGAGACTGTTAGCGCTTACCCTTCTATCTAGAGCATTCAAATTGAAAAGAAACAATCGCCCACTAATTGATTCACTTACAATTGTCCTCCTGGGTACCCCTAGTCCCAAAGCATATTGTCGGAATGCGTGTTAAGCTAGTAACGTCATGCGACAGCAATTATGTGGTGACTGGTTGGCGCATTCTTAAATGAATGTTGGTAAAAACAAAGTTGGTAAAAACAAAGAATTATTTTTGCAAATTTCTTCGATAGCCATGATACTAAATAGACTCGGTTGAGGGCTGCTGTGATTAATTGGTTTGGAACGTTAAACTCATTGAAAAGTTGTTATGCCAAGACCGCGGTGGAGATACTATGCGTAATGGCAATGTCTTAAACAATACGCTGGAAACACTTCCTTAAACTTCATTGCGATCTAGCGAAGTGTTACGTATGTGATTAGCTTTAGAAAATACTCACCGTGACGAGTTAAATGATATGCGCTAATATATGTGGCTTAGGACCGCAAACCAAATATAACTTCCATGATGCTGTATTAAAGGAATTATACCTATTTACGCATGTCGGTTAATCTAAACTAATGTCTTTGCCTAGAAAAAAACCTACATATATATATAATATATGAATATATATATATATTTATATATATATATTTATATATATATATATATATATATATATATATGTATCAATATATATATATATATGTATATATATATGTATATATATATCATATACATATATATATATATATATATATATATATATATATATATATATATTTATATATATATATATATTATTAATCATTGAATGAAGCGTACTGTGGATATGATATTGTAAATACTGCTGAGAGAGGGGGGAGCTGCATTGAGTTCTTTCTATGACGATGAAAGCCATAGTGTCTCAAAGACGCAAGAAGAGCTTTTCTGACAGTGAAGAGGGTACCAATAATGAGGATGGCACTCTCAACCTCCGAAGCTCCGAGAATGTGTAATCATCGAACGTTTTCATTGCCCTCGACGTCGTCTCTTATTTCATTATGTCACTATCCTTTGCAACTGAAACTCGCAAGATGTGCTGCGATTAAGTCTTCTATTCACTAGTACAATGAGCTCAACAGCGGGCTTTAATTCGTATCAATATGTCAGCACACACCATGTAATATTTGTTTTATGCAGCCAGAAAAACCCATCTAGTTCACAAGGAACTAATGTACAATGTTTAATATTCTTCTCATAAAATGCACATACCTTCTCTCTTTGTTCTGAATGATATTAAAGGAAACCACAAAATGGTCATAACACTTTTCATAAAATGCCTAGTGCCTGGTTTGTGTTTGATCAACATTTTATTGGTATAACTGTGCTCGAAATATGATTATAATAGACTACAATAAATGCCCCTCAAACAATGGTTTTGGAGTTCCGTCAGAA
>CM067352.1:21521549-21566549 GCA_034190875.2 Urechis unicinctus | reverse complement strand
CTCTACTAACGGGGCGCTTTCGCATGGCGGTGATCTATAAGGTACGTATAAGGTACTGCGGGTATGGACAAAGATAATGTTGAACAAAAGGTCACTATGGTTATAATGGTTGTAATTTCTGCGTCACCGCACCGACCGACGCAGCGCTTCTGGGTTACTGATGCTTATCACTATGGCTGCAACTATGCGCATTGTGTTTTGATACCAGTTGCTGTAGTGCTTGCGATGTGATTTGCTTTTTACAGGGTTTCTGAATATGGAGCTGTTTTGAGTTGATCAATACAATGGTGGCGTGGCTTGATGACAAGCGATTGTGTTCTCTGCACAATGGAAACGCTACGTCTCAGACTTTACATATGCAACTGTCCTTGTCGAACATAATATAATGCTTTCATTAGGTAGAAATGTCATTTATGTGCTATATATGTTAAACCGTAGCTGGAAGATATAATATTGACGTACTTAAATTATTGTAAACGTGAGTAAGCGAATCTCACAGCTTACGGACATATGAACAAACACAGTATATATCACGTCCATTAATACAATCCACCACGTCATGTCAGACGTTACTTTCTTAAACGTGGACAGTGATTTTATAAACAAATCGCGGAAATTAATTGGCATACACTGTGATATATTGCGGCCAAATGTAAGCACAATAGTATAAACAACCGTGGTATCTGTAGAAAGTGGATATGAAAAAGGCCAACAGATATCTTTAAACAAGTGGTATTACCATCTTGTCAAATTTCATTGTTGTATTCACAATGATGCAGCAATGGTTGAGTACTGTCGGCATCGCTTTGAAAGACAGCCTCTCACGAACTAGTTTATTTTATCCTGGATGCATGATCCGAATCGACATATAGACACAAAACCCAACCCTGCGTCTGGCGCAAGTTATTGACATATGGTATTGACAGTTGCTTAATAAACGTGGCTGTAATTTTGAATTAACAGCTAAGATAATCCCTGTTATATTTATTGTTTTATCATGTGTCTTAAATGTTGTAGCGTGTGCAGTCGAAATGCTGCGAAAAGACCTTCGTAGGCACTGTATCTTGCTATATCTAAACATTTTGTTCTTAGACACAATGAAAGTTGTGATAAAGCCGGGGTCGACCTATCATTTAGCATATTATACAATACGCATGTCAAAAGCCTGAAACATAAATAGCAAATAATGCAACAGGCGAGGTTTTTCCGGAAATATGAAATAATTAGAGAGCCCTTTGCAACAAATACTGCCTCGCTCACTGTTCGTCATTGCGGTTAAGACCTTTGTGCTTATAACGCGCGTTTCATTGAACTGTCGTTAACAGGAACAGCAGTGTTAGATAATGGACATCACTAATTCACTAACTGAGAATTGTTATTGTTAGCTAATAAAGGAAATGAACTTGCTATATTTAGCTGTCATTAGCATTTACACGGCAGATGATATCAGGTATATAAACACTGAAAAGGGGAAGGCAGTTCCGGTTGACGTAAAGCTTTGAGACTGCTGCATTTTTATCTTTGTCCATAATGCACTTATAGCAAGACAAATTAAATTGGGCGGAACGTAACGTATGAGATACAATAATAGACGTATTGCAGTTTATGCCATTAAGCTGCGTAAATGAATATAATGCAATTCGTCGTAAGAATCATGAACCTGTGTGCATTTGGGAGAATATGCCGCGCTGTCTGTCTACGCGTTAAATTGCAATTTGCTTAGACGTGGCGAACCATGGGATGATGAAGGAGCTGGTATTTGTTCTGGTTTGTTTTTGGTGTTATAGATCATGAAAAACCACGGACCTAAACATCATCAAATAGGTCAATCTGCACCATATAGTAACATACACCGAAAGATGCGATGAAGCTCAGAGGAAAATTACAAACGCTAATTCTGATGCATATTGCCCATCATAAACTTAATACCCCAATAAATATCTACGAAGTTCAGTCTATATCATCTACATCATACTAATTGAAATAAGCTTATAGCGAAAGGTAATGGGATTAGACAACTGGACCTCCCCTGTGCGTGTCAGTTAGCAGTAACAGTGATGGGTATCGATATCCGTCTCATAGGATCTAGAGCCATTACGGACCATTTCAGGATAGCGACATGAAAGGTCCCCGCTTATATTTGCTGGGTTAATTGCATCCCTATTGAGGCCAAGTGAAAAGCCAAATGTCATTGCACTGGACTGTCATATTTGCTCTTTTGAATCAAGTGTAGCTTGCTCTCCCTCTCGGTTCCAGCGGATAGCCTCGCCAATGTAGAAAACTCGATGATGATACCTTACTTTCACGATGTTCACCTGATGTAATATGTGCAATTTAATTAGTAATGGTTACTATATACGGTGAATGAGTTGCTACGCCCTCAATATCTTATGGCTGCGAGATTGCGCAACATAAGCTGGACTTATTATGAAACTGATTAAAGGAGAGAAAAAAGCAACTAGGTCAGAAAGTTTTAAAGGTATAAAGCTAGTATAATTTGACTCACTTGTGAAATGTACTAGCAGGCAGATAATGACAACAACGGTATGATAAACACTTAGCGAATTCAGCGCGGTCACTTACGACAAAGTCATACAACAGACCGATTGTTTGCAATTACCAGAATTTGGAATGAAATTTTGCTGAAAAGTTAGAAATTAATCGAATATCAAATGTTCGCATGGAAAAAAACCAAGAGCAATTAAATTCAGTCAATCCTCTTACATTTGGTGGCCGTACATTCTTCTCAAAACATATTGTTAACGAGATAAGTTGTGTTAAGTTATGCATGTTTGATAACGATGAACGTGCTTTGTGCATATAACGATTTCATCGACCGATATTGAGCACTTAAGTTATAATAGAAGATCATTTTTATAGGATATAATTGATCTAGGGTGGCACCCATCGAATGATATTGTTATCAATCGACGTAATAAATGCGACAGCGTTTTCATTTGTTCATGAAATCGAATAATGTAATCAAACCAAAGGTGAAATCAACACAATGGCAGTGGGTAGGGTGTGTAATTAACATGACTAGCAGCATGTAACACGAAATGCTGTCATAAATTGGGTATATTTGCTGTTAAGGTCAGGTTGATGCATGATACGAATATGTACAAGTATCATATTACACCTTGAGCATTTTTGCCTAGGTTAAAACGTCTGCGAGTCGCTGTTCTCGAAGGAAAAATCTATCAGTCAATTATCAAGCGTCTGATAACAATAATGGTAATTTGCGATAACCAGAGACCATTATCAATGTACTACTATACACACCTGGCAGTATGTTCTGACTGCAAGATATGAGCAACACGCTTCAAACGATGAGGTTGGTGCAAAGGGTGATAATATTAGCTTCAAAACGAGTAACGAAATAATCATAGATAGAAAACGGGCGCCCAAATGTGACCGCCGTTCGGCTAACCACGCAAATTACTTTTATCGTGAAGGTCAGCAAGCATATGGCACAAACGCATTAGTTCGCATCCCATCCTTCTATGACACTGAAGTATATCAATAACGCTGTGTAGAGCAGATCAGTCTTTGCAACATGCTCTTGACAAACGCAGGCACCCTGCACATGTTTATGACAGTTCAATCTATTCGTTGAATATAGAGAAAGCAACATTTGAAATTATAAATCATGCTGCGTAAATCTCACTTCACCGTTGCTCTCACAAAACAGCGAGGGTGTCAGATTTAATGAAGAGTTTAATTGGCTTCACCCGAGTTTTCGAACGGAATCATTTCTTCACATTTCTCTCATTGCTTTGTAATATACAGCTAACACATGAATGTTTTAAAGTTGTTTATCGATTGAATTAGTAATTGGTATCGTTATTTATAACAGACTGAACATCGGTGCACCAAGCACTAAGACTAATGTTTAGCTACCGAGCTGTTGCGATGAATTATTGATTTGCGCTGCTGCGTTAGCAAGTCGCAAAATCGAAACAAAAAAAGAAAGCAGCAACTACAGTACACCTAGGTGGCGGATTTGTCTTATGCGCATGTGCCAAGCAGGATTTCCATGGATGTTATGGACTCCTTACACCTTTCACCTTCTGCAACAGATAAACTCATCTATGCTGTACTTAATACGCACTAATGTTTGTCATTACAAATGCCATCTTAACATCTATAATGTCATTCTGCGCGTTGACATGTTGCTACCGCGCAACAGTCCATAAAAAGCTAGTTGAAAATCATGACAATTTAGTTCGTGTGTACTTGTGAACACTACCAGGAGTGTGAAACCTGATAAGACTTCACCACATTGTGACGCCACACTTATTGACACCTTTGGTTCAACTGATTGGATTGACAGGGCTATCAAATTCATGCAACAACATTTTATTGGTTCTGTTATCCGTACAATAATGTTGTTCTAGACCATTGGCCCTTTTCTAGTTTCAATGTGAATTATTATCTCGCTAACCAAACAGTTTTCGATGCTCTGTTCAGGGGCAAAACTATATCCAATTAATATATCGCCAAGCATTGTGATTGTTTTTACAGCCAAGTAAATATATCGGCAGATGCAAAATATCGACGAAGTGTAGTTTTGATGTCTGGTAGAATAAGAACAAATTACGAATGATAGGGAGCCTAAGAAGCACCAAATATATAAGGTATACTTTTATACACTGATTTAAGTTTCTTTGTTGTGGTTGATGACGAATTTGAGTTCAGTGACTTTAGTCGTCAGTTTTTAAAGCGACAATCAATTTTTCATTCTATACAACAGAATATGTATCTAGTAGTATCATTAACTACCTTAGGAAATATTTTTACAAAGAATTATTAAAACTATGAGCAAGACAAAATTTGGGGATATGATCAAAAGTTGATTACCCTAATGCTACATTGTCGTATCTGTTATCCCCAATTTTCAATGCCATAATTTAGCAAGTCACTAAGATGCAATAGGCCGGTGCAAAAATATCGAAAAGAAAATATTCGTGAATCGCCAACTCGACATTACATACGACAAAAGATGCATGCATTGTATGCATCAATTATTTTCAGCTTTTTTCCTAATTAGTTGAATGATGCTACACACTTTAGTGACAATACCTTTTAATACAAAACAAGCGGAATTATTATATGTGATTGTATACACAGCTGTACTCGCCCTTTCCCGCCCTAGATCCGCAGATACGTTGAAATTTTGGACTTATCAATGACTTTTGAGAAGCACACATTGCCTTAGTACAGTCATTGCACAGCTGCGCAGCATTACTTGCTAGGCAACGCAATAGATTACTTATTGTGTAATGCGACTTCATGCAGCTACTGATACGCTAGTGCCAAAGCAAACGCATCATTATATGATAATTTGCTGAGTTTTTATTACATGGGTACAAATAAATGATCATAGAAACTTATTCGCGAAACACATTTATTTTTTGATTCATCTATATCTATAATATATTTTTTTAGTTTTCTATAAATTCAATTCATTTCAACTCACTGTTTCCGATTTTGTGTTATATTTATATCACATGTTTACTATTACCATGGGGCATGAACATGGCTTCCATTAGAGCAGTAAACTAAAGAAAAACCTTGCATTAGAACCTTGAACATTGCATAAAACTTTGAAAGCCATATGGCGGCATGTTATTTATGGTTCCTAAATAGTGGACAATAATTTCCAGTTTTGGCCCCATTGTTATTCGGAAAGTGCCCAATTACACGCAACTTTATCTATGGGCTGTCTGCAACGTAAGTCAATACGGGAGGAATATTACTTGGGTAATAAGCGCTGGATTGTCCTATTATATATTATTCATGGATATTTGAGGCTTTAGTGTTCCACACATAATACATACAACCAATATGTTAATCAGTTTCCAAACACGTATTAAACCATTTCATCAACTGATAGTTGGTTGACTTACATCCCAATAATGTATTATGCTGCTGATGACATGTTATCATGTATGTTGCACTTATATGAAGTTGAGTATATGACAATCAATATGTTGCATGAGTATAAAAGCTTCTGCACAGGAGGCACTACCATTTATTTTATATGATTTCTCCTAGTATTGGATCATGAGTAGCTGATTGCCTTCTGATCATGTAATGCGATGACCACATTGGCAGTACAACAATAACATGGCTGAGGAATTATTAAATGATCCATTTCTGCGCATACCCTATTATACAATTTACCATTAACTTCATGGCACAGCTGTACTTGATGAGCATATTGCAGAACTGCATAGTAAACTAACTTGATAAAGGTTAACTATCAAAGGCGGACTCGGACCTCTGGGGAGGAATTAGATTGGTTTAAGATATCGTACTGGCCTGGGCCCAATCACTGGCTACTTACAACTGATTAATGTACTTATCGATGCCACCAAGCGTTTATCTGCAGTTTGAACATCCGTGAGCGCAAGATGCTTACAGTAGACATAATACTGAACTGATTGACTATATGCAGCATAGTTAGTCATGAATTGGCATCAGGAACGAAATTCGTTGATTTTAGACATGCTTTCTTTATTGCTGCCACGTCTACATGTGTCGTTTAACCACCCATCATAAAATATGCTGTAACACAAGTATTGTATAGCTACATATTTTGGGGTCTTCTCTACGGTCCTTGGAACAGTGAAACTAGCTTTATTTAAGATAGATGCCTGTGCAATGTAAAATGTTTGTAAAACATACAGTTACAATCGCACATCATTGGTGTCAGTAGAGTTTATCCTCCCCGTGGAATCATTTATTCTTTTTACTTCTTCTTGCCGCTAGACACCAGTGTTGTCTGGGGCTACCCTACCAGTCTTTTTCACATCAGTCTATTCATCCCAATCTTAATGATTTATTAATTGTCTAGAGGAACTCTTTGCTCACAACAGGAGCATGAGTGATTTCTTGAATCGAGATAGGAATGGAAAAGTTCTAGGATCGACGAACCGCCCGGTGTGCTATGCCTAGAATTATCATCGTTTATGGTCGATTAAGTCTTACAACTCATAAATAGGATGCGGGTGCAAAATAAATGCTAAACATTTTTGGCGATTCTGGTTTAAGAAGAAGGATCAGCAAAATTCGTCCACAGCATTACATCAATCCTATTTGTTTAATTACCCGCGAGTGTATCACCTGTTTGATTAAGCTTAAATTGCGAAGCGAACTGTGACAATCGCTTCATAACTACCTCTGCGAATCAGAACGATTGCTTTCATACGCGATTTTGTGCATTTGCTTCACTTTGTGCATCATGCTCTTATATGCCACGTCCAGTGGACTCAGAACGTTGTCTTGTTGCCTGTTATATGCAATGGTGGCTAGAAATTAACGATATTTAGTGCGGATGATCACAGAAAAGGGACAGTCTTTGGATCATTGACTAGTAGCAACGTAAGACGATATAGACACATTTAAGATATTGCAATCATTATACTTGGCACATTTCGTATACATCCCCTTTAAAATCCAGACACTCTCACATATGTGGACCAAACTATGTTATTGGTGGGGAAAAATCATTACGATAACCCTTGCGGGCGTCAGTTGAATAGAAAGCTCATTTTGTCGATGCATATGGAGCAGGCATCTAATTTCCGTATGTGAAGATTGATATATCTATGTGAATGGCCGTTCACGATCGTTCAGGTGTCAGGGATATGTTGTGAAAGAATTTGCTGTTATTTGCTGTAGGGAATAAAGAACTAATGAACTCTTATCACGAGACATACCACTGCATGTTGAACGCAGACATATACCGAATTCACTCATACATTCGTTAATGTAGACGTTACGATAAAAAAGAGATGGTTTGCAGAATGATATCAACGGAAAGCAGAGACCTCCATTTCGAACTAATAATAACTCTAATTTGTGTTATGCTAACCGCAGACACTGTCCAATAAGAGAAACCTGCAATCACATACTGAAAAAAAACCACTAAGCAAAAAATGTGTGTAGCTGTTAATATGACATCTCCGGTTTACCGCCAACATACAGCGATACACATTTATATCACGTACATACCGGCGTCAGTCAGTGGTGTTTTCGTATAACACGTATATTGCTATTCCATACATCAAGAACGATAGATACTTTATTCACCGACATGCCAATTTCATCATTATAGCTATATGAAACTCCTCGCACACCGAAAACAGACATATTCTATTCACGCTCTTAAGTGAGAGAATGAAAGACCTGAAAATTTTAGCAAAAAAGAAAACACGGTCTTTGAACAGTGAGATATAGGGTAGCTTAAAAGACACCATGACACCCATGTAGGACGAACAATGAAGAACACATGTACAACCAACCGCGAACGAGACAGATACAGAAGTACGTCACCACTACCACTATTGATATGATGAAACAGTAGCATAAAACCAGACGACAATCCAAATAATGCCAATCAGCACCTCTACCAAACCATTCACTAACCCACTCTCGATCAACTCGCACTAATCACCTCAATCCACTCCTGTTTCACATAACAAACTGATAAGGATGCAACCTCATTAGGGAGCATCAGCACATACATCCGTAACCCTGCAAATCTATTGGTATTTAAAATCAAGATATGATTCGATTTTCTTACCCTCTATTTATCGTTGAGTGATAAATACACCTTCATTGATTTTACAGTTAAGAAGCTTTGAAAAACATAACCGCGCCTAACTCGGCATTTATTCCGCTCTTCCGTGCTTTGTTTACCCTGTCAGCGCCACATGTGAACACAAATTTGCTAATTCGGAGCGCTGGTGTCCGCAATAAGAAATTACATATGTATGCATCTACGTTCACGCCAAAATATCACTTATACCATGTGTCGATTCCTCGATGTTTGATATAAAAGCTTAATAATTTCTATCTTATCGTCAACCATCGGCGGTTACATAAAACGTTTTAGCATAGTAAGCATCCATTGTCCCGTTCAAGTTGTGTCCTACATCAATTTAAGAACGCAAGCACAAAATGCGATCTTAGTAAATAACAATGTCTCAACGAATTCCTTGTGATAATGACTCGGTGATGATGAATGAAGGCTGTAATTGCCTCCTCTTTGTTCTTCAGACATAGTTTTGTGGTGGCTGTTTTATTTTCCCTTTATACTTCCGATCGATGGCAATGCTTTCTTGGTTTGCTCTTAAATGCTTCCGATGCTTCCGTCGTTTATCCTGAATCAAAAGCTAAGATGCAATCCGGCTTTCGCAAAAGAGTGTTCATGATTTATGTCACGTTATGACAGCAAGCATTTTTTGGTAAGGAAGGAATAGCCATTCCGCTTTGACATGAACAGCTAAAGACTTGATCAATATCATCTATAATGCCAGAATAAGTTGCCAGAAATGTATAGATCCTTCGTAGCATTCGACTTACAACTGTGCTTTTCCGTCAAAGTTGTTTTAATCACCTGTGTAAATTCCCAGTCAGATTCATTCCGGCAGAGCGCCAGGAATGTTTTAACTGAACAAAACAGTCCAATATCGAATGTCTATTTTTAATGTGTTGTTGAAATGCCGCAAAAGATCGGGACGGACGGCCGAGGAGGGTACGCGCTCCTCCATTGGCATGGATATAATCATATCACCGTCATTGCAGTCCCTTGTCAATGTTAGTACTTGGTTCTGTCAGCACGGCCAATTCAGTGAATGTGTCATTGGCAAAGCTGTGGGTTAAATGACAAAACTCAAAGGTTGTTTGGAACGAACGCGATCTTGCAAATAAGATTGACCACTTTTACCACAATGTCACTGCAATTCAAGGTCACATAAGTTTTCTAATTGATGATAGCCGCTGTAAAGCTGTTACCATTATCATTATAAATCTCTCAATGTAGGACGAAAATAATCAGTACAGTAAACAAACAATCGGACACAGGCTGCTTCATCATTTGCTGTGGAAGCCCCACCAGCAAATTTGGTAAGGCGCTAAAAATTATCACTGTGGGGTGTTGCGTAGATATGTAACAAATTTGCCCACGATAATAACCTGCGTACTACGAGGATTTCTATGTAGTTTAATAACATGGTCTTTGTCATCGTGACGGGAATTACAAATATATTGTCGGACGGCTGGTTATTCGAAATGTTACTAACTACTTTTCATGTACTCTGAGCTGCCTCGTCTGCATTTAGAACATTACCGAACAAATAGGTGTTGTGGCCTATTTCCACCATATGTTAAATATATATTGACATAGTGTTGAATAAATACACCTGCTAGCTAATCGAAGTTGAGAGTAAACGCTTGTAACATTCTCGGCCGGAAATTACGACAATATGAATGTCGATCCATTTTCAGAAATGGCAGCACCATGTGATGATTTATATTATGTCAAGGTCAACCATAGTTGCTCTGAGTCGTCATATAGCACCAATACTGGATAGGAATGATTTTTAAACCACATTATCAAAAGCATAAAGCTTGAATCCCTATCTATTGCAAACCTGACCTGCTATGTTGCCTGTGACAACAATGCTGCAATCAGAAGGGAGCAGTTATCGGCAAACTATTATCAGCAAATTGAATTACTCCAGCTATTTAAGTGATATGTTTTAATCACGCTCTGATGAACCTGCTTGACATAACTCTATCGGCAGTCATAGGATTAGCAACTCATGTACAAGTTTGTACCCGAATCTGTACACTTGTATATGTGCAATGACGGATTATTAGTAGAAGCCGCCATTAACTCGCCCTAGCAGCCAGTGATAAGTTACAGAAAGGTTACCTGTAATTCCGAAACCAGCTTTCCGTTATATATCGACAGCCGTTTACAAAAGCAAGCAGACCCTCGAGATGATATTCAACAGTGTAGTTTAAGGGACACTAAGCTGGTAAAATTGAAGCACCCCCACTGTACCAAGCTGTGTAAGCAGCTGTAATACCCCGCTGGAATTATTTGCATCATTGAGTGCAGGAGAAGAATTAGGTGTGCGATTTTATGTTATTCCTGACTTATAAACGGCAAGACGCAGGTACATAGTCAGTGAGCGATCGACTTGTACAAGAACACCTCAAGGATATCACGTGTAAAGAAAGACTACTGTTTTTTTATAATGGCATTGTTTTGGTGGAGTTTGAGAACGATTATCAAGTCCACTTACCGTACTTTTCCTAAGGAATAATCGAGAAGGATGCGATATTCTTTGTGTTAATCGACCTTCTGTCCTCAATTCGCCAACCACATATAGTGCCATTCATCCTCAGTTGGAGGTGCCACCGAAATAATCATGTTTAGTTTGCCTCTCAGTTGATGCTGCCAACGAAACAATCATAAACGAGTAATTTAGTCAGCGAACAAGAGAGTCGGTCACAGCGCTACCCACCAGATCCTTTGACGTATTTGGTAAGCATGGGGTTAGCCAGGTATGAGGGAACGGTACATGCTGCGATGCGATATTGCACGCATGGTGGGTTTTGGGACAAAACAATCAGAGATCGAACAATCATAAACCGTTTTGCCAATCACGCATCCAAAAGTTATTTGCGACTTAAAGTGATGCTAAGTTAGCCTTTCAGTTTTCACTGACCGTGTTCCTTTATCTCCTGGCCAGAAGCAGTGTCAACTCGACTTTTTGAGGGACTGTATAATGTTGTACTTTTCTTTCAATAACAGCAATACGTTTCAATGTCAAGCTGATGCAGCACCAACCAGCCAATAACTGACCCCTATACTGTTGGATGCAAAGGACTTACGGTTTCATACTTTCAATACGTGTTCATGATTCACAATTCGCAAATGAGAAAACACATACAAATTCCTAACCAAGGCATCATAATCGTCATCTAGTATGACGCTCAAACGATTGCATACGCGTATCCATTTATGACAACCCAAGAATAGGTCTTTCTCAAAGGCAGTTTGTCAGGCATTGATACTCTAAGTGACGGGTTTCATATATTTTTTAAAGAAATGATGTTGCACTCTGCTTACCCTGTTTTTAGAGGTATTTTGAATCTGATAAAGCCTTTGATAGAAATATATTGCACACAGACCGTCAAGTCCGACGCAGTAATGAATTAATATTAGGACAAAGGTCTTGGTACATATCAATATCAGAGCGGAACTGCAGCCATTCTGTGGTGGAGATATTGCTTAATAACAGTACATGGCAAATATGCATTGGTTTTCAAAGTGATAGAGAAAGCTTGTGGTCGTTATCCGGGCAAGTTATCCTCTCAGGTCACGTTGGCGAATGGAATAATAATAATTTTGTTGCAAGATGTGATTACTGCTAGTGCTGCATTGAAAAATAGTGAACATGACACGAGCGTACTGTTATTTACAACGTTGTATATTAGAATGACTTCGAACTATCACCGTATATGCTAGGCGTCATGTTCAAAGAGACTAGTGAATGATTGCATTAACAAGTCACTATGATTTGAAGCGAATAATAATATGCTAGAATATTTGGAAATTACTTAATCAAGAGGCTATCATTAATAAGAGGATGGGAACTTTATGAGGCAATGCATAGGTTTTGTATGCTCTCTCATATTTTTGTTTACTTCTTAACATGACGCATGGTTTACGCATGTCTGGCCGTAAATTGACAGGTAAGCAACAATCACATTATAATCAAGATGTCATGTTTAGAATTGATTAAATATGACACATCAAATAAAAGTGCCCAACGTGTGAGTACAAAAACATTTTCGGAACAATCCCTCGTGTAGAGACATTAACTGACGCGGCATTTCACTCACCGCCTTCCAGTTCTCATTTTGCTCGTTGTCAATCTTAAACATATATCGAATAAATTCAACAGGCTACCTGTAGCATAATGACGCGCGTCAATTCAAAACGTGTCAATGTAGGTCAGTTGCATCAAGCATTGCAAGGGGCCAGTTATCGGCTGAACGGTTTTGCATCAGTCCAACATAAAAACCTATTGCTGTTATTCAAAGTAAAGTACAATATTTTATAGCCCAAAAACAGTTTAAGTCGACAATGCTTCTGTCCAGGATATAAAGGACCAGTACTGTGAGAACTGAGAGGCTACATGGGCATCACTTAAGTCGCAAAATACTTTCAGATGGGCTATTGACGAGATTGTACGTGGCTGTCCAATCTTTGACAAACATTAATCTCATCCTTCCCAAACCCATCATCGTCAACTGGTTAACCAATATCCATACCCAATGTAGCTCCCCGTGGGGATAGACAAGATATTTGCCCAACTGAAATTAGATATTGATTTGGCATATATGGAGTTCCAGGTTCAGCTCAGTTCAGTTACAAAATGCTTTTTTACTATCATTTGCTAATACTATAACATTCTTGAGAAAACTATCGATGCCCCTTCTATCATTTACATGAACCTTATACTATCACATAGCAATGATTTAGTCAGGGGATGCATAAACTGAAGTATGAATTGTATTGGTTACTGACAATGATCAGTTCATTTCCTATGTTATGTAAGACCTTAGAGGGCGAGAAAGAGTTGACATTTGCATATCTGTCGGACAGGAAACTGAACTTTTAAAGGTATCTGTGTTAAGCGAGCAACTTGGTTGCATCTCGTCTTAGCCAATGGTATGCCTTTAAAGCTATGTATCACACCAAAGTTCTCGCTTAGCAAACTCGATGTGATAATCATCCATTCGTTCATTTACATAATAATTCCTTCCCTATTTAAGTCATTCCGTAATTACTAGCTAGATATATGAATAATTTCTGTATGAATAAGGACGTTGCTGCTTTAAAAGTTACTGTGTAAAAGTGTAAAGGTGAGATGGTTTCATGTTTTAATATGCCCATCACCACACAGGGTGTCAGTCAATGTTAGGCAATTCCGAGTACATGTCAATAATGGTCTCCAAAACAGGCCGTCTAAAAAATATATATGTACTCTCTACGCAAGGGAGGAAGAGAGGAAGTACATATCAATGCCGAATGCATTAACCCTATTTGAAACAAACACGAAAACAAAACTAGATTGACAGCCGCTGTTGTCATACTCCAACTCTATGACAGTACCCACTGTATCTACTATAGACTATCCCCGCAGACAGAGTTGCTGGAGTTATATTGTGAGTTGATGCTAAGATCCACGCGAAAATAGACATATTTCGATTGATAACATTAATCTAGCTATCAATGTCACGCTCGTGATATAAGCATGTGAGTACAAGTAGAGAGCATGTAATGTTGTATTTTGAATGGACAATAAATGTGCAAGATCGACGCAATTTGGACGAATTTAAAAGGACGAATTTAAAAGGACGAATTTAAAAGGAACTGTTGACAGCAACGGAATCATTATTCATTAAACATACACAAAGGGATAATCGGTCAGAACAGACGCCAATACGGAACCAGTTTGATTTTATTATTTCGAATCACAGATTAAAAAGCATTACTCATGTTCTAAGTTGTTTGTCAAATCTGGCAAGGTTTGTGCTTGAAGGAAAAGTTAATATTATATGTATGCTGATATGAATGATCGTGATGTTAAATGGCAAGGCTCACTTAACTCTTCATTTGTGGTCACATAAGCCATTTTAAGATAAGGTCTGTGGATTGGCCTATCATTTTATCTATTATATGAATACAATCCGAATAACCACTGCTATTGTTCAATACATCTGTACAAATGTTCAGTTAAGCAATTCAATGCATTTGAGAGGGCAGCGTCCACATATCGTTTTTGTTAACAATCTACAATTGTCACTGCTTTGAATTTACAACATCACCGGCCCTTTAAGAGACTGATTAAAATTATTGTAAGAGGAACTACAATTAAGTAGACGTTTTACTGCTCCCAATGTAAAATGCAAAGGACAAGTACGGGCGCAATTGGCACTGGTGGCTAATAGCATTAGTGCATAAGGCCGACACAATCAGTCTAGAAGCTGCTGGATTGAATTAAATATACTGCAGATTTTAACTCGTCAAAGTGTCTATGAAATGAGACAATTTAGAACTATTGTTTTTTGGCTCTCAAATGGATGGAAAATGGCCATTTGCAGGGACGATTTTGAGATGAGTTTGTCGTGGTTGGTTGATTGATAGACGTTATAAATATTTCAAGATCAGCAATCGATGATCACCCTGTTTGCTCCGAGAATAATTGAATAAATGTTTGCTTTCATTATTATTTAGCAAGTAGCATTTAGCTATCTCTATGAGCAACATTTTCTCGCATGTGTCACCGCCTTATCACAATAGATTCATGTTCAGCGTTTAGACCCCATAGCGGAAGTCCGATCTGGTGGCGTGCGCAAATTAATATAGAGTCGTAGGTCGTGTTTCTTTATGAGGCTGTATTCTCGATTTCCTTAGCAACTAAGAACTCTGCATGATCTCAGCGGATTTGAAAATGGATATAAATCTTACAAGTACGTTACATTGATGAGTAAGCTATCATAACTTATGTTGGTACAATGGTGATGCGAAGCCCAATATTCAAAACCCTGGTGATCATTTACGACAGGCTTAATAACAGTAATGAACAGTGAGAGGGACTGCTGCCGTTTACAAAATATTTTGAATCATTATTTCCCGGAATAACTTATTCTTTTGAATTTCCTCATAACTGACCTTTGATATTGATGTCTTTAACAATGATGAAACTCGTATCAAAGCTATAAGTAATCGCTCTAAAGACATATAACGTGAGAGTTTCTAGTACGCCGACGCTAACAGCAAATCAACAGCTTGTTCGTCTGACTTGTTTGTGTACGAGTAATCTTACGGTCATGGTGACCGCGCCTCTAAATTTCCGAGTCATATAAGGATAAACGTTAAGACAAACTACGCGTTGGCACACTGGCAGATGTTTAGCGTATTTAGATGGGAGTGAACTCTTGTAGTGAAGCTTCATGCACTTTGATCACATGCCATATGGTTGGCCGAAGTCAATTACCAAGCTGTACAAATTAATGTATGTTGTGTATCAAATTGCATAGCAATAGAGAGATACAGTTTCCACCGAGGTGCATCATATAGTGAAAATAGGGTCGTTGACTAAAATAATATACTTATAATATCGCATATTGTGATTATCATGTCTACAGATCAAAGAATGGACTTTTTGTGTGTAACTTAAGCTGAATATTGCTAGTAGGTTTATTACTCTTGCCTTCATCGTCCCCACTTAATGTAAATGCGTTAACAAAATAACTCTGCTAAACATATTCATATGGCTTGAGATGATAATGTAATGTTGACCCCACGCCGAGACTTCTGTATGATACATTCCTCTGGCGCAGGTAAACATTGGTTTCAATGAGTGGATCAATAACCTCCCAAAGTCAGATTGTGATGGTTAACGAGGTTCATCAAATGCTTATCTGATTGACCTCACATCACTAGGTCAATACCAACACAGTGCACGTAAATGTCAACAAGTTTTCGTTAAAAAAGCTGCCCCATGGAATACTTGAGAACAAAATCATTGACATATGATCTTCTGCACAAGATTAACACAATTAAGCACCAGTATACATTATTTCATGACGAGCATTCAATATTGGTTCTTGGGGTGGGTAGTATTGATGCTGGTTTGACGCTGATGGACGAGAGCATCTACTAGTATTTAAGCAGGAAATGACTGTCAATCAATTTTGATTATTCGCGCTCGACATCGTTCATTTCTGACCACCAATATATATCTAACAGGTAAAATGACTGCGTTCTGTGCGCGTTGATACTGGCATTTGCATTAATGCTCGGAGTTAGGGAAATGAACTGATACACTGGAAGCGTTATTGGACGATGATGACAATTATGTGCATCATGTTGGGTTTTACATAATCAAGCTTCTGTGCTGGAGATTAATCCTGTGGTCATTCGACTCACGGATTAAAAAGTCACGTTGTTTTCCACATTTATAACAAATGCACTTTTTTCTAGCCGGCGTCAATGCACTCCTTGATATTACATGTGCAAGAGTGCGAAGACGTGTTGACCGTAACGAAAGGGCTGTAACTCACGGAATCACTTTCCAAGCGACGCGTCGAACTACTCTCTCTGACTCATGGTAACGAATGATTCGTGATGTTATTGCAAAGTGAATGAGGATGAGATAAGACTGCAGTCGCAACGCATGGTGGGCTAGCCCAATGCAATTTCTTAAAACATTGTCAAGTCAACGAATGAGATGATCGAACGGGGGAGTGGAGGACAGCTTCACGCCAGTAATGAACGATAGCCCGGCATGCTGGGAAAAATTAGGACTGAAGACATCAATCTCTAATAAACCCAGCAACATATGCTAGCTAACAACGGAGACACAGCGTCAGAGAGCCTTCTAAGTGTGTAACTGAACAACGATTGGGCTGTATCATTCAGGTACCGACAATCACGACAGGTGAACGCGTCAATGAAATGAACGGGCACTTCAGGACTCACTGAATATGTCAATTAGGTACCTTGTTGCTGAGACACATTGACAGTGTGCTTTCTTAATGTGGCATCTTGAATGAATCAATTACCAGTAACGCAGTCATCGGGCATCGATACATATATGCGGCATAGGAAATGTACTGTGCAAATATTTATGACGTACAATTTAAAGATATGTGATTGATTGCAATCTAGTGTGGGCATTTCCCCTACAAACAATTTGTGATACTAATCCTAGTAACTCGCTCACGCATATCACAAGCTATGTTTTGTCATTAATCACAAGTTATTTCTTGAATTATCGCTTAATTGCTAGTACCTCAGTTTGACTATGATTTTTTGCTGCATAGTATAACCTAATTAACTAATTAGCCAATATTAGCACTAATCTTACGATAATTATTTGCAGCTTCAAAGCTTAAGGACTTCCGTGAATGAAAGTCATAAATATATTTGGTAGAGCCCCGCAGCAGAGAGTATTAAAACAAATAACATTGTTGAATGGTGAAGCTTTTAGGAGCAAAGCATCAGGTTTTCGTTGTGATGATGTAATTTATATAGCAAATGAGTAGTGGTAAGTTCCAGCGGGCAGAAGACATGAGGTACATTAAATGCATCCTTGGATGTACAGACACGATTTTATCCAGGCTATCCAGTGTATCCTCAGCATTGTAAACTCGGTGTTGCGCACATGAGTTTTCCGCTTGACTTTTTAGCATTGCCTTGTTGCTTTTCCAGAGGATGGTGCATTGAAAGTTATCTCCACCAGGCCATAGATTTTACCGAATGTGTCTGCAAGCACTGCCATTAAATAAGCCATGCTGTTAAAAACCATCGTTGGTACCCAACGTGTGATAAACGTTCTGTGACACTTTTCCGGGGTAATTAACCCTTGGTGTGAAACTAATTACATGGATGCACCTGATCGCACACTTAAAGTGGTTACTGTCAAGTAATTGATGTAGATGTTAATTGTCTTGTATGTCTCATGTCAATTAACATATGAATCATTTAAGATAGACAATTTCCAAATAGATGTTTATATGTCATATTAATATCATAGGACAACTCTACCCTCATCGTGCATTCGGAAGGGGTTTCAATTTACTGCACCGGAACAGGGCGATATGATATGTGCTAATTCTGATAACTTCTGAGACATCTTGCAAGAATAAGACGACAATGAGAAATCTGATTTACACCTCAAAATGGCAAAGACTAGACATTGAACAAATCACGGAGATCACGATCAACAATGATTACATCATGTTGTCGTCTTCATGAGATTTCCGCTTGACTTTTTAGCATTGCCTTGTTGTTTTTCCAGAGGATGGTGCAATGCAAGTTATTTCCACCAGGCCATAGATTTTACCGAATGTGTCTGCAAGCACTGCCATTAAATAAGCCATGCTGTTAAAAACCATCGTTGGTACCCAACGTGTGATAAACGTTCTGTGACACTTTTCCGGGGTAATTAACCCTTGGTGTGAAACTAATTACATGGATGCACCTGATCGCACACTTAAAGTGGTTACTGTCAAGTAATTGTATGTAATGTTAATTGTCTTGTATGTCTCATGTCAATTAACATATGAATCATTTAGATGTTTCCAAATAGATGTTTATATGTCATATTAATATCATAGGACTACTCTACCCTCATCGTGCATTCGGAAGGGGTTTCAATTTACTGCACCGGAACAGGGCGATATGATATGTGCTAATTCTGATAACTTCTGAGACATCTTGCAAGAATAAGACGACAATGAGAAATCTGATTTACACCTCAAAATGGCAAAGACTAGACATTGAACAAATCACGGAGATCACGATCAACAATGATTACATCATGTTGTCGTCTTCATGAGATTTCCGCTTGACTTTTTAGCATTGCCTTGTTGTTTTTCCAGAGGATGGTGCAATGCAAGTTATTTCCACCAGGCCATAGATTTTACCGAATGTGTCTGCAAGCACTGCCATTAAATAAGCCATGCTGTTAAAAACCATCGTTGGTACCCAACGTGTGATAAACGTTCTGTGACACTTTTCCGGCGTAATTAACCCTTGGTGTGAAACTAATTACATGGATGCACCTGATCGCACACTTAAAGTGGTTACTGTCATTTAAGATGGACAATTTCCAAATAGATGTTAATATGTCATATTAATATCATAGGACTACTCTACCCTCATCGTGCATGCGGAAGGGGTTCAATTTACTGCACCGGAACAGGGCGATATGATATGTGCTAATTCTGATAATTTAAGAGTCATCTTGCAAGAATAAGACGACAATGAGAAATCTCAAAATGGCAAGGACTAGACATTGAACGAATCACGGAGATCACGATCAACATCATATTGTCGTCTTCATCATCTTATTCGTCAATCAATTATTTTGTCGGACTTGGTAAACAGCATATATTTCATATAGTATGCAAGTTCACAGCGTACACGTTGATCACATAACTATCTTGTCCAATGACGATTATGGTGACGCTCGGAATCCTGTCTGAGCAATCTGCATTTATGGAATGACGTTATGACAACGAGTCTCTCCGTCAAATCCCGGCAACGTGGTATAGTGATATCATATCTCATTCAGCCCGGCTCTTTGTTCGATTAGCATATGCTAACATATGCTCTGTATACTCGCCACGCACCAACATTTTACACGGACAAATAAATCGTTGAATCGGGACATGCCATTTACCTTGCAAATCATATTTTGCCAACAAAATCCCAGAGATTGTTAATATTATATTTCTTCTCGGTATATGTTGCCTATAAGGATAAACACTAATTTCAGCGCTATATCATTGGTTTCAATACAAGCATCAATGTAAAGTGTGCGAGCATTAGTTTCCAGGAATGATGGCTAGTATAGCAAAGTATAGTTCGAGGTAAAATATATATAAAAACACAAATTAAAACCTCCACGGTGTGATGTATGCTACTATTGGCGTATGTTCTATGTAGCTCTGACACCTTAACAGAGAGCCCAATGTATTCGAAAAATACAGGAAAAATCAGTTATGAAATTAGTGTAAAACTACACATATTCGAAGGCCTTGATGTGTCGGAAAGCGTTTTGCTGGCCTTCCTTTTCTTTGACTTCGGGTCTATATGCACAATGGTCAAGACGATCTTCCTGAATGTGAGAGTATTTAAAAGATTTCATGTTGCTTGGTGACCTGTGAGTTTATTAGCTGTATTAATGTAGTAGGACCATTATACCCCTGTTATGATTCCAGCGTAGTCATAAGGTCGTGCTCTGAAGTGCACAACCGAATATCGAGGTGAGATTTTCTGAGAAGGGTCATTGGGTAAACGTTAGGTCATTGTCGCTTACAGCTTTGGTGAATGGCATCTGTAAAGAATTAAAGTCGGTGTACGTGATTCAGCAATGATTTCCATGTTGGAGTGTTTTTTGATAAGCCATGATGAAGTATCATTTAAGAGGTATTGTTCGATTGAGTGCAAGCCATTATAATCACAAGCCGCAGAGGCACCATAAGCCCGACGGCAGCTATCTTGTCTGTATACAAATGGTTTATAAATGCATGGAAGATAGCTGCGGCAGTACCAATGTTAACCCCTGCGTCACAAACTAGGTCATCCCCCCCACTGGAGTCACAAACCATTCCATGTAGATTACCTCCTATAAGTCGCCTATTGTGTATATTAAGTGGGTATGCTATTCCCCCTGACCCACGGTAAGAGGAGGGGGAGGATTCATGAGCCACGGCCTCGTGCTAAGAGACACTACTGTAGAGTGTCGCCATCAGCTTAATCCGTTGCGATGTGAATCAAAACGAAGATAGTGATGAACCGTCGGACAAAGTGGCACTGTCCGATCCAAAGCTGTAAGTACCCCGAACAACACAGCGTCTGGTTGGGACACCCAAATTCATCGATGCTGCACCAGATTAGCGCCTGTAATTGTCATCGAGGCAAAGTTGAATCACTGAAACCGAGGATGAAAAGTTTGATTAAATGTCAGCTGATCTCAACAGGTCAACATATTATTTACCGATATGGGCCGACGTGTAATGACATATTGTCTCCCAAAGGAAAATATTATTTGCGTTTCATAATAACAAAATTAGAAAAGGTCTATTCAGTGGCTCTCTATCGTTCTTATAGTCTGGGTTATTTGCTTAAACTTCAACGTCGCCGATTTTGACTATAGTTATCAACCGACTTTTAATTGAGGAACAAATGTGCTGTGTGCTGCGTCGTACGCCAAGGTTACGATACACCGATGTTATATGTCAAGGAAACGCACGTCTCGTTTGGTGTCACATTGTTTTGCTCAATAGTATGACATGCAACATTCGCAATTTCTAGCACAACATTAAAGGCTCTTGTCGTTGACACCGAACATGCACGCCCCATTATTGATTAGTTATTCTACAACGGATGATCAACCTCAGACATGCATAGCCAGTTGAGTTTTGCGTCCTTTGAATGGACTCGATCGTCAAGATTGAAGAGACTATTGCTGTGATAAGCCATCGAGCATACAAAAGTCGGATCATTGCTCTGAAGAGGAATTATATTAATTTACACACAAATATATGAACTCCAGTTATGTTCTGGGGGAACTGCATGTTCGCACATTGCGCTAAGGGCGTGTTCCAGTGGCCGCTCTGGAACGAACTACATCGATTTCACAGGCTGCATATATTTTGACACTCAAGTGTTCACAACATCATGTCTCCGTTCATTAAACACAGTATGCTACATCTGTTATCGCCAAGTCCTCTACTCACCATCTCACTTATGTGGTTTCTGAAATTGTTGATATATGAGGAGAGAACGGACAGGGATGATTAATTTTCAAATAACAGATAATTAACGGGCTGTTGGTGCTTTTGTTTTGCACATTCCGACTCTACTTAGCAGTAAGGTCAATGGAGGCATACTGATTCCATTTTAATGAACCACAGGGAGCAATTTCGAACCGTTATATATATCATGGTTTTAATAGCCAAAAACTATTCCGGTCTGGGGTAAATGTGTTAGAGGTTGTTTCTACGTGACGAATGTGAGGATGGCAGTCAGTTAATGTGGTATTTCATTAACGGGATGTCGTATGTATATATGAGTTGTTTTGCGCTACATAGGGCGTAGTTTCCGTGTTAACAGCATGCCTAACGATATATCCTGACGGATTGTCGCCCTCAATCGCTGAGATTTATACCATGCCGAGTGTTGTTGCCGACATATCTTTCGTATCTAGACATATCTTTTCAACTGATGCAAACATTACATGAGGTTTACCGCGGACGGACGATTCACAAGTCGGGTCGGCAGACATCTTGCGGGAAGGCTACATCAATGCCGTTGTTAGATGCTGTAATCAAGCTAATTCATGTTGAAAACAGGAAATACCTTGCTTAGTAGACGTCTGGACGAACGATTTGCTGGTTAAGTTTATTTGATGGTCCCAAGGTTGCAAGCATAAACAGTCGATTGATGCCAATACGCCAGTTAAGAATACGGTGGCAAATCAAACATGCATCGAAGCATCTCCGTTTAGTCATGTTGAATAAAGGAAGAAACATGTCCAAACTTAAAAGATGCAAACTATGTAGTGGGAATACTTGAAGTACAGCGCATTAACAAGAAAGATGATCATTTTGTACGCTCATCAATCATACCGTCAGTGCCCCTGTCCATCGCCCAATAAATGTATCATTTACTGCTATTACAGAGAGGGTTATTGTGAGGACCATATGGAAAAAACAGCTTTATCAATGTACATAGATAAGTTTTTTATGCAAATTGAATAAATGCCAGCTTTAGGAATAAGTAAAACAAAAAGTGTGCTAGTTGATATCTACGAAATGTTAACTATTGCAATAATTATAATATCTTGCTAGGTTATCAATTGTCTACCAGCCATTGTCAGTGTCAAGCCCTTCCTCGTTAGTCGGTCGTCATCATGCATCACTGCCTAACGAGTGCTCCCGAGCCCTGATTATACTCTTGTCCAAGTATCCGACTACTTTTTATCTCCCCATCTAGGAGAAACCAATTGATATTTTTGACCTTCTATCGGCATCAAACAGGCAGCACAACTAACTCATCCTCTGTTTTTAAGAAAGTCGTTGGAAGAGATTAAGTGAAAAAGCTAGACTTTCTCAATTGAGCAACTGTCAAAATTGATGATGACATGGTCGGAACCAGTAAAAAGGGGCAGTTATTGATCAATGAGAAAACGGAAGTTGAAAGGTTAGGCTGTTAGATTTATTGCTAGGTTTTTATGCCCTCTACTCTCCATTCCACTCACGCTAAGTGACTGACTTCAAGACTCTATGGAAGATTTATTCGGTGCTGAGCGCAGACATGGCGTCGATTCGTTTCTGACAGCGTTGATATATGAGCGAAGACTGGACTTGGATAATGTAGGTGCGGATATTCAACAGGTTATTATTGCTTTAGTAGTAGCAGTAACGGCCAGAGATTATTCAGGATAAGGTATCTGTTTGAGTAGGTGCTGCTACGTGATGAACGTGATGATGAGTGTTCAATAGCGGGATGTTGAATGGATGCATATGGTTGTTGTTTTGCGCTATATCAGGGGGTGCTTTGCGTTATTCACTAACGGATTGTCATCCTCTGCTGAGATTGATTCCCTCAAGAATATTGCTGTCGACATATCTTACGTATCTAGACACATTTTCTTCACTGATGTAATAATTACATTTACCGCGAACTGACAACTCACAAGTCGTGAGACGGCTAGTTTCTCAGGGAATACCAACATCGACGCCACATATAGATGCTTTAAACAGGCTAATTAATACAGAAAACATAACATGCATGGCTAAGTGGACCTCCGGAAGAAAGATCTGTGGGTTAAGTACATTTGATGGTGATCCCTCGGTCATCAGCGAGTCGATGAAATCCTAAAGTGAACGCTACATCAAACTCAGTGTCTTATTGCATTAGATACGGTTGCCTGAAGCAGAATAAAGAATGCGCATTCTTGCAAGTGAACATGCGCTTTACATGCAGATCACATCCTGAAAAAAATTCTACCATGTGATAAAAATGGCATGGAAACAGCACAATGGCTTGCCAACTTGTCATCGCACCTTGTACAACTTTTCTTGTATGGCTGCTCTTATGATGCATATACAACTCAGGACAAATTCCTAACCTGGTCAACATTCGGCAAAATGATTCATCTTGACACATATGTTTCTAGAAGGATGTTTCGTGCCCTACTGGCCAATCTGACCTTTTGCTAATCGTCTATCTAGGTGGAGGCAATATAACAAGTTAAGCGCACAAATAATTCAAGGACATTTTATGCTTTACTAAAATGGCATTTAGTTATCAATCATTGTCTAACACATCAACTTATTCTTAATGTATTGATGATGAGAGAATCCCATGTGCTTGCGATCACATTAATATAGACTTATGGATCAAATATTAGCGCTAATCCGAGCTGTCACATTAACGATTAGCCCCTCTTAATAACCTTTCCATCACATGATAAATATGTTTGACACAAAGGAAAGATAATTAGGGAAAGAAAATCGGCTTTTTGGTGCTTGTATTGCTTGAAACGAATAGTTTGTACTAATCACGTGCATTACGAACATTCCCTAGTTACTGATGAGGCCGTGCATGCGTATGGCACGCATAATCAATTGCTGGCGGGACACCTCAGGACGATACTGCTTATCCTCCGTTCGGCTATGTCTGCTTATTCGCTTTTGCGGCACTTACTAAACTGGGCTCTGAACTAGAATAGGGCGTGTCCACTGCGTGTTATTCCATTTGAACGACGTTGATCTAACTCAGGATATCAATGTGGTTTTCCCAAGATTTTACATCTAAAGGGCCTAGTCCAGTTATACTGTAGAACAGTCAAGGAAATATGGAATAGTGTCTTCATGCGGAATTGATGCTTTGTTTTACTTAACGGCAAAACTACAGATATCTGGTATTATAACTATTGGTATTTGATATAAGAAACGTCGTCTGATAATTGATTCCATTGTGCCAACGACAGGAAATAATATCGCAGTTAGTCGCTGTCTATTGATTATAGATTAACGACAGTTAATAGGGTTAAGTTCCAACCCATGATGCAGAGAGCCACAGCCGCAGAGCGTGTTGTCGGTTGCTTAGAATGTGGTTATTGAGAGGGTTGATATTCTATGCGTGATTTTGCGCAACATTTTCCAGCTCAACTAGGCCGCATTGTTACAAAGAGAGAGTGCTGTGGCTTATTGGGGACATGTTGCGACCGGCTGATGATATCATTTCAGTGTAATCACTGTGTATGTATCGTTTGTATCATTTGAAGGTAGATATTGAAATCCCAGGTAATAATTAGATTATTCTGATTTCTTACACAATATTTAGTGATACGACACATAAAGGGTGTGTCAGTGAACAATCTGGGAAGCAAATGTATCCCTTTGGCGTATAGCCCTTTACAAATTGATGACTGCTTGGCCATGACAGCATATGTTCATGTAATACACCGTAGTCATAGTGGTCGTTTGCAATATTATGTTTACTGCTATATTCAAAACATCAAACCACTATAAATCTCTCGAACTAGGGAAAACCAATCGGTAGTTTTGTCTTTTATCAGCAACAAACAGAATTCATATACGCTTCATACTCCGCTGTTTGGAAGTAAGTGTGAGAAGGAAAAAAGAAGAAGTGAGGCTGTAATGGGAAGTGCAATTTCAGCAAATGTTGTTTAGCTGCTATATCGCGGATTTGTGATATTAATGCAGCTCTTCACCGACCACAGTTTTCCCTCTTTGTTACATTGGAGAACAGATACATTCCAACATTGGATGCAATCTTTGTAACACGACACGTGGACATTGATGGCGAGCTGAGATTATGAAGCAGATGAAATGTGTCACATGGAATGAAAATAAGTTAAAAAGACCTCAAACCGCATTACATTGGCCTCAAAATAATATACTTGTTTAAAATATGCCTTTTTAATAATATGTTCTATATGTTTATCAAATATGGTCTGCTATTAGGTGAAATAAGTATTGCTTTGATTTCTTGCTTAATGAATGTATTAACCAGTATTTAATGTGTGTTGTATGTTTCCGCTAGCGATCTGTTACAAACAAACTTAGGCTTTTCGAAGAAAGTTGATGACATATCTTTTACATTAACCTTAATTAATAAATACAATGTAATTGTCAGGATATGACACATATATGGCAACAGAGAGGACTTCTCATTAGCCAAAGTGGGGTAGGGATGATTGTTGATTGTGTCCCTCGAACAAAATATGTAACTGGCGAGACATTTAGGCTGCTGAGATAGTCGAGGTCATTCTGAATAACTGCCTCGATCATATATAGTAGTCAACACATCGCTTCAGATGTGAATTATGCGTCGACACCTTCTAGTGTATAATTGAATATATTCAGACCTAAACTAGCAGCAAACTTCCGACTGCTTACCCCTAATATTAGGCCGACTGTTTGATGAAAGTGGGCCGCAATTATTTGGCAGTATTTAAATAGTTGATAACACGTTTCTCCATAAATTATTCCCCCATCTGTTGTCATACGCCGAATATCATTATGTTTACCATGATGGACAATAATACGTCATAACAATTTGCTATGCAGTCAATGGTTTAGTGCCTGGATGACGAAAAAGCTGCCCTGGTTATATACATAAAACATTCGCGCAGTTCCGATATGTCTTGTCGAGATCTAATAGCGACACAAATCATGTTGTCGACTGTATAAAAGGTATAGAATGAATTATGGGTTATTTTCATTATGAAAAGAATACAGTTCAGCATGAACAAGATATCCAGTAGTCCGATGGATTACTATCAGCCATTGTAAGACAATAGTTTTTAAAAATCCATATTCAATACCCTGACATAGAGAAATCATCAAGGTGAAATACTTGTTCAGCGCTGCGTTTCTGTCTCGACAAAATAAGGACTTTTAAAATACTTGTTGACGTCACCTCGTGATCATTACGCAGTACACGTGCTAGCTAACGCTGAGTGTAAATTAGGTCGCAAAGTCTTTTATAGGAGTGCCCATGAGCGTTAAGTATGTGTTTGCTTGACATCCTAGCGTCCATTCCATGCAACATCTTCACAATCCTGCCTGTGCGTTACTGTCATCACGCTAAGTACCGGGCGCTCATCATTTGTATGACTTTGATCCCCTGCTCTGAGTGATCGAGAGCAAGGCAAGGGACGTGCTGTCTTACGCCGGATATGTCGAATTTGACACAGCTTTGGAGTCTTTTTACAGGAAAGGCATTCATATGTAAAATGGATAACATTTACCTTATATGCAGCCTAAATACTTGTGTCTAATTACCCATATTACTCAAGTGCGTGTTGTTGTTAGCCACAACAAAATGTCATATCGAACTTTGTTCTATGCTATCCCAATTCTGGCTTTGTCCATGAATCATATCCTCTCGCACAGTAAGGTAGGAGTATGACATTGTAATGGCTGGGTAATATATGCATTATTGTTGCGCAGCTTCGTGATTTCTTGTTCCTGTCGTCACATACTATGGTGATAAACGGATAAAATACACTCTTGAATTCAATCGATTTTCATTCTGAACAAGCAGTTGAGCAAAGATGGTGTGCCATAATGATTAGTCAAAAGCATTAAGTTGAGATCAGCCATGCAATGCCATTATGAATCATATATGCATCCACCAGTCGCACGCTAATGTATGTTGCCCTTTGCTTAGTAATGTTGCTCAAATCTACCTTCCTTTCAATCAGACTTATCTTGTTCTTTCATTTTCCCTGTCACTCCGAACCGATCCTTTATGGGTTCAGACCATAGTATAAATAGTTTTACTCTACGAATAGCAAACACTTCCAGTTTTGCTGCTTTATCACCTCCATATACTTGTGTATCCGCAGAGGATTAGGTGTTGGTACCAGCTGCTGGATGCTAATAAGAGACATCTGAATATGTGCTATGGTTAGATACAGTGAACAGAGTGAAACGAGGGTTGAGAACATTTCTTGGTACGTTTTGATGAACATTTGTCAAAGACCCAATGGTAACCCAAATGGGAAGGGCTTACAATTATAGGGGTTAACCATTCATTAAGAACTACCTCGAGACTAAAATGTTTGCCACTTTTGGTTGTTTACAAACACATCCCTTGAATTGCGTTCACATCTCGCACACTGTATACATGAGCTTACTGCATAATTTGTCTAAATGTGTGTGAATGCGGTTGAGTGGGTGATCGACGAGGGGTGTTGGAGCGACGATGTTAGGCCTTGTAAAAAACAATGGTATCGGTGGCTTGCCAGAGGGCCTTTCTCGTATCTACGATGTACTCCAACCTACACTGCCAGTACAATTACTGTAGTTACTTGATACGGCTGCCTTGTAAGTTGAAGGACATTCTCGCTGACTTGAAAAATAGTTTCCAACGTTATCTTGGAGACAACCGGGCGCAGAAAATCATTGTAATTTGAGAGATATACTTCTGTGGGTTATCCCTAAAGTGCTATGTTTAGTTTAGACATTTAAAACTTACCCAATGCGCGTGCATTTGAGACAAGGTTACCAGACGTGATTCAGTGCAACTATATTTATGCATGGACGCTGGCAGCCACAGAACTTAAAATGTTTGACCTGCTACGTTGTTTTGGCCAATTATAATTGATTTTATATAACAGAGAATATCTGACTGAAGGAATCCAAGAGTCAATTGATTTGTCGCTTGTCGTTGATGAGTTACTGCTAAAATAACGTTCCTCATTGTTCTTTATTCGTTTGTGTCTTTTTTAATTCTCTCTCTACCGCCAGTTCATGAGGACGCTTTCCAATGTTTTCCCAATAACCTCGCAATAGAGCCGTCATTTATCCCAAATTAGAAGCACAATCTGAAATCCGGTCCCGCGTATAATGTACGGCAATTCGTCTTCATGCAGCATTAGGTCAAAAGCTCTTGATGTATAGCTTTGTATTGTGCGTAATGGCAGTCACACGGAAGATACAATATCTGTGAATATCCATGAATGGTGTAACAGGCTGATGGCGAGTTTCAATTCACCTTGAGTGATAGGGCACATGACGAATTCATATGAAATCAAAGCACTGAAAGTGCTGGTGGACAGTGCCGTCATCCCGCGCTGCGCAGTAATAAATGAAGTTTTGAATTTGTAAATATATCTTTTTACACACGTCCTTCATTGCAGAAAGCTGTATGGCTGTAGTTTGGTTTGTAGATTTGAAATCAGATGTGCATACTTAGGAATGTGCCCCTTGAGGTGCACCGTCCAAAACACCCCCATCCTAGAATAAATTTCCATCGACTAAGCGATCCCACTTATTATTCGACACTTAAACAGCTATGTGCTGCACAGCGACATGGATTGATGGTAACAAGACGACGCAATATGTGGCGGCTTGCTTGTTAGGGAATATCTCACATTAGACTCCTGTGCATTACATTAGCGGATGAAAAACGAGGCCGAGTGGTGAAACCCTAAAAGAACTTGGTCGTAGTGGATGTTCTGATACAACAAGAAGCAATTGTCGTATCGATTTTTGATGTGGTGGTGTTCGACACGCACTTGAGGTTGCTGATGAAAGAACAGGGGCTTCAGGCATCAGATGAAGAAGACACTTTAATTGTATTGATACTATGCCTTAAGTTTTTAAAGTGGTGCTTTACCTAAATGATGGAGAGAGAAGTGTTGAGCTCTGAGGCCAGGATGGAATCGATTGCTTCAATGTTGTACAGCTGAACAATACGTCAGGTCAATCCTACAATCACGCAACGTATGCCTAACAAGTTATGTTAAAATATATACAACTCATTTGGCGGTACCTGTATGAGACTATTGTCAGCTGGTGCTCTCCAAATCATTTGCTACGTAACAGTAGGATTGCAACATGGACATGTTAATACTCCTCCAGCTACCCAATGAGTCAAATGGGACCATATCCAGGTTACAGCGCACATTTATTTGGGGAGGAACGTTTATTTTGAGTAAAGAATTGATAGAAAAATAGTTGTCAATGTTAGGCATATGTGCCAATTCGATAATAAGGTCACTAGCACCAGATGCAACCGATGACTTTCATCGCCTCAGCGAATTGCTCATCATTTACAACCAAAGATGTAGATAAGCAGAAAACAGTTGGCGATTATACTCTAATTGCAACTAATAAATGAATAAAACATTTGGAAACTTGGCGCACTTGTGTCTGTGCCGTGTCTGAGTTAATAATGCATATGTTATGCTTTTCACCACACCAGTAGTATGAAGGTGTCATCAAACGCGCTTGATAAAACTGTTCACCAAAATCATTTATGCAACTCAGCTTCCTGATATACAGGCAATGCCAAATTGGTGAGGCATACACAATAATGAATCACAAAAGCAGGATGTCTCGTCATATGTAACGACCAAGTGCTATTAAGCATTCGGGTCTTATTTGAGCGTTGCAATGTCAAAGTGGCAAATCATGGCGCTTATAGCAATCAGTATATAGCTAGCAAGCAGCTCAGAGTATCACGCTGTTTATTAGGCGCAATCTACTGTTAGATACATTAGCTTCTTATAGGCAAGATTCCTCTCCATCGTCAGTATTTCACTCCGTACGATATGTACGACTGTTAATCATGCAAAGTCGTCACCTGCGAAATCAACGTGTAAAAGCGTCATATTTGAGGATTCCAAGTGTGACCCATTTTTAAATCAGTTATAGCGAGTAAGAAGACGGACGTACATAAAAAAACATCAGAAGGTGCATGACCATTTTCAATTTGATAAGATTATGCAATCAGCAAATGTGCATGCATGCCAACAGATATCTTTGGTATACAACTTGTTGCCTTTGTTAGCGGTGCAAAACGAGCTATCCGATTCTATTTCCATTTGCTCATCTACATGGAACGTATATCAATCAGGAGTATGCAATATTCGTGCATAAATAAAGATATCTGTGATTAGCACCAATCATTTCAACAATATATTTTAGCTCCAACTATAACTAAATTGTCAGAATGGCACCACTGTTCACGTCCGACATGATGCAAGATTTCTCAGCGAGAATCCTTGTTGGCTACTTCTAACAGCTCCGTTTTGGTTTTCTGGACTAATTAGCTACCAGCGGTTGGTGAGATATGTAATGTCTGTTAAAACACCGAGCACACTGGGTACTTGTAAGAGGGAGGAAAGTGGTAACTAAATAGTAAATATTTGGTCATACGGATTTGAATTAAGCTACTAAGCGGGCGTTATGTCTAGGTGCTGCGATGAATATTGGTGTTTTGGGATGCATGCTGCATGTGGTTTTATAGAGGTAATATCTGAATGATCATGCTTCTTATGTTTCCTTTCATCACTGCTTTATTGAAATTGTGGTGAAAATCTTACGCTGCTTCTGTGTACGCTTTCTATGAGCATCGACTGTCGGAACGTCATGACAACATTTGCGTCTTGATGACGTACAATAACTGGCATTCATGTTATTCGGATATGTGTGGTAACAATGTATTAATATATGAAATCGATGTGCTTAATTGCAGGCAATTTACTTATAATGCATAGTAGAGTACAATACCCTGTTTATCCCAAATATATATATATTGCGTAACTAAGTCTTTAACCTTTGCTGTAATGAGGTCAATACAATAAGCTGAGCTAAATACTCTGCTGTTTGGTGCAATACTGGTTTGTATATAGGTTACGCTCATCATTCATGAACATTTAGCACATTAAACGTGCACTGAAACATCCTGCCCATCACCGTAAAACAGTGACTTGCAGCGAATAATTAATGGTCCACAACATTTCATAATCTTTGCAAGAGATCCTTATACGCCCTAACGTTTCTATGCAAAGGTGTTCCAAATGGATGCCTTGCATCGGCTGCGAAGTCAACGACAGACCACATATTACACGTGTCGTGGATCAAATATCATGAGATCGCGTTGTAATCGGTAGATGCCCTAAGGTTCTGTCAACACAGTGTAATTCAATGCAGCGATAATGACCGTATTGTAGCCTACTAAGGATGTGTTCCGATATTTGTTTATGACATATTTTCAACGAGCTGATAACATTGCCTCTGATCATTCCCTCTTGAAGCGCAGGGGAAGATTGCGAGTAGAGATAATACTCTCTTAAATGTACACTGTTAGTTGTAGCTACAATCCCAGATGTGTTTTATGCCTCCAAATGAAGTTTGAGGCATTGAATTTTAGAAAGGAAATAAATCTGCAGTTCGTATGTTTGCTTTTCATGAATGCCATATCGGAACTTTGTATCGTAGCGCTGCTAGAAATTGCAAATCCGGCATTAGACATACCTGTCCGATTTGTCTGCCACAAATTTAACGAGTCAACGTTAAAGCGTAAACAATAGGTGGTAATATGCACATAGCCATTCTGTGCTTACCAGGCCGTGTTCTACTAAATGTGAGTTAATGGATAACTGTTTGCTGAAGGAAACATTAGTGGGCTTGTGCGGTATTGATAGCCGTCAACTCAGATGTTTACACACTTGCTCGATCATGAGAGCCAGCAGCACAATATTTTGATCCAACATACTACATCAGAACCTAACTCTGTGGCACAATGTTTGCTAGTGAGCTTAGTTGTCAGGATTAGCAATATAAGCACCGAACCCACCAAGGAGGCTGAGGAAGTTAACTGCCCTGAGACGACAGTAGCTGATACCATAGAACATATAATATGAAATAGCCTGTCCAGGTAGTGACAAGGAAACATCAAATAATCGCGATAGGCTTAACGTATACCAAACTTTTTTTTAATGTTTTTACAGTTACCATAATTGCTTGCATCAGTACATGATTAGATTGCCAAACCAGCGTCTCGTGCCATTTATGAGGCGGTATCGTGAGCTTGTAATTGTCTTATTGAGATTGCCTTATTATTCACATTACTCAACCGAACACCACAGCTATTTTACACTGTTGAATGGGTAACATTGTCCTGCAAATGAACTAATTGTGCATTTGATTCATAAAGCACAATATTCGCAATCACATTATTGAAAAAATCTTAGGCATACTAAATCCTTCAAAACATTGTCGCATCTGCCATTGTTTTCACAGACAGCGATGAATGTCAAAGAAAAGTTTGCAAAGGGAAATTTACAAAACTCGATCGACAAGAGATACAAAACGTAGCCAGTCGCGTTGCGTATAAGACAAAGTTTTAGTTATCATTTCGGCTCCATCTTCCTTATAATACAGCTCAGTACCTGGGCTTGATTTACCTATATATCATCGTCTATTCCTTATTCTTTTGCTTCTTTTGCAAATTGTAACCATGCATTAAAAGTCGTTCCATACATATCCCATTAAGCCATAAAACGGGGTCTTTTGTTTTCGTCAGCCTTGGTTGTACGCACTAACAAAGAGCAACATAGATACGTTTAGTTTTAGGTTATTTATGTCTATTATGCCTTCTGGAATGTTGAATACAAGCATAGCTTGGCGCCACCACTAAACAAAATCTATATACCAAAGTTGTTCTATGCATGTCATAGTAAGTACATAAATACCAAACCTGGGTAGATGTCTAATATTAGCATAGCTTGGCGCCATGACTAAATAATATCCGTATACCAGAGATGTACTATGCATGTCATGACCAATGTGTTATGACCAGTGTGGTACATTGTGTAACTTTCATGATTGCAGTGAAGCGCTTAAAGACGGCCCATTTACCAGTGCAAAACTATTGTTTCATGGTTACATATATGAAAAACTATTCATATTAATCAACATTTGGTATGGTCCACCATATCGCAATTTCTGTTCGATTTTATCATCCGTAATCATATCACATTATTTATGTAGAAGCACTCAATGAACTCTGGTATATTTCGTCATTTGACCGCAACGACTATTCTAAGTACCAAATGACCGACTGGTCGTATTTTGACATAATTGGTGTTCCGTACAGCAAGTGCTTAAGTGATGAACTTATGGCGCTGCTCCCTGCTCCCTTGTAGCACCAAATTGTAGCTAGATAGGCATATCAAATACGGGCCATCCAATACAAATAGCGTTGCTTGCACTAAGTGCGTAGTTGAAGGCGACATGGTAATCTATATTCAACAGGCAATTTATGCCAGGGACTGTATTGGTTATTATGTGTCCTGATCGGTTAAATCAATCAAGTTGTCTACAGAGGAATGTACGCGCGGTCGCATTGCGAATCAGAATCAATGCTGCCGATTGCACACCCCAATCCCCCACCCGCCTACTCACTCGCCATACATAAATATTGGGAACAGACGTAAACCATATCGTAGGAAACGTTCTGTTGTTTCATTTATTATATTCAACCATACAGCAGCTTTTAGCAACTAGGTAGATTTAGTTGAGGCATGGGAATATGCAGAATAACTGACTGGGTGAACGGAACCTTGAATGTGTAAAAATATCTGGCGAGTGAGCGTAAGTGTCGGAGAGAAATTATAACATTGAAGTAACACTGAGTGACAGAAATATTGAGTGAATAGATGTGTGAGTGCGTAAGTGTCAGCAGACAAATGAAGAAGAGCATTGGGGAATATTCCAAAGAGTCAGGTGGAATGTGGCGCTTAAGTCATTCCCTCCCTTCATAGCAGTCAATGAGCGGTTGGGATTTTGTATCGTATCATGCGTCTCAGTATATTAATGTCGGTATATAATAACAATATTTCTGTTCCTTAGAATTTGTACCAAAAACATTGCAAAGTTATTGACTATCTCTGAAGACCGTATTGTGGGCGTTCTGATAACGTTAGCTAGGTTAAAGCATTAGCATCATTATACCGCATTTTGTTTTTACTGAAGGTTATCCAGCAAAATTTAAACAGGAACCTATAAAATTCCTTGTGCGTGAACAATAAATAACTCAAGCGTTCAAAAGGCTCAACACTCATTACTGTCACCTTCTTACTTATTAACGTTTCTGATTTCTACGGTTCCATCTGCTCATAGTGTTGTGTATAACTGTACCAAAGAGCAGACCTTGAGCGATTGACAAGACACGTCCGAGAACAACAGGTTTACCCCTACCATAACAGTCCTAGCCAATTGCTGGGACTCCCAATGTGAAGGTAAATATATTTGCCCTTTACGAATGCTATGACATCAGGGTGTTGAAAGAACAAAGGCGAGGTCGACTGGATCAACGAGTATCTAGACATCAATGGCTCACTATTTGTGTCAATCAAGTCTCAATGGGTTTTGCGTGCAACGAAACTCTATAATCTGTCCACGCCAAATCATCCCGGGTTGGCTCTGTTTAAAAACAACCTGCTCTTAACTGTTTATACAATATTTGTAGCAACCACATAATCCAATCGTATTACTTACAATCGCCCTGCAGTGTTCGACCAACGAATCCCTTCAAAATGTTCTCCCATCTATCATGCTATTTACAGAGGGCAGTGGCTGCAAAAGAAACGTTTGTTGTACACTGCAAATAATTTGGCGAGCTGTGTTTTGGAAATAATGTAAATGCTTCAGAATGACTTAGGCGATAAAACGATGTTCATCGATTTGCGTAGAAGCCAAGATAATGGATATCCTCTATATTCATGGTCTTATATCATACTGATTGGACCCGCTCCTCCATTACATCATCTCGCATTTTCCGATCCTCGCTGCATATTGCTGACAGCAAAACTTTGTTCGAACAGCGTCGTCTCAAGTAAACTTTATCCAGATGTTTCATGTCATAACCATGGTCGACGTAGACTATAAATTGTCGGGCGTTTCCGCTTTAGATTGCTCCGATTTTCTATTTTATCGGCTTGTTGTATCACTGCATAATCTATACACTGTTCTAATGATGTGTTTCTTTTCTTTAGTAGTTTTTGGTGTCGAGCTTCAGTAAGTAGAATGGTTCAAGAAAGTCAAGCACATAAAAACTACTGCGGATTATCGATTTACACAGATTGTACTTAATACGTCATCCATCAGCGATCGGTGTTATTCAAATTACGCAAATGCTGATCTATTTCATTATCTGAAGGTGGCAAGCGCTCATGGCGACCTTCAATATGCCTAATGTGTTTAAATTGAGTTGAAGTGATAAGTCTAATAACAGTTGTATTTTTGCAAAGTGAGTAGAAAGAATGCACAGTAATGCAGAAATCAAGATACATTCGACATCATAATGCAGACCATGTTCGGGTACATTATAGTGCACCACAGGAGTGGACGTAATTGACTGGGAGAAGGTTGGTTGAGGTATCTCGTAGCGCAAGTGAGGAAATAATAACGTTCTGACCAGCTGGACAACTACACTCGATCCATATATCGAGGTGCCAATGGATTGAACTACACACACACAAATAAATCTTATATCATATGACAGGATAAACATTCGCATTCTGGGAAGTAGGTAAGACGCTTCTTTACTGATGCTTGATTTATCTTGTTGGCTTATTCACAAAACTACTTGATGCATGGATGCCTGGTCATTGTGGAACACACCGAACTCGCAGTTAGCTGTGGCTGCTGCACGCAACATGCATCCGTTAATGAGAATTTGCAAAGGATGTTTATCAAGCACCAATAGCTCGGACTAAGACAGGTTCTCTATGATCCCTCTTCGTAGAAGCATTTGGAACCAGATACTACCTATTATATCTGCAATATATCAATTATATAATGAAAACCTATTGTATATTTCCAGGTAACCAATAATTTAAGCCAGCGTCTCACATCACAGCAGATTTCATACTAAAAGTAACCACAGGATCACTGCTGGAGCTGCTATAGATACTTGTGTTGTGGGCATTGCGCGGAGTTTAAGCACGGTGATTTTCTCTACGTCATCCATTTTATTAGCTACATCACTACATGTTCTTAGAAGTGAACCATTTATCCATATGTGTTTGTCTTTTTCGCAACGAGTGATCATGATTTTGTTTAAGTTTTCACCATATGCTCTTTGTTATTCATTGTAGCAAGTTTTTCGTATTTTGGCGGCAAACGCCGCATTTAGACTATGTAGCCAGGATCAAACATTGTTTGATTATATCTGGTATCAGACATAATAACCGCTCAACTATCTTGCTGAATGCGTATTAGCTGACTGGTCTTTCAGCAAAACTTTCAAAAGGGTCGAAGTTTTGCATTTGGCAGGCAATCTAGCATACTGCGATAAAAGTCAAATATGCCACGCATTTCAGGCTAAATGGTTCTAATGATCCGCCGTGCTCTGGTCCAAATATTACTCTGGGGTTGTTTTGAGCAAGGCCTATGCAGAATGATCTCAAATAGTTGACAAACTCCTAAAGCAAGATTGTTTCGGGTGCAATAAAATAACGTTTCTCAGAGGGGTAACAAAGCAGCGATATTGCAGGATAATTCACTCAAACTAGCTTTAATGGCCAAACTGAAGCAACTTATCTATTACAGCAAAACAATCATTTTATACCCCATTTTATAATATGGCGCCGTTCCGAATGCAAAATATCGAATATGGAACAAGTACATAGCGATCCCAATTCATTTAAAATACGCCATCCTCCATGATTATCCAATATGAACGAAGAAAAAGGTGCCGGTTAATAACGGGGGAGGGGGGTAATAAAGAGCTAAATGACTCTCTGATGAATTAATAATCTCTCAGTGGTCCGATGTGGTGATGCAGCACACACTAGAGTCCCTGTCAGGTTATTTTTAAAAACCATGAGGCATGCTGGTCGCCCTTATGGTATCACGGGACAGTTGTCATACATCCATATCTATATGAACAGTCATCTGACCACCACATAAATCTATCGATTATCATGCCCTGTATATTGGTGTACATTTTAAGTCGATGTGCTGTATCTAACCCTATAATCGTATCCATTTCTTGGAGTGCTGAATGAATTGTTGGGTGTTTATAATTCAACCATAAATAAAATGTCAATGGGAATGCATTTATTGTATGGCAACAAATGATGGTCATTGCGAAATAGAGATTTGTAATGAAAACTTACGATATATTCAAGGTAAAGCATATCTCAACCTCCATAGCCAATGGACTCCTTTGGGCGCTTGGAGGTATAATGACCTTGTATGCTTTCTGTGGAATGCTTATGCTGCGCCGTATACCTTAAAGTTATATATGATATTGTGAAGAATAGAAGGCCGAGTAAATCCGCCTGTGATTGACTATGGAAATAAACATGGTATTCACTTCAGTTCAAACACATCTAGATAAAATGTAGTATCGAATTATCATTATCCTTCCATCGTTTTACCCAGCCTCCCCTTTTTTTACTGACTCATCTGTCCCGTTAATTCCTTCATCCTTGTCTCCCTCCCATGTTTTCATTCACTTCGTTGCCAGTCAAGGGTGAACAGCCAAACTGTTAATCAATGTGCGTTCCGTATGTGTTTTACTAATGAGAGTTATAACTAAGCTTATACATATATAACTTGCGAATAACGGAGTATATATAACAATATATTAGCAAGTCCTGTGCTGTTGGGTTTCTACAAATTTACCACATGGTGACCATTGTATTTACCATGCATGCGGTACTTTTATTCAAAGGAGTGAACGCCCGTGTATTCATCTAGGTCTATGCTTAATATTGCTTTCATTATGACAATGACTCTATTAAACATTATGTCTGATGCATCGAAGCAAAATCTCGTTAAACAAAACTAATAGGCATCTAAGGACCATACCCTCAGACTCGAGATATCTGTTCATTCATATCTGCTTAATGTGTATACTCTCAACCATTCATTGTCAATAGTCATCCGCGTGGAGCAATTAACTACAAACTCTTCCCGGCGGGAAGAAGATAAGCAATCTAGACAACTATAAACATGTCTACCATGTGTTGTGTTTTGCATATTTATATTTTAATTGTCGAAAGAATTATTGATTCAGTAATCTCTCTCTATAGTCGCTGATGGTGAATTCATACAATACAAAACAGAATAACCAATGGCCGTGATCTTGAATTGTTAAGTGTTCAGCATATCCGATTAGTAAGACATTATGCGTCAACAATGGTATTACATGGGAGATAAACGACCCTATCAGTGGTCTAAGATAGGCGATTGAGTATCATCTGACCTAAACGAACAGCATATTGTTTATTATTGCAACCAAGGTTCACAAAGCACAGTGTTTCAAAGTCATAATAATAAACATATACATCAAATGGTATCTCAAATGCCTCGAGAAAGATCCACCATTTTAAGGACAATATTTTATATGTTTATATGGTTTGCCTGTACGTTGAGATGGATCATCTACCATCGAATCGTTTTCCACCAGTAAAGAAATGAGATATGCCAGATGGGCTTGCAGTGAGTGTCCAGCAAATAATATTTGCTAAAAACCTATAAATCGATGGTCGCATCGCCATAGAAATATCAGTTACGAGACAAATCATTCTTGCCTTTAATCTATTAAATCATCCACACCTGATCATTAAATATTTTCATCAGTGATTTCCCTTTATATCTGACGTATGTTATTCTTGAACGCATACTCGCCATATCCATATAGTTATTATATTGAGCTATTTCAAAAACAGTCTTGATATACTTGATAAGATACATCTGATCAGACTGTTTAATCAACGTACGTTGACGTGCAATATGTGTGGCCTGTGTATTAAGTGCATGAATGGCGAATTAGCAGGCACAGCTTATGTTGTGCATATGTGCGCGCTCCCGGCAGGTCTAGCCGAGACCTAATAGCGAACTTCTTGATTATATCACGCTTATAGATTGTTAAATATGACTACATAAGCGCAATTATTTTCATGGTTCGTGATGTAAATGTCTGGTGCAATCCATTATTTTTAGACAACTACCACCACATGAGTACATTATTACAATAGTTGTGTATGGTGTGAATTAATGCCAGGATCAGTTGGTATATAGCAAAGGATGTCTCCATATCTTATTTAGCGCATATCATAATGCTAGTTGTGCCGAGTTTAATTCTCAATAAATCAATAAGGTGACCATAATCGACGCTAATAGTTAACCACGCAGAGGAACTAATCGACAGACCACTCGTGGAGGTCATGTTGAAGACAACACAACATTGCTCACCTTGCCTGCTGGTACCAGAATGATATTATCGCTACTGACAGCAGTTTCGCAAATAAGAATTACTTTCCCGCCGATGAGTTTTGGCAAAGTTTGTCTCATTCAAAGTGCCTTTATAGTGTAATTTCTTAAGCACCACTCTCTACTTGAACATTAAATTTCATGAAGGCGTTACCAAATGCCTGGAATTATTCGTGTGTTCTTTCAAATACATCTTAGTCACCTAGAACAATTATAAGCCATGATATAAAATTTGGTGGATCAATGAGACATTTATCGTGCTGTCGCTTGTAGATTCGGTTGAGACTGATCAGAGAAGCTATCCAATGATCGCATGATGTTCATTGGTCAGCTGACAGGTGGGCCAGACATTTCATGACGAAACTTATTCAAATCGATGTGAAACTTCCACATATGGAGATAACATTCTGTTGAAATGTGTTCTACTCAGTGTCAAAATTAAATCATCTACACCTGATCATTAAATATTTTCATCAATGATTTCCCTTTATATCTGACGTATGTTATTCTTGAACGCATACTCGCCATATCCATATAGTTATTATATTGAGCTATTTCAAAAACAGTCTTGATATACTTGATAAGATACATCTGATCAGACTGTTTTATCAACGTACGTTGACGTGCAATATGTGTGGCCTGTGTATTAAGTGCATGAATGGCGAATTAGCAGGCACAGCTTATGTTGTGCATATGTGCGCGCTCCCGGCAGGTCTAGCCGAGACCTAATAGCGAACTTCTTGATTATATCACGCTTATAGATTGTTAAATATGACTACATAAGCGCAATTATTTTCATGGTTCGTGATGTAAATGTCTGGTGCAATCCATTATTTTTAGACAACTACCACCACATGAGTACATTATTACAATAGTTGTGTATGGTGTGAATTTATGCCAGGATCAGTTGATATATAGCAAACAATATCTCCATATCTTATTAAGCGCATATCATAATGCTAGTTGTGCCGAGTTTAATTCTCAATGAATCAATAAGGCGACCATAATCGACGCTAATAGTTAACCACGCAGAGGAACTAATCGACAGACAACTCGTGGAGGTCATGTTGAAGACAACACAACATTGCTCACCTTGCCTGCTGGTACCAGAATGATATTATCGCCACTGACAACATTTGCTGAAATTGGCCTCCCTATTTAACAGCCTCACCCTTCTAACCCTTCAGCATCATATATCGGAGTTAGTGTTATCAGATGCCAGCAACAAACTTATTGTTGGCTATCAAACAAACATGCCTTTTCATTTGATATTCACACTAGAATGGGAGGCCCTAAAAAAGAACTTTACCTTGCCTGTGCAGTTGCTATAATGATGTCTCGTTTTCAGTGAAATCATATAACAAAGGCTTAAACGTTCTGCTTCTTTCATACAGGATATATCTACTTGTCGTGGTTCTTTAAACCGTAAAACTATTCAACAACAAACTGACATCATGTATAACACGACTAGTACACAATTGAACACCACAACAACCGAGTTATACGGACGTTCATTAACTGACCTTTAACTTGGTACTGTCTTCCATCTATATTCAACACTGGCTATGCCGTGAATGACCAACTGCGAAATTATTTCCGGTCTTTGGCAGAATGGCAGTCTTGAATTGAATCTTCTACAAACATATTCGACTATGTTTCTTATTAACCGTTGCAATAGCAATATTACTCTCCCACTGTTATTCCTACACCTCTCGCCCACCCCTATGTCACTGTCTACACGCTAAATACCATTCACTCATCATTTGCGTGGACTTACTCCCTTATTCTGGGTTATCCGGGTGTGCTAAAAGGGACCCGCTATCGTACGGCAAATACAGTTTATGATACCTGGAGCTGTCGGTGCACAATACATGTGCAAATATTAAAAATCGATCACTTAGCCTTATCCCCTAGGAGTATTTGGTTTATTCCTCATTTTCGTCTTGCTCGCTCTCTTTGAAGACGCAATAGGTCATGATTATACCATTTGTCCCATGCTTAGCTATTGGCTATTTTGTCTTCGAATCAAAACCATTGGAGCCATTAGGTAGTAGTCACACTTGTGGTTTGCTTCAAAGATGCAATACATAAGGAAATTACCATAGCCTCAAAAGCGCATGTGGACACTTGTCTGCGGCGTGCACTGGTAACCTGCATTCTACTTACCGTTCGTACGGGGCGGATATCTTCATCGCACCTGGGTTGTACAGGTAGGTCAATAATCATTAGCCAGCCTTCCAACAAAGCAGATCAAACGCTTATTTGTGGGTAGCATAAGACGAATCGATCGTTCGCCGATTACTTGTATACCATGTGCCTTTGTGTTGCGATTCCTTCGTCGGAAAGGCAGGAACAAGGTTACACTAATTCGGTTCCTGTACTTACTGACTCGAACTAGGCAGTTAGCATACTAACACCGGGGAACATATGAGATATGTGTGATTATTCTGTGTTATCAGCTGAGTTTTTGAATACCTTGCTATTGAATAAATACACTTGTGCCCAATCGTGTGGGTAATATGCATCCAAAATGAAAGAAACAAGCTTGTCAACAAGCGGGTTTTGGGGCTACACATTTGTCCTCTGCAGCACATCACTGATTGCTCAAGTGCAGCGAGTAGAGGCGACAGTATATCCTTGTCTAACCAAGTTAATGGATTTCTTATTCCCTGGCATGATTGAAGCATCTCACGTAGCCAGTTACGGTCGTTGTTGTTTTATAAGTATTTTCTCCCAGCTGCATACATAATGGTTTACTTTGACAACTGAGCAAGTAAGGTCCATGGGTAGAGCTAATGTGAGTTGAGTGAATAATGTTATATTTTATGTCGCTGCGAAGTGCAACGATGCATAGCAACTATGGTTAAAGTGCCTATAGGACGAAAAATCGTGTCATTTGTTCGCCAGATTACGGAAATATAACCCAGAAGTACTTATTCAGTCTATGTATCCGTCGTCAAAGTGCGCGCTTTCGGATCGAAATTCGACATTAAAGATGAGTCCGGCGTATCGAGACGACGACCTCATGAATAATTGATCGCCTCCGCGTGACGTCAACTCCGGCATTGTTTTCGTTGCGAGGCGCGATCTGCTTTACGATTAGCGCAAAAGGTAATTTCGCAATTTCATCAGAGCGACGAAGAGACATGGGATGACACAGATTAATAGCAGACCATCGCTGCTTCGGCAGAGAAAATTTCGCCTGCATATTCTAACCAGAAATGAGCGATTCAGATGAACTGACATTTTATCTAATTTTTGCCTTAACTGATCAGATGCGCCGGTTATTGGGCCGGTTTGAGTTTATTGACCACATTATGACTTGATTTTAGCGAAGTACCTATAACCGTGCGATAGGCACGTTAAAACTGACACACACCAGGATTCTCTCAAGGTACACATCAGCTCAATCGACGACGAACAAGTCTAGCTTTGCCACTTCACCTCAAACTACTTTCTTATCAACAAAGGATCAGTTATTTGTGCTGTCTGGGCTAGAAGCCGATTGAAGACAAAAATATCAATTGGTTTCTCCTAGATCGGGAGATTATAATTAACTAGCGTCTTGGATAAGAGTATAATCAGGTATTGCGAGCATAGCGATATAAATCGTGCGGCAGTGATGCGTTATGACCATCGTCTAAAGCGGGTTTTACACTGACAGGGGTTAATAGGCAATTGAAAAACTAGCAAGAGATTACAATTATACAATAGCTTTCCACTCTGAATCGCTAAATAGCACACCTTATCTTTCCTTATTCTTGAACATTGTGTTAGAAGTAGTAAATCAGTTTAGTAAGCTGCCATTTGCTCAATTTGTATCACAGAACTAATATATGTACACTGATAAAGCCGTTATTTTATCATCGGGGGCTCACCACAATTCCCCTTATGGGTAACTGTAACAACAGCAAATGATTGGTTGCTGAGTGGATGAACAGCAGGACTGACGATAGAACAAAGGAGCTGTCAAATTTATTACCTTTCTAGTATCTGTACTCGAATCATTCTCATAGCATCTGTTAAATTGGAATAAGCACAAGCTTTTTCTCCAGATAATTTTATTCTATGTTGAATTATACTGTAGCAGCTTCTTTCATCACTAACGGATGTGCTGCATAGCATTTTACAACTTTCTTTTGCCACCCATTGCTTGTAGAGTTTAATTAACGAAACATTCGCGAGTCACTCATGTCGTGTTCGGTATTTGCATTTATTGCTTCAGCAATCCACAATAGCCTATATTGCCAAATATTTAAAGACGTGTACTGCGCCACGTTTAGTGTCGTGTAATGCAAAAATGAAATAAAGTGCTCGAGCCAGTATATTCGAGGAATGACTGGATATAACCGCCCACTTGTGCATTGTAATCGAGTCGCCACACGACAGACAAACGTCCAACAGCCATTTATGCTTGTAGAACAAATAGATCTCCGAAAATAACAGAAAATGGGCTAAAAGCTAACAGAGGGGTTGACTTATCGATTAAGCAGTGAGACTTGAGACTCATTTTTGCCATTTCTATTTGTAAATATGCCTTCCGGAGGA
>CM067352.1:21396055-21513810 GCA_034190875.2 Urechis unicinctus | reverse complement strand
ATTTTTAATTCTCGCGATTTCCCACATTGCATTAGCATCCCAAGTGGGGGGCACTTACCCTAACTCGGATAGGGGTGTGCCGCGGGACCTCGAAAATCCGTACCCGTTGTACTCGTTGAGAATGAGTAAAAGTATACTCCATCGTACAAGGTATTATGCGAATGTCTAACCCGTCGTAAAAGTCGAGATGTCGAAAAAACCACCCTCTTCGTGCGGCACTGTACTATATCTTTACACTTAAGTGCCCCCCCCCCCCCCCCCCCGGGCTTAGCATGTGTCGTCGTCTTTCTGTGCATGCGCAGTGCATGTGGTCTTGAACTTGTAAACAAACATGTTGCTGTGTTTCTGACTTTTTACCGCTTCCCAAATTGATCAAACTATAAATAATTACCATGGATGAAATCCCCCGCCGAAAAGGGATAAAATCGTCCGTAAAACATCATTGCATTCTATAACTCCATCACTTGTGTATGTTTGGTGTTGGTAGTTGTCTGAATCGATCTAAAAATATTCGCATTGCGTTGTTTCGAGAAACGGTAAGACGTCTACGCAGACGTCTTGTAGGGGTAATCTGACGCAAGTATCATTGCATGAATAAATACGAGTCCTCCGGAAGGCATATTTACAAATAGAAATGGCAAAAATGAGTCTCAAGTCTCACTGCTTAATCGATAAGTCAACCCCTCTGTTAGCTTTTAGCCCATTTTCTGTTATTTTCGGAGATCTATTTGTTCTACAAGCATAAATGGCTGTTGGACGTTTGTCTGTCGTGTGGCGACACGATTACAATGCACAAGTGGGCGGTTATATCCAGTCATTCCTCGAATATACGGGCTCGAGCACTTTATTTAATTTTTGCATTACACGACACTAAACGTGGCGCAGTACACGTCTTTAAATATTTGGCAATATAGGCTATTGTAGATTGCTGAAGCAATAAATGCAAATACCGAACACGACATGAGTGACTCGCGAATGTTTCGTTAATTAAACTCTACAAATGATGGGTGGCAAAAGAAAGTTGTAAAATGCTATGCAGCATATCCGTTAGTGATGAACGAAGCTGCTACAGCATATAATTCAACATAGAATAAAATTATCTGGAGAAAAAGCTTGTGCTTATTCCAATTTAACAGATGCTATGAGAATGATTCGAGTACAGATACTAGAAAGGTAATAAATTTGACAGCTCCTTTGTTCTATCGTCAGTCCTGCTGTTCATTCACTCAGCAACCAATCATTTGCTGTTGTTACAGTTACCCATAGGGGGAGTTATGGTGAGCCCCCGATGATAAAATAACGGCTTTATCAGTGTACATATATTAGTTCTGTGATACAAATTGAACAAATGTCAGCTTACTAAACTGATTTACTACTTCTAACACAATGTTCAAGAATAAGGAAAGATAAGGTGTGCTATTTAGCGATTCAGAGTGGAAAGCTATTGTATAATTGTAATCTCTTGCTAGTTTTTCAATTGTCTATTAACCCCTGTCAGTGTGAAACCCGCTTTAGACGATGGTCATAACGCATCACTGCCGCACGATTTATATCGCTATGCTCGCAATACCTGATTATACTCTTATCCAAGACGCTAGTTAATTTTAATCTCCCGATCTAGGAGAAACCTATTGATATTTTTGTCTTCTATCGGCTTCTAGCCCAGACAGCACAAATAACTGATCCTTTGTTGATAAGAAAGTAGTTTGAGGTGAAGTGGCAAAGCTAGACTTGTTCGTCGTCGATTGAGCTGATGTGTACCTTGAGAGAATCTTGGTGTGTGTCAGTTTTAACGTGCCTATCGCACGGTTATAGGTACTTCGCTAAAATCAAGTCATAATGTGATCAATAAACTCAAACCGGCCCAATAACCGGCGCATCTGATCAGTTAAGGCAAAAATTAGATAAAATGTCAGTTAATCTGAATCACTCATTTCTGGTTAGAATATGCAGGCGAAATTTTCTCTGCCGAAGCAGCGATGGTCTGCTATTAATCTGTGTCATCCCATGTCTCTTCGTCGCTCTGATGAAATTGCGAAATTACCAGCAGCCCTTTTGCGCTAATCGTAAAGCAGATCGCGCCCCGCAACGAAAACAATGCCGGAGTTGACGTCACGCGGAGGCGATCAATTATTCATGAGCTCGTCGTCTCGATACGCCGGACTCATCTTTAAAGTCGAATTTCGATCCGAAAGCGCGCACTTTGACGACGGATGCATAGACTGAATAAGTACTTCTGGGTTATATTTCCGTAATCTGGCGAACAAATGACACGATGTTTCGTCCGATAGGCACTTTAACCATAGTTGCTATGCATCGTTGCACTTCGCAGCGACATAAAATATAACATTATTCGCTCAACTCACATTAGCTCTACCCATGGACCTTACTTGCTCAGTTGTCAAAGTAAACCATTATGTATGCAGCTGGGAGAAAATACTTATAAAACAACAACGACCGTAACTGGCTACGTGAGATGCTTCAATCATGCCAGGGAATAAGAAATCCATTAACTTGGTTAGACAAGGATATACTGTCGCCTCTACTCGCTGCACTAGAGCAATCAGTGATGTGCTGCAGAGGACAAATGAGTAGCCCCAAAACCCGCTTGTTGACAAGCTTGTTTCTTTCATTTTGGATGCATATTACCCACACGATTGGGCACAAGTGTATTTATTCAATAGCAAGGTATCCAAAAACTAAGCTGATAACACAGAATAATCACACATATCTCATATGTTCAGCAGTGTTAGTATGCTAACTGCCTAGTTCGAGTCAGTAAGTACAGGAACCGAATTAGTGTAACCTTGTTCCTGCCTTTCTGACGAAGGAATCGCAACACAAAGGCACATGGTATGCAAGTAATCGGCAAACGATCGATTCGTCTAATGCTACCCACAAATGAGCTTTTGATCTGCTTTGTTGGAAGGCTGGCTAATGATTATTGGCCTACCTGTACAACCCAAGTGCGATGAAGATATCCGCCCCGTACGAACGGTAAGTAGTGTGCAGGTTACCAATGTACGCCGCAGACAAGTGTCCACATGCGGTTTTAAGACTATGGTAATGTCCTTATGTATTGCATCTTTGAAGCAAACCACAAATGTGACTACTACCTAATGGCTCCAATGGTTTTGATACGAAGACAAAAGCATGGGACAAAAGTTATAATCATGACCTATTGCGTCTTCAAAGAGAGCGAGCAAGACGAAAATGAGGAATAAACCAAATACTCCTGAGGGATAGGGCTAAGGGATCTATTTTTAATATTTGCACATGTATTGGGCAACGACAGCTCCAGGTATCATAAACTGTATCCGCCGTACGATAGCGGGTCCCTTTTAGCACACCCGGATAACCCACAATAAGGGAGTAATTCCACGCAAATGATGAGTGAATGGTATTTAGCGTGTAGACAGTGACATAGGGATGGGCGAGAGGTGTACGAATAACAGTGGGAGAGTAATATTACTATTGCAATGGTTAATAAGAAACAATGGAATATGTTTGTAGGAGATTCAATTCCAGACTGCCATTCTGCCAAAGGCTGGAAATAATTTCGCAGTTAGTCATTCACGGTAAGGCAAGTGTTGAATATAGATGGAAGACAGTACAAAGTGAAAAAGACAAACACATATGGATAAATGGTTCACTTCTAAGAACATGATGTGATGTAGCTAATAAAATGGATGACGTAGAGAAAATCACCGTGCTTAAACTCCGCGCAATGCCCACAACACAAGTATCTATAGCAGCTCCAGCAGTTATTCTATGGTTACTTTTAGTATGAAATCTGCTGTGTTGTGAGACGCTGGCTTAAATTATTGGTTACCTGGAAATATACAATATGTTTTCATTATATAATTGATATATTGCAGATATAATACGTAGTATCTGGTTCAAAATGCTTCTACGAAGAGGGATCACAGAGTACCTGTCTTAGTCCGAGCTATTATGCTTGATAAACATCCTTTGTAAATGAGCTGTTTGCAAATTCTCATTAACGGATTCTTAATACCTGCAGCAGCCACAGCTAACTGCGAGTTCGGTGTACTCCACAATGACCAAGCATCCCCACATCAAGTAGTTTTGTGAATATTACGTTCATGAAAAAGCCAACAAGATAAATCAAGCATCAGTAAAGAAGCTTCTTACCTACTTCCCAGAATGCGAATGTTTATCCTGTCATATGATATATGATTTATTTGTGTGTGTGTAGTTCAATCCATTGGCACCTCGATATATGGATCGAGTGTAGTTGTCCAGCTGGTCAGAACGTTATTATTTCCTCACTTGCGCTACGGGATACCTCAACCGACCTTCTTCCAGTCAATTACGTCCACTCCTGTGGTGCACTATGATGTACCCGAACATGGTCTGCATTATGATGTCGAATGTATCTTGATTTCTGCATTACTGTGCATTCTTTCTACTCACTTTGCAAAAATACAACTGTTATTAGACTTATCACTTCAACTCAGTTTAAACACATTAGGCATATTGAAGGTCGCCATGAGCGCTTGCCACCTTCAGATAACGAAATAGATCAGCATTTGCGTAATTTAAATAACACCGATCGCTGATGGATTATGTATTAAGTACAATCTGTTTGGATCGATAATCCGCAGTAGTTTTTATGTGCTTGACTTTCTTGAACCATTCTACTTACTGAAGCTCGATACCAAAAACTACTAAAGAAAAGAAGCACATCATTAGAACTGTCTATAGATTATGCAGTGATACAACAAGCCGATAAAATAGAAAATCGGAGCAATCTAAAGCGGAAACGCCCGACAATTCATAGGCTACGTCGACCATGGTTATGACATGATACATCTGGATAAAGTTTACTTGAGACGACGCTGTTCTGTCAAAGTTTTGCTGTCAGCAATATGCAGCGAGGATCGGAAAATGCGAGATGATGTAATGGAGGAGCGGGTCCAATCAGTAAGATATAAGACCATGAATATAGAGGATATCCAATATCTTGGCTTCTACGCAAATCGATGAACATCGTTTTATCGTCTAAGTCATTCTGAAGCATTTACATTATTTCCAAAACACAGCTCGCCAAATTATTTGCAGTGTACAACAAACGCATCCAATGTCCTCTGTAAAACGCATGATAGATGGGAGAACATTTTGAAGGGATTCGTTGGTCGAACACTGCAGGGCGATTGTGAGTAATACGATTGGATTATGTGGTTGCTACAAATATTGTATAAACAGTTAAGAGCGAGTTGTTTTTAAACAGAGCCAACCCGGGGTGATTTGGCGTGGACGCAAAACCCATTGAGACTTGATTGACACAAATAGTGAGCCATTGATGTCTAGATACTCGTTGATCCAGTCGACCTCGCCTTTGTCCTTTCAACACCCTGATGTCATAGCATTCGTAAAGGGCAAATAGATTTACCTTTACATTGGGAGTCCCAGCAATTGGTTAGGACTGTTATGGTAGGGGTAAACCTGTTGTTCTCGGACGTGTCTTGTCAATCGCTCAAGGTCTGCCCTTTGGTACAGTTATACACAACACTATGAGCAGATGGAACCGTAGAAATCTGAAACGTTAATAAGTAAGAAGGTGACAGTAATGAGTGTTGAGCCTTTTGAACGCTGGAGTTATTTATTGTTCACGCACAAGGAATTTTATAGGTTCCTGTTTCAAATTTGCTGGATAACCTGCAGTAAAAACAAAATGCGGTATAATGATGCTAATGCTTTAACCTAGCTAACGTTATCAGAACGCCCACAATATGGTCTTTGCAATGTTTTTGGTACAAATTTTAAGGAACAGAAATATTGTTATTGTATACCGACATTGATATACTGAGACGCATTATACGATACAAAATCCCAACCGCTCATTGACGGCTATGAAGGGATGGAATGACTTAATAAGCGCGACATTCCACCTGACTCTTTGGAATATTCCCCAATGCTCTTCTTCATTTGTCTGCTGACACGTACGCACTCACACATCTATTCACTCAATATTTCTGTCACTCAGTGTGACTTCAATGTTATAATTTCTCTCCGACACTTACACTCACTCGCCAGATATTTTTACACATTCAAGGTTCCGTTCACCTGGGTTGCTAAAAGCTGCTGTATGGTTAAATATAATAAATGAAACAACAGAACGTTTCCTATGATATGGTTTACGTCTGTTCCCAATATTGATGTATGGCGAGTGAGTAGGCGGGTGGGGGATTGGGGTGTGCAATTGGCAGCATTGATTCTGATTCGTGATACGCCCGCTCGTACATTCCTCTGCAGACAACTTGATTAATTGTAACCGATCAGGACACCTAATAACCAATACAGTCCCTGTAAATTGAAACATAGATTACCATGTCGCCTGCGACTACGCACTTAGTGCAAGTAACGCTATTTGTATTGGATGGCCTGTATTTGATATTCCTATCTAGCTACAATTTGGTGCTACAAGGGAGCAGGGAGCAGCGCCATAAGTTCATCACTTAAGCACTTGCTGTACGGAACACCAATTATGTCAAAATACGACAAATCGGTCATTTGGTACTAAGAATAGTCGTTTCGGTCAACTGACGAAGTATACCGGAGTTCATTGAGTGCTTCTACATAAATAATGTGATATGATTACGGATGATAAACTCGTACAGAAATTGCGATATGGTGGACCATACCAAATGTTGATTAATATGAATAGCTTTTCATATATGTAAACATGAAACAATAGTTTTGCACTGGTAAATGGGCCGTCTTTAAGCGCTTCACTTCAATCATGAAAGTTATACAATGTACCACACTGGTCATAAAACATTGGTCATGACATGCATAGTACATCTCTGGTATACGGATATCATTTAGTCATGGCGCCAAGCTATGCTAATATTAGACATCTACTCCAGGTTTGGTATTTATGTACTTACTATGACATGCATAGAACAACTTTGGAATGTAGATTTTGTTTAGTGGTGGCGCCAAGCTATGCTTGTATTGAACATCAATCCAGGTTTGTTATTTATATACTTACTATGAGAGTGCTAACAGAATGTCAACATATTCGTCGTCTGGGACAGGACCGTCATTACATTTTGTGTATTTTGTTTAGATTTTGGAGGTCGGAAATGATATCTATCAGACAATAACTGCTGGACGTTGCGCCTTTGCATAATAATCTTGTTTTTGCGAGCCTAGTCGAACGCTCTGCCCCTTTCTTCCAAAATGCAAAGAGCATATAGATAATGAGCATCGTTACTGCACAAACCTACTCGGAAGACGCATGAACATTAACCAAAGCAACAACCGCTAGTGACTATGAATGGCAGTGGTTTTGGTTGATGTGCATAATGGCAAGTGAAGTAACTAAGTATATCTGATATGGCGAGGTAACTATTACACTTGCCGGTCATATCCATATATCACTTCCGTGAACTACTATAATTCAATAGTGCACCAATGAATCATCAAGCGAACGAAAAGCGGCTTCAACATTCCAGAAGGCATAATAGACATAAATAACCTAAAACTAAACGTCTCTTGACATTATGTTGTTTTTTGTTAGTGCTTACAACCAAGGCTGACGAAAACAAAAGACCCCGTTTTATGGCTTAATGGGATATGTATGGAACGACTTTTAATGCATGGTTACAATTTGCAAAAGAGGCAAAAGAATAAGGAATGGACGATGATATATAGGTAAATCAAGCCCAGGTACTGAGCTGTATTATAAGGAAGATGGAGCCGAAATGATAACTAAAACTTTGTCTTATACGCAACGCGATTGGCTACGTTTTGTATCTCTTGTCGATCGAGTTTTGTAAATTTCCCTTTGCAAACTTTTCTTTGACATTCATCGCTGTCTGTGAAAACAATGGCAGATGCGACAATGTTTTGAAGGATTTAGTATGCCTAAGATTTTTTCAATAATGTGATTGCGAATATTGTGTTTTATGAATCAAATGCACAATTAGTTCATTTGCAGGACAATGTTACCAATTCAACAATGTAAAATGGCTGTGGTGTTAGGTTGAGTAATGTGGATAATAAGGCAATCTCAATAAGACAATTACAAGCTCACGATACCGCCTCATAAATGGCACGAGACGCTGATTGAGCAATCTAATCATGTACTGATGCAAGCAATTATGGTAACTGTAAAAACATTAAAAAACGTTTGATATAAGTTAAGCCTTTCGCTATTATTTGATGTTTCTTTGTCAATACCTGGACAGGCTATTTCATATTATATGTTCTATGGTATCAACTACTGACGTCTCAGGACAGTTACCTTCCTCAGCCTCCTTGGTGTGTTCGGTGCTGACATTGCAAATCCTGACAAATATGCTCACTCGCAAACATTGTGCCATGGAGTTAGGTTCTGATGTAGTATGTTGGATCAAAATATTGTGCTGCTGGCGCACATGATCGAGCGGGTGGGTTAACATCTGAGTTGACGGCTATCAATACCAAACCAGCCCACTAATGTTTCCTTCAGCAAATTTAGTAGAACATGGCCTGGTAAGCACAGAATGGCTATGTGCATATTGCCACCAATGGTTTACGCTTTAACGATGATTCCTTAAATTTTTGGCAGACATATCGGACAGTTATGTCTAATGCCGGATTTGTAATTTCTAGCAGCGCTAGGATACAAAGTTCCGATATGGCATTCATGAAAAGCAAACATACGAGCTGTAGATTTATTTCCTTTCTAAAATTCAATGCCTCAAACTTCACTTGGAGGCATAAAACGCATCTGGGATTGTAGCTACAACTAACAGTGTACATTTAAGAAAATATTATCTCTACTCGCAATCTTCCCCCGCGCCTCAAGAGGGAATGATCAGAGGCAATATTATCAGCTCGTTGAAAATATGTCGTAAACAAATATCGGAACACATCCTTAGTAGGCTACAGTACGGTCATTATCGCTGCATTGAATTACACTGTGTTGACAGAACCTTAGGGCATCTACCGATTACAACGCGATCTCATGATATTCGATCCACGACACGTGTAATATGTGGTCTGTCGTTGACTTCTCAGCCGATGCAAGGCATCCATTTGGAACATCTTTGCATAGAAACGGGGGGGTGTATAAGGATCTCCTGCACAGATTATGAAATGTTGTGGACCATTAATTATGCGCTGCAAGTCACTGTTTTACGGTGATGGGCAGGATGTTTCAGTGCACGTTTAATGTGAAAATGTTCATGAATGATGAGCGTAACCTATATACAAACCAGTATTGCACCAAACAGCATTTAGCTCAGCTTATTGTATTGACCTCATTACAGCAAAGGTTAAAGACTCAGTTGCGCAATATATATATATTTGGGATAAACAGGGTATTGTACTCTACTATGCATTATAAGTAAATGGCCTGCAATTAAGCACATCGATTTCATATATTAATACATTGTTACAGCACATATCCGAATAACATGAATGCCAGTTATTCTACGTCATCAAGACGCAAATGTTTTCGTGACGTTCCGACAGTCGATGCTCATAGAAAGCGTACACAGAAGCAGCGTAAGATTTTCACCATAATTTCAATAAAGCAGTGATGAAAGGAAACATAAGAAGCATGATCATTCAGATATTACCTCTATAAAACCACATGCAGCATGCATCCCAAAACACCAATATTCATCGCAGCACCTAGACATAACGCCCGCTTAGTAGCTTAATTCAAATCCGTATGACCAAATATTTACTATTTAGATACCACTTTCCTCCCTCTTACAAGTACCCAGTGTGCTCGGTGTTTTAACAGACATTACATATCTCACTAACCGCTGGTAGCTAATTAGTCCAGAAAACCAAAACGGAGCTGTTAGAAGTAGCCAGCAACGATTCTCACTGAGAAATCTTGCATCATGTCGGACGTGAACATTGGTGCCATTCTGACAATTTAGTTAAAATATATTGTTTAAATGATTGGTGCTAATCACAGAGATCTTTATTTTTGTACGAATATGGCATACTCCTGATTGATATACGTTCCATGTAGATGAGCAAATGGAAATAGAATCGGATAGCTCATTTTGCACCGCTAACAAAGGCAACAAGTTGTTTACCAAGGATATATGTTGGCATGCATGCACATTTGCTGATTGCATAATCTTATCAAATTGAAAATGGTCATGCACCTTCTGATGTTTTTTTATGTACGTCCGTCTTCTTACTCGCTATAACTGATTTAAAAATGGGTCACACTTGTAATCCTCAAATATGACGCTTTTACACGTTGATTTCGCATGTGTTGACTTTGCATGATTAACAGTCGTACATATCGTACGGAGTGAAATACTGACGATGGAGAGGAATCTTGCCTATAAGAAGCTAATGTATCAAACAGTAGATTGCGCCTAATAAGCAGCGTGATACTCTGAGCTGCTTGCTAGCTATATACTGATTGCTATAAGCGCCATGATTTGCCACTTTGACATTGCAACGCTCAAATAAGACCCGAATGCTTAATAGCACTTGGTCGTTACATATGACGAGACATCCTGCTTTTGTGATTCATTATTGTGTATGCCTCACCAATTTGGTATTGCCTGTATATCAGGAAGCTGAGTTGCATAAATGATTTTGGTGAACAGTTTTATGAAGCGCGTTTGATGACACCTTCATACTGCTGGTGTGGTGAAAAGGCATAACATATGCATTCTTAACATGGAAATGGAATGGTAACTCAGACACAGCACAGACACAAGTGCGCCAAGTTTCCAAATGTTTTATTCATTTATTAGTTGCAATTAGAGTATAATCGCCAACTGTTTGCTGCTTATCTACATCTTTGGTTGTAAATGATGAGCAATTCGCTGAGGCGATGCAAGTCATCGATTGCATCTGGTGCTAGTGGTCTTATTATCGAATTGGCACATAAGCCTAACATTGACAACTATTTTTCTATCAATTCTTTACTCAAAATAAACGTTCCTCCCCAAATAAATGTGCGCTGTAAATGATTTGGAGAGCACCAGCTGACAATAGTCTCATACAGGTACCGCCAAATGAGTTGTATATATATATTAACATAACATGTTTAGGCATACGTTGCGCGATTGTAGGATTGACCTGACGTATTGTTCAGCTGTACAACATTGAAGGTAGCATTTAGGAAAGTAAATGAGGCTTAATGTTTTGGCTAGCCAGCGCGTGTCAATTAACATAATTCTGAGGATATTGATACCTATTCGTCGTATAATGGTTCACAGTTATTCTGAACGTTTCTTTGTCCAACAGCCGAGCTCAGAAACTGCAATTGAAAACATATATAATATACATTTATACATGCACGTATTATGTGTATATGTAGTATAACGGCACATCACTTGTCGGTAGTCGGTGAACGCAGCCGTCGACTGGCTTTGTTCCTTGCTAAACGCTCTGTGCCAAGTTTTGTTATGTCACGACAACTTCAAACTCAATGCTAAACCATAGAAGCTAATAAGACGAGCAACTGCTGGTAGTAGCGAAGAAAAGCAAACGTCAAAAACCGTACGTCCCCACCAGAACGCCTATCAGGTCATAAGCTCCCAAAGAACTCCTACAGTTGATCCAATAGCGCGCATTGTTTTGTAAGCTGAACGCCAGGCGACAACATTCGGCCGGACTGCCAATCAATTACGCATCTTGTTAATTAGGGTAATCGCAATCGTTCTTGGACAAAAATCGATATTAATCGGTCAAGACCGCTATGACTAGCCTTACAGTGGTATTAAATAGTTTCAGCGGCTACTCTTTGACTGAATATTACACAGTAAACTGATTTTAACACCGTATGATGGGCCGGGGCGTCTAATACACTCTTGGTTTTGCTCATTTCTTGGTCGGCGTAGAAATATGCACATGCAGGCCCTCATGTAAAGCAAAAGAATTCCCGGCCAGTGTACTGCTATTTCACTGAGATGTCGATAAAAAATTGATGTTTACAACTACGTAAAATAGTTGTGAACATCAACTTCAAAGAATGAATCACTGATTTATGAATGATCCGGAAGCATTTATGCTCTGAGCATGACCCTGAGCTTCCCCGCCATGAGGTTTTCCATATTCGTTGATGAACAAATTAGGGATGGCGCAGGGATGGTGATGGTACTACGCATGCGTCGCGTATGTTCGGATAGGGTTACACTGAAACGCAATGCATCATTACACATATGTATGGATATATTTCGCAGGTGCTAGTAATGTTGGTTTTAACCGAGACAACAAGCGCACCACTACCACGGCTCAGTCAATATCGATTCACGATGTGTAAAAATATATGTAAACCTCCTACTATATAGTATTAAACATTGCTAACAATAATATTTCTTTATTCCATAGGTTACTATCAATACGTTGTGTGCGTTAATGTGAAAATCCTTGACGGAACATAGTGCCCATAGTTATATATCTTCAGCTATTTTGAGGTGTATCGTGTTATTCATATATATATTTTGTGACATGATGATAAATCATTTATCGCTTTACATTATTGTCAATGTAACTGTCGTTGTGATGCAACCTTTAATATGCCCAAAATTATATACATTAAGATACCCTGAACAATCGTCTTATTGTTCAAAACGTTTTCTGCACGCCTTGAGCGTTGTCGTGAGCTTCTTTGGTTACATCAGGATATTGCAAACTTTTTTGACCAATAAACTGCATGCGACAAATAATCGCATAAACAGTTTGTTTCGACGGTTAACGGCATGCTTCGCCATATTGCATTATGGTGCGTCACACAAAGTAGCGGATTGCTATTGTACAACACATTCACGCCTTGTTATATAATGTTGAGTATTTATGCGCGAAGCATCGGTATAAATTGACTTGGCTACTGAATTTAATTCAATGCTTATTGTGCTAGCATATGGCGTGATAATAATGCTTCAGCTGCCTACCCTAATTTTCAAGACGTTATACGAGCTATCGGTCAAACAATTCTGTCAACATCAGTAGTCCATTATTTGCGCGGCAGGTGTTCAAACGAGGGATTTATGTCTGTTTTATGCGTAGCTCGTCATAACAAACGCGTTTTTAGCTTACTATTCAATTAGTCATGTTTCAAATTGCTCCTAACATCTGCTGGCCAACGTTATTATTAAAATGTGATGGCGCGCATAAGTTGCCCACTACATATTTGTTCCGATATATTTTACGCGAGGGTAAATATATGATATGATATTGTAGCCGAATCGAAAAATGTATATCTAACCATGGCTAAACTGCTTCTTTCAAAGGCAGTCAATTTGTCTTTATCTAACAATTTATAGATATTTCCCACGACAGCTGTTTATTTACAAGGCAATAATAAATTGGCTATCATATGCGAAGTAAGGAGGCATGTTAGTGTGCGTGATTCGTCTGTTTATGTCTGGGGCTGACATCTTCCTGTTCTGGATAATTCCCTATGCGTGGTTACTGCAAAAGTTGTAAATAGATTTTGTAGTGTACTCTGCATTGTGCTGTATACGTAAACATCAAGATTTGTACAACATAAATGTCATGTTGTTACGGACATCTCTTGCCGATGCATTATGCATTCCAATCGATATGGCAAATTAATGCCAACATGACTGTCACCCGCAATTCCAAGCAACAAAGCACTCCAGGGAGTATTTTGATTGAAATGCAATTAAAGCTACATTTATAAAAAATAACTAATTGATTTAATCATTGTATATAGGAAAACAAAGCACTCATAGTGCACGTTTTGACCGCATCTGCATATATTATGTAGTATTCGCATTCGAAGATTTTCAGTTAGAATTCGCTTCAAATGTGCACTATGCATATGTTATTATTGGCAAACTCAGTAGGTTTAAGATGATGAGTGTCAGTGTATGTCGTGGTACTTTATGCTTTCAGTGTCAGGGCTAGCCAAACCGTGAGGCGGTTTTAAGGCGTCGAAGTGTAAGATTGCATGTAAAAATTTGCCAGACTCGAAGATGAAGCACTTCAAAGATTATATGACTTGGCTGGCGATGTTATTATAGGAATGCAATGGTCATTAGAAATATTTTTATCTCCAATGCATCAATTAGCAACTTGGCTTTGTGGAGAACATAAGCAAGTTTATACGTTAAGATGATCTATAGTATAAACATGCGGCAATAATATTGCAAATATCGTCAAGGCCTCACCCTAGTAAGACATATTATTAAGTCGATGAGAAGTCTCATCAGCAACATTCGGCGTATTGCGTCAAGCAGTATGGTGGTAGATGGTTGCATATGCACCATTTACCGTGCTTGTTGAAAATGTAAATATACATGACTGGCGTTGGTGTTCTTTATAACATCGTAATGTAGAATATGGTATTACCCTTATAAATATGTTCTATATACATATTTTAACGACGAATTTGGGATGTAGCAACAGCACCTTTATTAAATGATGGGCTAAACACTGACTTTACGGGCGGGGAGAGTATTGATGCATCAAATATCTAAGACAAGTTATCCCGATGATAAGACCATAAATGTAAAACAGCTCCCGGTTGAGTGAAATAACAGACATTTGATATGCAACTTGCAGATTAACGCAGGTGACGTTCAAATAGACATCGGCTTGGTTTTTATTATGAGCAGTATAACTGTTTCTTTATTCTAGTAAATATTCATAGAATTAAAAACGACACCAACGAATAAAGAACAATGAGGAACGTTATTTCAGCAGTAACTCATCAACGACAAGCGACAAATCAATTGACTCTTGTATACCTTCTGTCAGATATTCTCTGCTGTATAAAATCAATTCTAACTAGTCTAAACAACGTAGCAGGTCAAACATTTTGCGTTCTGTGGGCTGCCAGCTTCCATGCTTAAATATAGTTACACTGAATCACGTCTGGTAACCTTGTCTCTAATTCACGCGCATTGGGTAAGTTTTAAATGTCTAAACTAAACATAGCACTTTAGGGATAACCCACAGAAGTATATCTCTCAACTTACAATGATTTTCTGCACCCGGTTGTCTCCAAGATAACGTTGAAAACCATATCTCAAGTCAGCGAGAATGTCCTTCAACTTGCAAGGCAGCCGTATCAAGTAACTACAGTAATTGTACTGGCAGTGTAGGCTGGAGTACATCGAAGATACGAGAATGGCCCTCTGGCAAGCCACCGATACCATTGTTTTTTACAAGGCCCAACATCGTCGCTCAAACACCCCTCGTCGAACACCTACTCAACCGCGTTCACACACATTTAGACAAATTATGCAGTAAGCTCATGTATACAGTGTGCGAGATGTGAACGCAATTCAAGGGATGTGTTTGTAAACTACCAAAAAAGGGCAAACATTCTAGTCTCGAGGTAGTTCTTAATGAATGGTTAACCCCTATAATTGTAAACCCTTCCCGTTTGGGTTACCATTGGGTCCTTGACATATGTTCATCAAAACGTGCCAAGAAGTGTTCCCAACCCTATTTTCCCTCTGTTCACTGTATCTAACCATAGCACATATTCTGATGTCTCTTATTTGCATCCAGCAGCTGGTACCAACAACTAATCCTCTGCGGATACACAAGTACAAGAAGGTGATAAAGCAGAAAAATTGGAAGTGTTTGCTATTCGTAGAGTAAAACTATTTATAATATGGTCAGATCCTATAAAGGATCGGTTTGAGGTGACAGGGAAAATGAAAGAACAAGATAGGTCTGATTGAAAGGAAGGTAGATTTGAGCACCATTACTAAGTCAAGGGCAACAGACATTAGCGTGCGACTTGTGGATGCATATATAATTCATAATGGCTATGCGTGGCTGATCTCAGAAGGTAGTTTAACATAAACGTAATGCTTTTGACAAGTAATAATTGCACACCATCTTTGCTAAACTGCTTGTTCAGAATGAAAATCGATTGAATTCAAGAGTGTATTTTATCCGTTTATCACCATAGTATGTGACGACAGGGACAAGAAATCACGAAGTTGCGCAACAATAATGCATATATTACCCAGCCATTACAATGTCATACTACTACCTTACTGTGTGAGAAGATATGATTCATGGACAAAGCCAGAATAGGGATATCATAGAACAAAGTTCGATATGACATTTTGTTGTGGCTAACAACAACACGAACAAGAGTAATATGAGTAATTAGACACAAGTATTTAGGCTGTATATAAGGCAACTGTTATCCATTTTACATATGAATGCCTTTCCTGTACAAAGACTCCAAAGCTGTGTCAAATTCGACATATCCGGCGTAAGACAGCACGTCTCTTGCCTTGCTCTCGATCACTCAGAGCAAGGGATTCAGGTCATACAAATGATGAGCACACGGTACTTAGCGTGATGACAGTAACGCACAGGCATGATTGTGAAGATGTCGCATGGAATGGACGCTAGGATGTCAGGCAAACACATACTTAAAGCTCGCGGAAGACTTTTTTCATGGGCCCTCCTATAAAAGACTTTTCAACCTAATTTACACTCAGCGTTAGCTAGCACGTGTACTGCGTAATGATCACGAGGTGACGTCAACAAGTATTTTAAAAGTCCTTTTTTTGTCGAGACAGAAACGCAGCGCTGAACAAGTACTTCACCTTGATCATTTCTATATGTCAGGGTATTGAATATGGATTTTTAAAAACTATTGTCTTACAATGGCTGATTGTAATCCATCGGACTACTGGATATCTTGTTCATGCTGAACTGTATTCTTTTCATAATGAAAATAACCCATAATTCATTATATACCTTTTATACAGTCGACAACATGATTTGTGTCGCTATTAGGTCTCGACAAGACATATCGGAACTGCGCGAATGTTTTATGTATATAACCAGGGCAGCTTTTTCGCCATCCAGGCACTAAACCATCGACTGCATAGCAAATTGTTATCACGTATTATTGTCCATCATGGTAAACCTCATCATATTCGCGTAATACAACAGATGGGGGAAATAATTCATGGAGAAACGTGTTATCAGTTATTTAATTACTGCCAAATAATTGCGGCCCACTTTCATCAACCAGTCGGCCTAATATTAGGGGTTAGCAGTCGGAAGTTTGCTGCTTGTTTAGGTCTGAATATATTCAATTATACACTAGAAGGTGTCGACGCATAGTTCACATCTGAAGCGATGTGTTGACTACTATTTATGATAGAGGCAGTTATTCAGAATGACCTCGACTATCTCAGCAGCCTAAATGTCTCGCCAGTTACATATTTTGTATTTACAATCAACAACCATCCCTACCCCACTTTGGCTAATGAGAAGTCCTCTCTGTTGCCATATAGGTGTCATATCCTGACAATTACATTGTATTTATTGATTAAGGTCAATGTAAAAGATATGTCATCAACTTTCTTCAAAAAGCCTAAGTTTGTTTGTAACAGATCGCTAGCGGAAACATACAACACACATTAAATACTGGTTAATACATTCATTAAGCAAGAAAGTCAAAGCAATACTGATTTCACCTAATAGCAGTCCATATTTGATAAACATATAGAACATAATTTTTAAAAAGGCATATTTTAAACAAATATATTATTGTGAGGTTCGAGGTCTTTTTAACCTACTTTCATTTCATGTGACACATTTCATCTGCTTTATGATCTCAGCTCGCCATCAATGTCCACGTGTCGTGTTACAAAGACTGCATCCAATGTTGGAATTTATCTGTCCTCCAATGTAACAAAGATGGAAAACTGTGGTCGGTGAAGAGCTGCATTAATATCAGAATCCCGCGATATAGCAGCTTAACAACATTTGCTGAAATTGCACTCCCCATTACAGCCTCGCTTCTTCTTTCATTTTCCTTCTCACACATACTTCCAAACAGCGGAGTATGAAGCGTATATGAATTCTGTTTGTTGCTGATAAAAGACAAAACTACCGATTGGTTTTCCCTAGTTCGAGAGATTTATAGTGGTTTGATGTTTTGAATATAGCAGTAAACATAATATTGCAAACGACCACTATGACTACGGTGTATTACATGAACATATGCTGTCGTGGCCAAGCCGTCATCAATTTGGAAAGAGCTATACGACAAGGGGGATATATTTGCTTCCCAGAGTGTTCACTGACACACCCTTTGTGTGTCAAATCACTAAATATTGTGTAAGAAATCAAAATAATCTAATTATTACCTGGGATTTCAATATCTACATTCAAATGATACAAACGATACATACACAGTGATTACACTGTAATGATATCATCAGCCGGTCGCAAAATGTCCCCAATAAGCTACAGCACTTTCTCTCTGTAACAATGCAATCATTGAGTGTGCGGCCTAGTTGAGCTGAAAAATGTTGCGCAAAACCACGCATAGAATATCAACCCTCTCAATAACCACATTCTAAGCAGCCGACCACACGCTCCGCGTCTGTGGCTCTCTGCATCATGGGTTGGAACTATTGGATTATTAACCCTATTAACTGTCGTTAATCTATAATCAATAGAGAGCGACTAACTACGATATTATTTCCTGTCGTTGGCAGAATGGCTCTCTGAAATCAAATATCAGACGACGACGTTTCGTATATCAAATACCAATAATTATAATACCAGATATCTGTAGTTTTGTAGTTAAGTAAAACAAAGCATCAATTCCGCATGAAGACACTACTCCATATCTCCTTGACTGTTCTACAGTATGACTGGACTAGGCCCTTTCGATGTAAAATCTTGGGAAAACCACATTGATATCCTGAGGTAGATCAACGTCATTCAAACGGAATAACTGAGTATGAACACCAGTTGACACGCCCTATTCTAGTTCATCGCCGAGTGTAGTAAGTGCCGGAAAAGCGAATAAGCAGACACAGCTGAACGGAGGATAAGCAGTATCGTCCTGAGGTGTCCCGCCAGCAATTGATTACGCGTGCTATACGGCATGCACGGCCTCATCAGTAACTAGGGAATGTTCGTAATGCACGTGATTAGTACAAACTATTCGTTTCAGGCAATACAAGCAAAAAAATTTTTTCTTCCCCTAATTATCTTTCCTTTTGTGTCAAACATATTTATCATGCGATGGAAAGGTTATTAAGAGGGGCTAATCGTTAATGTGACAGCTCGGATTAGCGCTAATATTTGATCCATAAGTCCATATTAATGTGATCGCAAGCACATGGGATTCTCTCATCATAAATACATTAAGAATAAGTTGATGTTTTAGGCAATGATTGATAACTAAATGCCATTTTAGTAAAGCATAAAATGCCCTTGAATTATTTGTGCGCTTAACTTGTTATATTGCCTCCACCTAGATAGACGATTAGCAAAAGGTCAGATTGGCCAGTAGGGCACGAAACATCCTTCTAGAAACATATAAGAATCAAGATGAGTCATTTTGTCAAATATTGAATAGGTTAAGAATTTTGCTTGAGTTGTATATCCAACATAAGAGCAGCCATACATGAAAAGTTGCACAAGGTGCGATGACAAGTTGGCAGGCCATTGTGCTGTTTCCATGCCATTTTTATCACATGGTAGAATTTTTTTCAGGATGTGATCTGCATGTAAAGCGCATGTTCATTGCAAGAATGCGCATTCTTTATTCTGCTTCAGGCAACCGTATCTAATGCAATAAGACACTGAGTTTGATGTAGAGTTCACTTTAGGATTTCATCGACACGCTGAGGACCGAGGGATCACCATCAAATGTACTTAACCCACAGATCTTTCTTCCGGAGGTCCACTTAGCCATGCATGCTATGTTTTCTGTATTAATTAGCCTGTTTAAAGCATCTATCTGTGGCGTCGATGTAGGTATCCCGTGAGAAACTAGCCGTCTGGCGACTTATGAGTTGTCAGTTCGCGGTAAATATAATTATTACATCAGTGAAGAAAATGTGTCTAGATACGTAAGATATGTCGACAGCAATATTCTTGAGGGAATCAATCTCTGCAGAGGATGACAATCCGTTAGTGAATAACGCAAAGCACCCCTGATATAGCGCAAAACAACACCCATATGCATGCATTCAACATCCCACTATTGCACACTCATCATCACGTTCATCACGTAGCAACAGATACCTTATCCTGAATAATCTCTTGCCGTTACTGCTACTACTAAAGCATTAATAACCTGTTGAATATCGGCACCTACGTTATCCAAGTCCAGTCTTCGCTCATATATCAGCGCTGTCAGAAACGAATCGACGCCATGTCGGCGCTCAGCACCGAATAAATCTTCCATAGAGTCTTGAAGTCAGTCACTTAGCGTGAGTGGAACTTGCATACTATATGAAATACATGCTGTTTACCAAGTCCGACAAAATAATTGATTGACGAATAAGATGATGAAGACGACAACATGATGTAATCATTGTTGATCGTGATCTCCGTGATTTGTTCAATGTCTAGTCCTTGTCATTTTGAGATGTAAATCAGATTTCTCATTGTCGTCTTATTCCTGCAAGATGACTCTTAAATTATCAGAATTAGCACATATCATATCGCCCTGTTCCGGTGCAGTAAATTGAACCCCTTCCGCATGCACGATGAGGGTAGAGTTGTCCTATGATATTAATATGACATATTAACATCTATTTGGAAATTGTCTATCTTAAATGACAGTAACCACTTTAAGTGTGCGATCAGGTGCATCCATGTAATTAGTTTCAAACCAAGAGTTAATTAGCCCGCAAAAGTGTCACAGAACGTTTAGCACACGTTGGGTACCAACGATGGTTTTTAACAGCATGGCTTATTTAATGGCAGTGCTTGCAGACACATTCTAGGGCATGGTGGAGATAACTTGCAATGCACCATCCTCTGGAAAAAACAACAAGGCACTCCTAAAAAGTCAAGCGGAAATCTCAAGTGCGCAACACTGAGTTTACAATGCTGAGGATACACTGGACAGCCTGGATAAAATCGTGTCTGTACATCCAAGGATGCATTTAATGTACCTCATGCCTTCCGCCCGCTGGAACTTACCACTACTCATTTGCTATATAAATTACATCATCACAACGAAAACCTGATGCTTTGCTCCAAAAAGCTTCACCATTCAACAATGTTATTTGCTTTACTACTCTCTGCTGCGGGGCTCTACTAAATATAATTACGACTTTCATTCACGGAAGTCCTTAAGATTTGAAGTTGCAAATAATTATCGTCAGATTAGTGCTAATATTGGCTAATTAGTTAATTAGGTTATACTATGCAGCCAAAATTCATAGTCAAACTGAGGTACTAGCAATTAAGCGATAATTCGAGAAATAACTCGTGATTAATGACAAAACATAGCTTGCGATATGCGTGAGCGAGTTACTAGGATTAGTATCATAAATTGTTTGTAGGGGAAATGCCCACACTAGATTGCAATCAATCACATATCTTTAAACTGTACGTCATAAATATTTGCACAGTACATTTCCTATGCCGCATATATGTATCGATGCCCAATGACTGCGTTACTGGTAACTGATTCATTCAAGATGCCACATTAAGAAAGCACACTGTCAATGTGTCTCAGCAACAAGGTACCTAATTGACATATTCAGTGAGTCCTGAAGTGCCCGTTCATTTCATTGACGCGTTCACCTGTCGTGATTGTCGGTACCTGAATGATACAGCCCAATCGTTGTTCAGTTACACATTTAGAGGCTCTCTGACGCTGTGTCTCCGTTGTTGGCTAGCATATGTTGCTGAGTTTATTAGAGATAGATGTCTTCAGTCCTAATTATTTTCCAGCATGCCGCGCATATCATACATTACTGGCGTGAAGCTCTCCTCCACTCCCCCGTTCGATCATCTCATTCGTTGACTTGACAATGTTTTAAGATTCAGTAATTGCATTGGGCTAGCCCACCATGCGTTGCGACTGCAGTCTTATTTCATCCTCATTCACTCTGGCAATAACATCACGAATCATTCGTTAGCATGAGTCAGAGAGAGTAGTTTGACGCGTCGCTTTGAAAGTGATTCCGTGAGTTACAGCCCTTTCGTTGCGGTCAATACGTCTTCGTGCACATGTAATATCAAGGAGTGCATTGACGCCGGCTAGAAAAAAAGTGCATTTGTTATAAATGTGGAAAACACCGTGACTTTTTAATCCGTGAGTCGAATGACCACAGAATTAATCTCCAGCACAGAAGCTTGATTATGTGAAACCTTACATGATGCACATAATTGTCATCATCGTCCATCAGCGTCATACCAGCATCAATACTACCCACCCCAAGAACCAATATTGAATGCTCGTCATGAAATAATGTATACTGCTGCTTAATTGTGTTAATCTTGTGCAGGAGATCATATGTCAATGATTTCGTTCTCAAGTATTTCGTGAGGCAAATTTTTTAACGAAAACTTGTTGACATTTACGTGCACTGTGTTGGTAATGACCGAGTGATGTGAGGTCAATCAGAGAGGCATTTGATGAACCTCGTTAACCATCACAATCTGACTCTGGGAGGTTATTGATCCACACATTGAAACCAACGATTACCTGCGCCAAAGGAATGTATCATACAGAAGTCTCGGCGTTGGGTCCACATTACATAATCATCTCCAGCCACATGAATATGTTTAGCAGAGTTATTTTTGTTAACGCATTTACATTAAGTGGGGACGATGAAGGCAAGAGTAATTAACCTACTAGCAATATTCAGCTTAAGTTACAAATAAAAAGTCCATTCTTTGATCTGCAGACATGGTAATCACAATATGCGATATTATAAGTATATTATTTAGTCAACGACCCTATTTTAACTATATGATGCACCTCGGTGGAAACTGTATCTCTCTATTGCTATGCAATTTGATACACAACATACATTAATTTGTACAGCTTGGTAATTGGCTTCGGCCAAACATATGGCATGTGATCAAAGTGCATGAAGCTTCACTACAAGAGTTCACTCCCATCTAAATACGCCGGTGTGCCAACGCGTAGTTTGTCTTAAAGTTTATCCTTATACGACTCGGAAATTTAGAGGCACGGTCACCATTACCTTAATATTACTCGTACACAAACAAGTCAGACGAACAAGCTGTTGATTTGCTGTTAGCGTCGGCGTACTAGAAACTCTCACGTTATATGTCTTTAGAGCGAATACTTATAGCTTTGATACGAGTTTCATCATTGTTAAAGACATCAATATCAAAGGTCAGTTATGAGGAAATTCAAAAGAATAAGTTATTCCGGGAAATAATGATTCAAAATATTCTGTAAACGGCAACAGTCCCTCTCACCGTTCATTACTGTTATTAAGCCTGTCGTAAATGATCACCAGGGTTTTGAATATTGGGCTTTGCATCACCATTGTACCAACATAAGTTATGATAGCTTACTCATCAATGTAACGTACTTGTTAGATTTATATCCATTTTCAAATCCGCTGAGATCATGCAGAGTTCTTAGTTGCTAAGGAAATCGAGAATACAGCCTCATAAAGAAACACGACCTATGCAAGGACTCTATATTAATTTGCGCACGCCACCAGATCGGACTTCCGCTATGGGGTCTAAACGCTGAGCATGAATCTATTGTGATAAGGCGGTGACACATGCGAAAATATGTTGCTCATAGAGATAGCTAAATGCTACTTGCTAAATAATAATGAAAGCAATCATTGATTCGAACATTCTCGGAGCAAACAGTGTGATCATCGATTGCTGATCTTGAAATATTTATAACGTCTATCAACCAACCAACCACGACAAACTCATCTCGAAATCGTCCCTGCAAATGGCCATTTTCCATCCATTTGAGAGCCAAAAAACAATAGTTCTAAATTGTCTCATTCCATAGACACTTTGACGAGTTAAAATCTGCAGTATATTTAATTCAATCCAGCAGCTTCTAGACTGATTGTGTCGGCCATATGCACTAATGCTATTAGCCACCAGTGCCAATTGCGCCCGTACTTGTCTTTTGCATTTGAAATTGGGAGCAGTAAAACGTCTACTTAATTGTAGTTCCTCTTACAATAATTTTAATCAGTCTCTTAAAGGGCCGGTGATGTTGTAAATTCTAAGCAGCGACAATTGTAGATTGTTAACGAAAACGATATGTGGACGCTGCCCTCTCAAATGCATTGAATTGCTTAACTGAACATTTGTACAGATGTGTTGAACGATAGCAGTGGTTATTCGGACTGTATTCATATAATAGATAAAATGATAGGCCAATCCACAGACCTTATCTTAAAATGGCTTATGTGACCACAAATGAAGAGTTAAGTGAGCCTTGCCATTTAACATCACGATCATTCATATCAGCATACATATAATATTAACTTTTCCTTCAAGCACAAACCTTGCCAGATTTGACTAACAACTTAGAACATGAGTAATGCTTTTTAATCTGTGATTCGAAATAACAAAATCAAACTGGTTCCGTATTGGCGTCTGTTCTGACCGATTATCCCTTTGTGTATGTTTAATAAATAATGATTCCGTTGCTGTCAATAGTTCCTTTTAAATTCGTCCTATTCTTTTCTGCTTACAATTAAGACGCAACCTTACCACTGGAGGACCCATAAAAGACTGCGAAAGAATACCATCAGTCTATATGATCTGTTATTACTTGTAATCCTGTCTTCTGGCTAGTAATTACGGAATGACTTAAATAGGGAAGGAGTTATTATGTAAATGAACGAATGGATGATTATCAGATCGAGTTTGCTAAGCGAGAACTTTGGTGTGATACATAGGTTTAAAGGCATACCATTGGCTAAGACGAGGTGCAACCAAGTTGCTCGCTTAACACAGATACTTTTAAAAGTTCAGTTTCCTGTCCGACAGATATGCAAATGTCAACTCTTTCTCGCCCTCTATGGTCTTTAATAACATAGGAAATGAACTGATCATTGTCAGTAACCAATACAATTCATACTTCAGTTTATGCATCCCCTGACTAAATCATTGCTATGTGATAGTATAAGGTTCATGTAAATGATAGAAGGGGCATCGATAGTTTTCTCAAGAATGTTATAGTATTAGCAAACGATAGTAAAAAAGCATTTTGTAACTGAACTGAGCTGAACCTGGAACTCCATATATGCCAAATCAATATCTAATTTCAGTTTGGCAAATATCTTGTCTATCCCCACGGGGAGCTACATTGGGTATGGATATTGGTTAACCAGTTGACGATGATGGGTTTGGGAAGGATGGGATTAATGCTTGTCAAAGATTGGACAGCCATGTACTATCTCGTCAATAGCCCATCTGAAAGTATTTTGCGACTTAAGTGATGCCCAAGTAGCCTCTCAGTTCTCACAGTACTGGTCCTTTATATCCTGGACAGAAGCATTGTCGACTTAAACTGTTTTTGGGCTATAAAATATTGTACTTTACTTTGAAAAACAGCAATAGGTTAGCTCTAACAACAGGGTAAGCAGAGTGCAACATCAGTTCTTAAAAAAATATATGAAACCCGTCACTTAGAGTATCAATGCCTGACAAACTGCCTTTGAGAAAGACCTATTCTTGGGTTGTCATAAATGGATACGCGTATGCAATCGTTTGAGTAACATACTAGATAAAGATTATGATGCCTTGGTTAGGAATTTGTATGTGTTTTCTCATTTGCGAATTGTGAATCATGAACACGTATTGAAAGTATGAAACAGACTACATCTTGCATAACAATGCCCGTCAATGAAAAGCATACAACTGTAGGTCCTTTGCATCCAACAGTATAGGGGGTCAGTTATTGACTGGTTGGTGTTACATCAGCTTGACATTGAAACGTATTGCTGTTATTGAAAGAAAAGTACAACATTATACAGTCCCTCAAAAAGTCGAGTTGACACTGCTTCTAGCCAGGAGATAAAGGGACACGGTCAGTGAAAACTGAAAGGCTAACTTAGCATCACTTTAAGTCGCAAATAACTTTTGGTTGCGTGATTGGCAAAACGGTTTATGATTGTTCGATCTCCGATTGTTTTGTCCCAAAACCCACCATGCGTGCAATATCGCATCGCAGCATGTACCGTTCTCTCATACCTGGCCAACCCCATGCTTACCAAATACGTCAAAGGGTCTGGTGGGTAGCGCTGTGACCGACTCTCTTGTTCGCTGACTAAATTACTCGTTTATGATTGTTTCGTTGGCAGCATCAACTGAGAGGCTAACTTAACACGATTATTTCGGTGGCACCTCCAACTGAGGTTAAATGGCACTATATGTGGTTGGCGAATTGAGGACAGAAGGTCGATTAACACAAAGAATATCGCATCCTTCTCGATTATTCCTTAGGAAAAGTACGGTAAGTGGACTTGATAATCGTTCTCAAACTCCACCAAAACAATGCCAGTATAAACACCAGTAGTCTTTCTTTACACGCGATATACTTGAGGTGTTCTTGTACAAGCCGGTCGTTCACTGACTATGTACCTGCGTCTTGCTGTTCATCAGTCATGAATAACATAAAATCGCACACCTAATTCTTCTCCTGCACTCAATGATGCAAATAATTCCAGCGGGGTATTACAGCTGCTTACACAGCTTGGTACAGTGGGGGTGCATCAATTTTACCATCTTAGTGTCCCTTAAACTACACTGTTGAATATCATCTCGAGGGTCTGCTTGCTTTTGTAAACGGCTGTCGATATATAAATCGGAAAGCTGGTTTCGGAATTACAGGTAACCTCTCTGTAACTTATCACTGGCTGCTAGGGCGAGTTAATGGCGGCTTCTACTAATAATCCGTCATTGCACATATGCAAGTGCACAGATTCGGGTACAAACTTGTACATGAGCTGCTAATCTTATGACTGCCGATAGAGTTATGTCAAGCAGATTCATCAGAGCGTGATTAAAACATATCACTTAACTAGCTAGAGTAATTCAATTTACTGATAATAGTTTGCCGATAACTGCTCCCTTCTGATTGCAGCATTGTTGTCATAGGCAACAAGCAGGTCAGATTTGCAATATATAGGGATTCAAGCTTTATGCTTTTGATAATGTGGAGTAAAAATCATTCCTATTCAGTATTGGTGCTATATAACGACTCAGAGCAACTATGGTTAACCTTGACATAATATAAATCATCACATGGTGCTGCCATTTCTGAAAATGGATCGACATTCATATTGTCTTAATTTCCGGCCGAGAATGTTACAAGCATTAACTCTCAACTTCGATTAGCTAGCAGGTGTATTTGAGTTATAAATTTTTATTCAACACTATGTCAATATATATTTAACATATGGTGGAAATAGGCCACAACACCTATTTGTTCTGTAATGGTCTGAATGCAGACGAGGCAGCTCAGAGTACATGAAAAGTAGTTAGGAACATTTCGAATCACCAGCCGTCCGACAATATATTTTTAATTCCCGTCAAGATGAGACAAGGACCATGTTATTAAACTACATAGAAATTCTCGTAGTACGCCGATTATTATCGTGGGCAAATTTGTTACATATCTACGCAACACCGCACAATGATAATTGTCAGCGCCTTACCAAATTTGCTGGTGGGGCTTCCACAGCAAATGATGACGCAGCCTGTGTCCGATTGTTTGTTTACTGTACTGATTATTTTCGTCCTATATTGAGATATTCATAATGATAATGGTAACAGCTTTACAGTTGCTTATCATCAATTAGAAAACTAATGTAACCTTGAATTGCATAGACATTGTGGTAAAAGTGGTCAATCTTATTTGCAAGGTCGCGTTCGTTCCAAACAACCTTTGAGTTTTGTCATTTAACCCACAGCTTCGCTAATGACACATTCACTGAATTGGCCGTGCTGGCAGAACCACCAAGTAATAACATTGACAAGGGACTGCAATGACGGTGATATGATTATATCCATGCCAATTGAGGAGCGCGTACCCTCCTCGGCCGTCCGTCCCGATCTTGTGCGGCATTTCAACAACACATTAAAAATAGACATTCGATATTGGACTGTTTTGTTCAGTTATGCAGCTGTTTTGGGAGACAAATGCCTAAAACATTCCTGGCGCTCTGCCAGAATGAATCTGACTGGGGATTTACACAGGTGATTAAAACAACTTTGACGGAAAAGCACAGTTGTAAGTCGAATGCAACGAAGGATCTATACATTTCTGGCAACTTATTCTTGCATTATGGATGATATTGATCAAGTCTTTAGCTGTTCATGTCAAAGCGGAATGGCTATTCCTTCCTTACCAATATATGCTTGCTCTCATAATGTGACATAAATCATGAACACTCTTTTCCGAAAGCCGGATTTCATCTTAGCTTTTGATTCAGGATAAATGACGGAAGCATCGGAAGCATTTAAGAGCAAACCAAGAAAGCATTGCCATCGATCGGAAGTATAAAGGGAAAATAAAACAGCCACCACAAAACTATGTCTAAAGAACAAAGAGGAGGCAATTACAGCCTTCATTCATCATCGCCGAGTCATTTTCACAAGGCATTCGTTGAGACATTGTTATTTACTTAGATCGCATTTTGTGCTTGCGTTCTTAAATTGATGTAGGACACAACTTGAAAGGAGCAATGGATGCTTACTATGCTAAAACGTTTTATGTAACCGCCGATGGTTGACGATAAGATAGACATTATTAGGCTTTCATATCCAACATCTAGGAATCGACACATGGTATAAGTGATATTTTGGCGTGAACGTAGATGCATACATATGTAATTTCCAATTGCGGACACCAGCGCTACGAATTAGCAAATTTGTGTTCACATGTGGCGCTGACAGGGTAAACATAGCACGGAATAGCGGAACAAATACCGAGTTAGGCGCGGTTATGTTTTTCAAAGCTTCTTAACTGTAAAATCAATGGAGGTGTATTTATCACTCAAAGATAAATAGAGGGTACGAAAATCGAATCATATCTGGATTTGAAATACCAATAGATTTGCAGGGTTAGGGATGAATGTGCTGATGCTCCCTAATGAGGTTGCTTCCTTATCAGTTTGTTATGTGAAACGGGAGTGGATCGAGGTGATTAGTGCCAGTTGATCAAGAGTGGGTTAGTGAATGGTTTGGTAGAGGTGCTGATTGGCATTATGTTGATTGTATTCTGGTTTTATGCTACTGTTTCATCATATCAATAGTGGTAGTGGTGACGTACTTCTGTATCTGTCTCGTTCGCGGTTGGTTGTACACGTGTTCTTCATTGTTCGTCCTACATGGGTGTCATGGTGTCTTTTAAGCTACCCTATATCTCACTGTTCAAAGACCGTGTTTTCTTTTTTGCTAAAATTTTCAGGTCTTTCATTCTCTCACTTAAGAGCGTGAATAGAATATATCTGTTTTCGGTGTGCGAGGAGTTTCATATAGCTATAATGATGAAATTGGCATGTCGGTGAATAAAGTATCTATCGTTCTTGATGTATGGAATAGCAATATACGTGTTATACGAAAACACCACTGACTGACGCCGGTATGTACGTGATATAAATGTGTATCGCTGTATGTTGGCGGTAAACCGGAGATGTGATATTAACAGCTACACACATTTTTTGCTTAGTGGTGTTTTTTTCAGTATGTGATAGCAGGTTTCTCTTATTGGACAGTGTTTGCGGTTAGCATAACACAAATTAGAGTTATTATTAGTTCGAAATGGAGGTCTCTGCTTTCCGTTGATATCATTCTGCAAACCATCTTTTTTTATCGTAACGTCTACATTAACGAATGTATGAGTGAATTCGGTATATGTCTGCGTTCAACATGCAGTGGTATGTCTCGTGATAAGAGTTCATTAGTTCTGTACTCCCTACAGTAAATAACAGCAAATTCTTTCACAACATTTCCCTGACACCTGAACGATCGTGAACGGCCATTCACATAGATATATCAATCTTCACATACGGAAATTAGATGCCTGCTCCATATGCATCGACAAAATGAGCTTTCTATTCAAGTGACGCCCGCAATGGTTATCGTAATGACTTTTCCCCATTAATAACCTAGTTTGGTCCACATATGTGAGAGTGTCTGGATTTTAAAGGGGAAATATACAAAATGTGCCAAGTATAATGATTGCAATATCTTAAATGTGTCTATATCGTCTTACGTTGCTACTAGTCAATGATCAAAAGACTGTCCCTTTTCTTTGATCATCCGCACAAAATATCGTTAATTTCTAGCCACCATTGCATATAACAAGCAAAAAGACAACGTTCTGAGTCCACTGGACGTGGCATATAAGAGCATGATGCACAAAGTGAAGCAAATGCACAAAATCGCGTATGAAAGCAATCGTTCTGATTCGCAGAGGTAGTTATGAAGCGATTGTCACAATTCTGAAAATCATTTTTAATTGCAAAGAATAAAGCTTCGCAATTTAAGCTTAATCAAACAGGCGATACACTCGCGGGTAATGAAACAAATAGGATTGATGTAATGCTGTTGACGAATTTTGTTGATCCTTCTTCATTAAACCAGCATCGCCAAAAATCTTTAGCATTTATTTTGCACCCGCATCCTATATATGAGTTGTAAGACTTAATCGACCATAAACGATGATAATTCTAGACTCTGAACGAAAAGGCATAGCACACCTGGCGGTTCGTCGATCCTAGAATTTTTCCATTCCTATCTCGATTCAAGGAATCACTCATGCTCCTGTTGTGAGCAAAGAGTTCCTCTAGACAATTAATAAATCATTAAGATTGGGATGAATAGACTGATGTGGACAAGACTGGTAGGGTAGCCCCAGACAACTCTGGTGTCTAACGTCATGAAGAAGAAGAAAGAATAAATGATTCCACGCGGAGGATAAACTCTACTGACACCAATGATGTGCGATTGTAACTGTATGTTTTACAAACATTTTACATTGCACAGGCATCTATCTTAAATAAAGCTAGTTTCACTGTTCCAAGGACCGTAGAAAAGACCCCAAAATATGTAGCTATACAATACTTGTGTTACAGCATATGTTATGATGGGTGGTTATACGGCAGCAATAAGGATGCAAGTCTAAAATCAACGAATTTCGTTCCTGATGCCAATTCATGACTAACTATGCTGCATATAGTCACTCAGTTCAGTATTATGTCTACCGTAAGCATCTTGCGATCACGGATGTTCAAACCGCAGATAAACGCTTGGCGGCATCGATAAGTACATTAATCAGTTTTAAGTAGCCCAATAAATGACAAGGCAATGGTTTTCGTGATATATGGAAATGGAATAAAAATTTGTGGTTGTGTTAAGTAATGTCAGTTTATGCAGCATCAACAGAAGAGGATTCGCTAATTGTGCTGTAAAATGAACTATCCGATGCAAACGTAATGCGGCCTCGAGTGCTTACCTTTGTGTATAGTCTAGCAAAACAACGCAACAAAGTGAGTAAATTAGTTGCCATACCTATTTAATCTAAGTTTAATTGCATTGAATTCGGACGTACACATCATCAAGAAAGTAAGATGTTGAGAGATAAAATCGTTTTCGGTGTTGAGGATGTTAGGGTGAGGGAGCGCCTTCCTCGTGAGGCTAACATAACCCTTGACATGGCAAATGATATCTGTAGTGCATCAGAGGCAAGCAAAGCACACATACAGGCCATTCCTAGTGAGGATCCATTTAACAATGTCACTCTGTGAGTTGGAAGTCGTTCATGGGCAAAGGGTCAGGCACCGGTAAAGCTTGGAACCCAAACTCAGCTTCCGAAAAGCATAGGCAAATATGAGTACTATAATGCAAGTCATGACAGCAAATGGCAAGCAAGCAATGCCAAGTGCGGTGGCCAAAATACATGTGTGATTGTATTTAAAAGTTCGAGGCTTAAGCTTAAAGAAGAGGGTATTTCAGCTCTTGGTATTGTTACAGCAGGACACAACTGCCACAACAAATGGCAAGGTGTGTTGACTGCACGTGGCGAGGAGGTGGACTACCAAATCGACATGCTAATGTATTGCCACTGACAGTGTCTGAGAATGTAAAAATACAGACGGTGCGGAGAATACCATCTGGTATCTATTCAGCCAGTGCAGTCATGCAACAGAGAAATAAGCTGTCGCTTGGATACTTGGGAATACCTTTCATAACCGACGACCTGATTATTGCAACTGCAAGGAAGAGCAACACGATGGCATTTTCATCAAAAAGTTGGAACGTGCATGACAAAATGGCATGAACTGCAATTCAAGGTCGGATACAAAGGTAACTTCGATGCTGTAACTTGCAGAGGGACTGCAACCCGATGACAAGACAATTAGGCTATACTATCAATGCCTTTCGTCGATGCATTGCCCCCTAGGTATTGCGAAATGTCTAGTATTCCTGAAGAATCAGACATGATAGCCCCACTGAGAAACCTTGGTAAAAAAGACGTTGAGAGGAGCTAACAACAAGAGCATGATATGACATTTGAACAGTCAAGAGCTACGTTGACAAGCAAGTCCGCATTGGCATGCTGCAATGTGAACTATCCAGTCCAATTTAGGCGGATGCATCTCTATCAAGACTCATTATGCAAGGTGGCAGACCCATAGCATACGCTTCAAGGTTTATGCTCCTAGCTAAGCATTTGCAATTACATTTTAATGCAAAACATGTCTGTGTTTACTCACATGGTAAGGCGGCGAGAGTATCGTCAATGAGCCCCTCAACAAGGCATGCCCTGGTTTGCAGCGACTCATGCACTTCATTCGGACCTAATATATTGCACGATAACAGCCCAGCCCGATCAGTGGATACGCCGTCCATGAATTACTGAATGGGTGTGTCGCAGACAGACAGAGGTCGATTGCAACAAATGATGCAGACCCTATTATGTTTTCGCTCTTGATACCACTTCAAGAGGCTACCATTGAAACATTACTATGGGTAGTGAACGCAATTAATATGGCTCTCGTTTACCATTACTTAAGGAACAACTCAATCGGCTGTTCTGTATATTACCCCGTCAGGGGAGGAAACATTAGGTATAACCAATATAGTTTGGGTAATGAAATGTAAATGACAGTATGGTACTTAAAAGCTGTTCTTTTTCAGGTTTCAAAATTAAAGCTCTATTGCCTCGGGAAATTGTACTGATATTAAACAATGTTATTACAGGCGTCCAAAGATTTAATCATGTACATAAAATAAACGACTGCGATTTAGATACACGATACACATGGGTATGTTACACATTAAGTTGAGCTCAGCTAATTAGGCAGAATGAAATCACCCACGTATTTCTTTGGGTACAGATGATGATACTGTAATGTACAAGGACGTGAGCTTCAAAGTGCCTCTCTCTGTGGCTTTCGAGTAGAAATAATCAAGTCGTAAATGCGATACCATACTGACCACATTGTATCCGTCATAGCGGTACGCTTACAAGGCATAGAATTATCGACTTTTTAAACCTGTATCGTTCTAATAAAATGCGTCGCACAGGGAAATTATACGAGTCCTGCAGAATGGACAGGGTATGTAAACCTCGAAGTAGGTTTCTTTTAATTTCCCACTAGTCTGTCAACTTTGCAATATAAAGCATAGTTTGGATTAACGGGAGTAAAGCATCGTCCGCATTGAAGCGTCTTCACTATCGCCCCCTGGTTGGTTGTGGAGAATCGTATAATCATTTGCCGAGGGGAAATAATTTATTTCGTCAATCAATTGATAAGAGTGTATTAACATTATTATTAATCACTCTAAGTCACAGACCACTCTTCCTGATCAAACGAATTCTAACTTTTTAACTGCTTGCTTGAATGTTGCATCAATTTAATGAATAAAATTCCGGTTTGTTAGCGCAAACTATTCTGACGATTCATATGATGAAACATAACAAAAATAATAATGGGAGTTATGCGTGGTCTGTACATTTCAAAATATTCCAAAGCTATGTTTACAGACGATTACCACGACTGTTCAACAGCTTATATCTACTCGATCGATATTAAATGTTGATATGTTAACTTCTGCTGAAATCGCATGTATTAAAGAAGATGACATTCTACTTCATATCGCTCAACAGTTAATCAGGCCCTAATTTACGTCACTGCAACATGCTCTGTATTAATCATTAGCGTATGACGATTTGACACCAACGGCGACGTGCAGTGAAATAACTAGCAAGATGAAGAATTTGCACTTCCACCGCACCACCAAATTCATCACTATTTGCTCATTATCATATTAGCCATGATCACACTACTTGCGGCAGGGCGCTAGCTTTCCAGCGCAGCGTGTGTAACCTTCTTATACACGTCAAAAAGAAGCAGGTCATGCGAATATTATCCCCAGAGATCAGAGTCCGCCTTTGATAGTTAACCTTTATAAAGTTTGTCTACTATGCAGTTCTGCAATATGCTCATCAAGTACAGATGTGCCATGAAGTTAATGGTTAATTGTATAATAGGGTATGCGCAGAAATGGACCATTTAATAATTCCTAAGCCAAGTTATTGTTGTACTGCCAATGTAGTCATCGCATTACATGATCAGAAGGCAATCAGCTACTCATGATCCAATACGTGGCGAAATCATATAAAATAAATGATACTACCTCCTGTGCAGAAGCTTTTATACTCACGCAACATATTGATTGTCATATATTCAACTGCATATACGTGCAACATACATGATAACATGCATCGAAAACTGTTTGGTTAGCGAGATGATAATTCACATTGAAAACTAGAAAGGGACAATGGTCTGGAACAACATTATTGTACGGATAACGGAACCAATTATATGTGGTTGCATGAATTTGATAGCCCTGTCAATCCTATCAGTTGAACCAAAGGTGTCAATAAGTGTGGCGTCACAATGTGGTGAAGTCTTATCAGGTTTCACACTCCTGGTAGTGTTCACAAGTACACACGAACTAAATTGTCATGATTTTCAACTAGCTTTTTATGGACTGTTGCGCGGTAGCAACAAGTCAACGCGCAGAATGACATTATAGATGTTAAGATGGCATTTGAAATGACAAACATTAATGCGTATTAAGTACAGCATATATGAGTTAATCTGTTGCAGAAGGTGAAAGGAGTCCATAACATCCATGGAAAACCTGCTTGGCACATGCGCATATGACAAATCCGCCACCTAGGTGTACTGCAGTTGCTGCTTTCCTTTTTTGTTTCGATTTAGCGACTTGCTTACGCAGCAGCGCAAATCAATAATTCATCGCAATAGTTCGGTAGCTAAACATTAGTCTTAGTGCTTGGTGCACCGATGTTGAGTCTGTTATAAATAACGATACCAATTACTAATTCAATCGATAAGCACCTTTAAAACATACATGTGTTGGCTGTATATTACAAAGCAATGAGAGAAATGTGAAGAAATGATTCCCTTCGAAAATTCGGGCGGAGCCAATTAAACTCTACATTAAATCTTACACCCTCGCTGTTTTGTGAGAGCCACGGTGAAGTGAGATTTACGCAGCATGATTTATAATTTCAAATGTTGCTTTCTCTATATTCAACGAGTCGATTGAACTGTCATAAACATGTGCAGGGTGCCTGCGTTTGTCGAAAGCATGTTGCAAAGACTGATCTGCTCTACACAGAGTTATTGATATACTTCAGTGTCTTCGAAGGATGGGAGGCGAACTAATGCGTTTGTGCCATATGTTTGCTGACCTTCACGATAAAAGTAATTTGCGTGGTTAGCTGAACGGCGGTCACGTTGGGGCACCTCTTTTCTATCTATGATAATTTCGTTAATCGTTTTGAAGCTAATATTATCACCCTTTGCAACAACCTCATCGTTTGAGGCGTGTTGCTCATATCTTGCAGTCAGAACATGCCGCCAGGTGTGTAAAGTAGTACATTGATAATGGTCTCTGGTTATCGCAAATTACCATTATTGTTATCAGACGCTTGATAATTGACTGATAAATTTTTCCTTCGAGAACAGCGACTCGCAGACGTTTTAACCTAGGCAAAATATTTGCTCAAAGTGTAATATGATACTTGTACATATTCGTATCATGCATCAACCTGACCTTAACAGCTGTCGCAAATATACCCAATCGAGGACAGCATTTCGTGTTACATGCTGCTAGCCATGTTAATTACACACCCTACCCACTACCATTGTGTTGATATCGATTTCATGAACAAATGCAAACGCTGTCGCCTTTATTACGCCGATTGATAACAATATCATTCGATGGGTGCCACCCTAGATCAATTATATCCTATAAAAATGATCTCTTATTATAACTTAAGGGCTCAATACCGGTCGATGAAATCGTTATATGCACAAAGCACTTTCATCGGTAGCAAACATGCATAACTTAACACCACTTATCTCGTTAACAATATGTTTTGAGAAGATTTATACCTTTAAAACTTTCTGACCTAGGTGCTTTTCTCTCTCCTTTAAACAGCTTCATAATAAGTCCGGCTTATGTTGCGCAATCTCGCAGCTATAAGATATTGAGGGCGTAGCAACTCATTCACCGTATATAGTAACCATTACTAACTAAATTGCACATATTACATCAGGTGAACATCGAGAAAGTAAGGTATCATCATCGAGGTTTCTGCGTTGGCGAGGCTATCCGCTGGAACCGAGAGGGAGCGCAAGCTATACTTGATTCAAAAGAGCAAATATGACAGTCCAGTGCAATGACATTTGGCTTTTCACTTTGCCTCAATAAGGATGCAATGAGGCTTCCAAATTAACCCAGCAAACGGGGACTTTTCATGTCGCTATCCTGAAATGGTCCGTAATGGCTCTACATCCTATGAGACGGATATCGATACCCATCACTGTTTCTGCTAACTGACACGCACAGGAGAGGTCCGGTTGTCTAATCCCATTACCTTTCGCTGTAAGCTTATTTCAATTAGTAAGATGTAGATGATATAGACTGAACTTCGTAGGTATTTATTGGAATTGACCGAATGGTTCATTATATATTTATATCAAAGAGTATAGGACTTAGTAGCATAGATTTACTAACACATTCGCCCTCGATGAGTTATCCTCCAATAGCAGGACTTCATCTTAGACTCATATCACATCTGAAGAGGCTGTGAGTTAATTCGGCTTAACAAACCTGATCGACCCGCAGTACTCAAAGCCACTTGCTCATCGAGGAAAGTAAATCCAGTTTGTCCAATAAAAATGACCGCTACGCTGTAATTTATTTCAAAGGTGTTTTCCAAATGGCAGCTTGCATTAAAAGCATTATCTGAGCTATTCAAAACAAAGTGTGTGCATGAACTGGATCAGATACGGGCGGATCGATTACCGTAAGAGAGATACATGTTTGTATGAATGAAAAATGGAAGTCGAAATGGCCCGCCCTTGATGCGATCAATGCGCTGCGTTTGTAAAAACAATTACTGACAATGAATTACTGACTAATTAACCTTGACCTGTTTTAGTTATGCAGTACGCTGTGCAAAATATGACAAACCTACATAAATTAGCATTGACAATGAAAGGAAGGGAACGGATATTAATACGAGAGCTTCTGCCTATTGTTTGAGAGCACGATATAGATTTTAGCTTTGCAATCTAGAGAAGCAAGGGTTTTGTTTTTCCTAGATAATGGATTGACACACATAATTAAAGGCTACGATTAAGACTCGTTTATAGATTAGCTACGAAAGCTGCCATATTTAATGAAAGTAATTTGCTTATTGAACATTTCTCTGAGACGAAAGTTCAGACTAGACAATTATAAAGCATTACATAAACGCATGAATGGGGAAAATTATAATATAGGGACAATATAAACAACCCTGAATGAGCTTTGCTTCGTAACAATTTGCTCATACACTTAAACAAGCAAACGAATGTCAAATCTAACTATTCTGCAATGACAGTAAGCAATGGTTTGATCTATGACATTTAGACACGCCAAATCAGTGTAATGGAGCGGAGAGTTAGGTCCATATCGGACTGAAAAATCTATACTTTGAATTATTTAATGTAATTGTTTAACCAATTATAGAGCCGTACATCATGCTTGTTTAACGTGCCGTTGACAACGATTTAACATCCTCTTACAAGCTTATGAAGCATCATAACGAAGTCCCTGCTGTACAGATTCATTCATAAACGCAGATACTGCCACAGCTCTGTGTGTCCCGTGTGTCATCCTAACTCGTGGCCGTCTTTATAATCCTTGTAATGTCTGTGATTGACCATTAGGAAGTTAATAAGTCTAATGTGCTTAGAATAATGAGACGCAGCCGGATATGCAGCGCCGTAGTGTTTGGAACATAGTGTGCCACAATACTACCTGTGATATTTACCATTTTGTGCAACCCATACAGCATTTGTGCAGCTAATAAGCCAGATATTTGCACGCGGTGAGAGATGCGCATTTAACCTCGTGCGACAAAGAATATCTTCAATCAACAGCCAATGACAAGATATGCTATCGCTGACAAGAAGAATCATATGCCGCAAATATTGGTGAACTCTCCCGGAAGCTGCGACGTACACATAGCATTTGATGCGGCACACAAGTAGGTTCTAGGTCCTTTTTCAGGCTTTGATGAACCCTGCGAACAACGAGGCCTGATTATACATCTTTCATTTATGAATATATATGTACTTGGTTTCAATTCGTTGCATTTATTGTGCAGTGTCGGAAAGGTGCCTGAATAAATCGGAGTTTTTACATCTAGGTTGAGTGTGTATGATAAATAATACCGCATATAACACGGTAATAGAAGCTAGTGATAAATAAGTGATAGAAGGAGATAAATGCATAGCGGATGTCCAAAAAAGTGGGGTAAAGGAATCTTTGTTGTAATGATGACCCGGAAATTATCCTCAACTGCATTTACCCAGAGTTTATCTTAAAATTGAGGAACCAAACATCGTAACAAACAAGTTTATGCCACAGAAGTCAATTGGTAGGGCTGCACCATTTAATAGACAATAGTCATCTTAAGCTTGGATGTAAATATCGACAGTCCATTTTACAGCAATTACTACGAAGCGTGTAAAATGATATATACTGCTAGAAGTGTAACGAATCCCGTGATGTAATTCGGTTCACGAGCTGATGCAAAATGGGCGGATTTCTGCGATCCGGTCGCAAAATCACCTAGCTGCCACTTGATTTGAATATCTTCCACACAGAGACCCATAGCTCTAACATTGCAACTCCGACGAAGATGAACCGATCTCGTCGGCCTTCCGGCCACAAACGAGACACCAAATGAAAACAGCATCAGTGTCCTAGCAACCCAAACACAACCCTTGCGTAATTTTCGTCAAGGACGCTCAATATGCACGGCGATCATATGGTGTGAAGTTGCTCCGGATTATCGTGTGTAGGTGCCATCGGGATAAGTATCACATGGCCATGTCGATGGTATAGGGAAACACACTCGGATGCTCTGCGTCCTCGTGTTCTACCCCCACGTGACCAAGCGATAACTACCACTTGATCAGTAAATGCAATAGATTGCGAGGTCTATGCAATTGGTTATAGTGAGCTGAATAAAGCACGGCAATAAAGAATTGCCCTGATCTGGATCATTCTGGCTGATTGCTGATACAATAAAGACGTTAAATACGTAATGTAACATCAGAGCAGCATAACGTATGAATCGGTAATGAGAGCCGAGCCATCTTTATCTGGCGAACAACATTGTCTCAATAATTTACGGAGTATTGTAATCAGACAGCAAATTGCCATTAGTGGACGCGGATATGGAATAAGAGATATGCGGTAAGCCTGTTCTACTCAGCAAATTCAAGGTTAAAGCTAACTGTTGATTTGCAAAGATATAATACGAATGAAAGCCGTCTTATGAAGCCAAAAAGAAAATGATACGTACATTCATACATATAAACATACATACATGCATGCATACATACGTACATACATGCATACATACATACATACATACATACATACATACATACATACATACATACATACATACATACATACATACATACATACATACATACATACATACATACATACATACATACATACATACATACATACATACATACATACATACATACATACATACATACATACATACATACATACATACATACATACATACATTATATATACATAAAATTGACATACGTTCATACATATATATATATATATACATACATATTAACACACATAAAGGCATGCCTGCATATATGCATACATATATACATACATACATACATACATACATACATACATACATACATACATACATACATACATACATACATACATACATACATACATACATACATACATACATACATACATACATACATACATACATACATACATACATACATACATACATACATACATACATACATACATACATACATACATACATACATACATACATACATACATACATACATACATACATACATACATACATACATACATACATACATACATACATACAAACATACATACATACATACATACATACATACATACATACATACATACATACATACATACATACATACATACATACATACATACATACATACATACATACATACATACATACATATATACATACATTCATTCAAACATACATGCATGCAAATATATACATACATAAATACATGCTTACATTCATATATATACATGGATAAATACATTCAGGGATACATACGAACATACAAACACACATTCATACGCACATTTATGCCTACATACACTTGTTAACATGCATACAAAGGCAAAAACATACATGCAAACTATAGAGGTGCGTACTGTTTGCCTTCGCTCATACATGGGTAGGCGCATAAAACGAACGTGCGTACTTAGTCAAATGCCAATGTGGTTGAGGGAGAATATCGTGTAAAGTATATCCGATTATTATATTATCTTTTTGATTAGGTCTAGTTATTTGAGCAGACGATTTACAGCACCTATCTGAATGAATGATACACAGAACTATCTGACGTTAACCATGAATGATCATTCGCGCTCAAACAATAAATATTAGCATGCATGCTAATGCATACTGGAGCAATTATTTTGTATTTGTGTCCCCGTGGAATATCGGTTTGGCAATTTGAAGCACACTTATTTGGTACTTACATTACTAGAAACTTACTCTCAAGAGGAATTTCCATATTGACAGCCTAAGCAACTGTAGCCGATCAAAGGATAACCAATATATATATATATATATATACATATATATATATATATATATATATATATATATATATATATATAGATAGATATAGATATATATAGATATATATATATATATATATATATATATATATATATCTAGAGAGATATATCTCTATATATATATCTATATACTATCTATAAAATGTATATATCTACATATAAATATATATAAATAAATATATATGTATATATTTATATAAATACTTATATATATATTAATTCATTTCTTTTGTTTAAGTTGGTATGTTGAGGTTGACTAAAAGGATATAACATTAACCGTCGTGTTTAATGGATACCTAGTGTTTCCTAATCGGTCATTCATTCAGACATCTATCTGGAAAGTTCACAGATACGCGGGTGAAATCATCGCAGATGTAGATGTACCATTCCCTACATTCCTTCAAGACATCCAATATGCATATCGACTGGACAAATTCTACATTTATCATCTAAAATATGTAATCACATTCGAAAATCAGTTCGGAAGAGCTCGACAATATATAACAGCTGATTATCCAGGCGATCATTATCTTAACCTTTATTCATGATGCACACCCTTTGTTCATCGTCATTATAGTTTTAAAAAAGATGGAGTCTATTCGATGAGAAACCGGCAGTGACTTAGACTATACATTGCTATTTCAACCATAATGCCAGACTAACGTCAGCAGTGGCAATTGAACGTCAGCGGTGGCAGCGTAAACATAGTAGAGGGAAAACGCTTTTAAGGCGCATCTGATGTTCAGGCTAATGAAAGTGGATAGTAAATTTGGCTGAGAGTGGATAGTTTTTTTGTTTCGTTTGCATGCATGTATCGTAAATTGCCCTACTGTATGCAGCGTTATTTAAGTTGATTAGATTGTTTTCCATACCTCTGCTGATCCGCAATATCAATCAACGGAGAACATAGTGATAAAATGAGTCACAGAGACGTGTATTTAATGTAGAAAGTTTCTTAAAGCGGACGTCAATGTTATTATATGCGTAATGTGGTAATTGTTAGGATGTTGTGGAAATATTTTCCAAGAATGCGCACTCGAAAGAGAAGTATTGTGCACATATTTGACGTTCCGACTGTGGCTTATCTAACTAAAGCCGTGTTATAAATATATAATAATAATAATAATAATAATATGCTCAAACAGAGATGGCAGCCTAGGAATGTTAGTCAGATTCTGCTCCTTCCTGATTAATTTCTAATCCTTATTGCATTTTGTTTAGATTTGCCTGACCCTTACACATTTAATATTTAGTGTTTTGCATTTGTATGCACAATCGAAATAGCACTCAGGAGCGGCTAAAGGCATTGTTATAAATCAGTTAGTTTAACTATTGACAAAATATGCATATGTACTACGGCAGAAAGAAAGGAAAGAAATAAAACCTTGGTATTTTGTGTCTCGTTTCAATTGTAAAGATAATTTGCGAAGTCAATAGATGAAGATGACTGTGATAGACAGACGGCATCCCTTTCGTCCCGCAGCCTAGCGTTATTCAAGAGCGCCACCTAGTGTGTAAAAAACTTTAAGGCCGAACCAATTGTTAATGTATTGGCTCAACCGTTCCAATCTATTGGCTCACTCCTGGGATCAAACTTTTTTAATCACCATTTGCACCACTTACGTATCAATATGCACATGTATACTTAAGCGCCATTTTCCTTTTGCAAATGCACTGACATTCTGTCGCTGAAGAGGTTTTGTCAATAGACTTATTCCCAAGCCGTGCTCGTCGTATTAGAAGTATGTTGATTGATTGCGTGTGCCACTCAAGAAAATCTATTTTGTTTAATGCAAGGCTTGTCACGGGTGACCCATATTATATCAGTCTTCCATTAGTCAAGCTCTGAAGTACTTAAGCTACAACTATTTTTCATTACTGACTTACCATACAAATTGCTATGTGTGCTATGTGTGTGCAAATTTACATACCGAAATCTGGTTTAGTACAAATTTGAGACAGATACGAGCGTTTTAACGCAAGAGGGAAATTAACACCAAACAAAGCAACCAGTATTGCTCTTGCAAACCAGGGAGACCCGCCACAGTATATATTCTTGAACTTCACAATATAAATTGTCCAACGTATTAGTCAACCAACCAAGGGAAACCAATCGGAGTAAACATAGCTTGAATGATGTTTCCTGGATCTAATAACTGATGTCAATGAACAATAGAAGCATTATTGATTTTTTTAACCGCCAATATAAATATTTGATTTCACTCGGGCCAACAAATTTCGATTCACATAAAATAACCGTTCCTGAATGGTAGCTTTCTGATGTTCTGATCTGCGTCGGTAATGAATACATACTTGAAACGTCTGTGAATCTGAATGTTATGGGTCGGATGACAATATAATAACCGCTTGCTTTTTATTTAATTTAGAAATTCAAGTCCTATATTCGTCCTGCTTAGCCGTAGAGACATGCATCGACCAAATGTGTGTGCGTTATGTTGAGACAATGAAAAGATGGCGCTAATGAGGCTGCAAGTATTGCTAGATTCATTAGAAATGGTATGCCGCGATTCCAAGAACGTTGCATGCATTATTCTCAGCCGCTGATCTTCTCCCCAATCTTAACAATTCACGGAATGGGGAGAGTAGTCCTTATTGCTGTTATGCACCCCTTTTGATCTATTCTATCATTTATACGTTTGGTCGATCATTTACATTTCAACTACCTTTGGTTCGACGTTATTTTAACTACCATTAAAGCGGCCAAATAGCGTACTGTGCAAAGTGCATTACCGCTACCAATTGCTGCCCTTGTCAAATCTTTATATACGAATTTAAATATGCATAAAATTTAAATGTCCAATTGGCTAAAGAGAAAAAAGCGACGATTGTACCCAAACTCATTGTGGCACAGGTCGCTGCCTATGATAAGCAACACAGGCACACAGCGTGAACTTTACCATGCACCACGTTGCATTCTACATGGTGTGGCTTTGCGTTATGTTGACTGTAGTGCAAGGTTAGAGCTTAGCTTCTTCTAGCTGATTTCAACATTAGCTTTTATGTTACAGCTTAATTCCACAAACAAGCTTCTCAACGGTCATCTGTCAATAGTTTCCCGCCTACTCTTGTTCTTGGCGCTTTCCTTTATCTCCCTGCAGACCCCTCTATCTCAATCAGCTGAAAACCAAATTCGCCTGATCTGAGTGTCTGCAACATTGCCATGGCAAGATCGCCTGTAATCAGGATCAGGACAAGTAGTCCAAAACTATCGTCTTTGACACATAACTCCTTCTGAACCTGCGAAACAATGCACCACATGCATTCTGGTGGACACGCCATTGCTATGTAAGTCATACTTTAGTTGGTTAACTCGATCAGTTCATCTGCGGATGATTGTGACCTCCCCACTTACCTGTTGATGACCTCATTTGATTTAAGGACCTGAAATCGCCTGATCATTCACTGCAATATGTTTCGACTATTGGTAGCGTGACATAGTTGTAGTTTAGATACTTTACTTTCTCATTTTCTTATTCTAGTAGAGTTATTTGAGATGTCAATCCAACCTCTGTTTTAATTGTGCGATAATCTCAATCACACCTAGCTTTACAATTCATCTAGTAAACCCAAGTACGCTGCAAAGGGCGCTACGATCACAAGCTTCATACCTGCGCCTACAAATACGCAGCCTATTTCCATTACCATTTTACTAGAGGAACAAATCTCTTAAAGCGCAACAATCTCGAAATGGTTGCAATAAGTAAAAATGCATGATGGAATCTTTAGAAGTTGGTTAACTAGCAGGAAATGCCATGGCGAAAGTAAGACGGCACAATAGACTAATGTAAGTCATGAGATTGCAATTAAAAAAACATAGCATATATTTGGGTTTATATATTATGACAATTCTAATTTTGGACTAATGACAATTAAGATTCCAAAGATCCCGGAATTGACAAATAATCGCCAATCTTAATAGGATGATGTTTATAAGTACAATAGTGCTTAATTTCAACCATATGACTAATTTACTGACAAGCACAATGTTCTTGTTGATAATCTTTGAGCATTTCATTCTAGATAATGCCGATGAATCAGTATACAACGGGTGTTGATCTAGTGTTTGTACTAGCAGTGCATCTATTTTAGCTTGCACTAATTAATCGGTTCACTGAAGCGTTACATTCTGAATGACCGAAAGGTTAATTCGAAGTATTATGAAGTGCGATCCTCTTAATGTTTCATGAACAGTTGGCAATCTCTATAAAGCCTCATAGAAAGCATAAAAGGAAATATTTAGTTTCCATGGCTGCACATCATAGGCACTCTAGATATTAGTTATAATGGTGAGTTACAACCAGCCCTACGCTCGTATCTTGTGAAACAAACTCAGAATACCGACTGCTATATATAGCGAGTTAAATTTTTTAGTCTTGATCAACAAGAATCTGTAAAAAATTCCAATGGTCCCATAAACTATTATGCTTTATTACAAAAGCCATAAGGGAAATGAGCCCGTACACATTTCACAAGGTGAAAGATTCGGGCTTCATTACTAAGCGATCAACGTCGAGAGTACCGTAGTGGCGGAATTATCATGCATGGAGACAGAGCCAGGATAGGACAAATAATTACACAATACTGCCTCGTTATAACTATTGTCACAGGGATGCAAATAATTGATGTCAGAGCGATAAAAGTGCAGCTTAGGCGTTTGTCTCGTCCTGCGTACATTAAGGTAACATAGAAAGAGCATCGTTGTAATCGGGTAACACACGTAGAGGGCTGCTTAACATACAGGGAGTAGACCTCACATTATAGCAAAGCAAATATCCAAAAATAAAATGAACAGTACAGCAAGATTCTTAAGTTAACGGGAATATATTGTTTGCGTAGATTATTTTACTTGATCAACAGTGTTACGATATCGTTTGTGCACCCACCGGATGGAATGACCTTGACCTTGTAATAAAGTTGCTTCCTGTTTGACACATCATGGCGTTGGTTGTTTACATGGTGTCAGAAGTAAAAATCGAGTGAAATCATCCTTGGTAATAGGCATCGGCGTGCAATGGATGTGGAATTCGGAAGACCAGACACTCTACTTGCCAGTCATTTGCTTCGATTGTGTTGTCAAGTTGATATTTTTGACTGTGTGGCCTATCGTAAGTAGTGTCTGTCACGCTTCTTCGGATTGACTGTGTAGTGATCCTTGCATCACAATGGCCGGGCTTAGTGCGTTCAAGGCACCCAGAGAGTTAGACTTTACTGGCAATGTGTCTCAGAACTGGAAAAAATTTCAAAATGCATTTAATATTTTCATGTGTGCCAGTGGGCTAGATGAAAAGCCTGGCAAGAGGAAAGTGATGTGTCTGTTGAATGTTGCTGGCCCACGAGCAATGGCTGTGTATGAGTCGTTCCAGTTTGCCCGTGATGAAGATAAGTTTGATCTCGCAATTGTGTTGGCCAAGTTTGAAGCACACTGTATCCCTAAAGTGAATGAGTTGCTGGAAAGGGAGCGATTTTTTTCATCCGCAAGCAGCAGACCGGTGAATCGGGGACGCAAGTCGTCAGCGCACTCCGAAAGTTAGCCGAGACATGTAACTTTGGTGCTGTGGAGGACTCATTAATACGTGATCAGTTGGTGTTCGGTATGTTGCCAGATGAGAAATTGCGTGACAAACTCTATGAGGAGGGATGACCTGACTCTGGAGAAGGCGTTGAAGATGTTCTCAACCCATGAGGTACGGACGAAGCTACAGGAGCCGGAGAAAGCTGTTGAAGCCGTGAGTGATGGACATGGACACTCAAATAACCGAGGACATGGCCAGGGTTACCGTGGTCGTGGTAGAGGCCGTGGTCGTGGAAAAGGTGCTGCGCATGGTGCAAGCCACGAGTCAAGTGTGAAAAGGGCATGTGGCAAGTGTGGACACGAGAAACATTTACAGAACGGATGTCCTGCGGAGATGGTGCTGTGTCGGAAATGTGGCCGTAAAGGACATTACGCGAAAATGTGTCACACCAAACGGGCACACCAGGTTCAAGTAGATAACGATGAAGACAGTGACAGTTTGTTTGTCGACAGTATCGGCAATACATCATGTGGTGTGAATCAGGTGTCACAAAAGAAGGACTGGCGTGTGTCTGTAGAGGTGGAGGACAGTGAAAAGGTAGTGTTCAAATTAGACACTGGTAGTGAAGTGAACACAATTTCATGTGATTTTCTTGCCAAAAAGTTTCCGCATGTCAAGGTAAAGCCGTGTGGTGCGCGGCTAGTTGGTTATTTTGGCAAAACAGTAAAACCTGAGGGTCAAGCTAAATTGCAAGTCTGCTTTAGAAGCAAGTACTATGTAATAGATGTTATGGTCATCAAGGGTAGTGCATGTCCGATTTTGGGTCTCGATGCATGTGTTGAGCTAGGTTTGCTTAAGAAAACGTGTCAGGTGTCGAGAGAAGCGAACACAAGTGCAGAAATTCTTGATGAGTCCAAGTACAAAATGGTGTTCAGTGGGCTAGGGTGTATAAAGGGTGTTGCATATGATGCAAAGATGAAACCTGAGGTGAAGCCGGTTGTTAACCCCCCACGTAAAGTACCACATGCAATGCTTAAACCCCTCAAACGATCCCTTGACAAACTAGTGGATCAAGCAATTATTGAGCCTGTCACAGAACCAACTGAGTGGGTGAACTCGTTGGTGGTTATCGAGAAAAAGAGTGGTGAGTTGCGTTTGTGTATCGACCCCAGACAGTTGAATGAGGGTATCATGCGTGAACACTACCCTATGCGCACAGTCGAGGATGTTGCTGTCTGTCTTGCCGGTAAGTCAGTGTTCTCTGTCTTGGATGCAGGTCAAGCATTCTATCAGATACCGGTGACAGAAGCGACGGCCAAGTTGTTGACATTCAACTCCCCGTATGGGAGATATAAGTTTCTGCGAATGCCATTTGGTATTTCGTCTGCCCCTGAAGTCTGGGAGCGGACGATCACTACACTGTTTTTCTGGCATCGAGGGTGTGGAGATTGTGCGTGATGATATATTGATTGCTGCTGCCAACAGAGCACAGCATGATGTGATTCTGAGAAACGTTCTAGACAGAGCTCTTGAGTGTGGGTTGGGCTTGAACAAAGCCAAGTGCAAAATTGCTGTTAATTCAGTTGTGTACCAGGGTCACATTTTCTCCGAGGAGGGTGTGTGTATTGATCCTGAAAAGGTGAGAGCGATCACGAGTTTTAAGGAACCTGAGAATGTTGATGAGCTCACTAGGTGGCTTGGAATGGTGACATATGTTGGAAAATTCATTCCAAAGTTGTCTGAGAAGGCCGCACCGTTGCGGACCCTTCAGTGTGCCACAACAGCATGGCACTGGGATAAGCCCCAGCAAGATGCATTTGAGCAGTTGAAGAGGGATGTAGTAAAAACCCCTGTACTCAGCTATTATAGCTTGAGTGAGCCAGTTACGGTGTCAGTGGATGCTTCGGCGTATGGGTTAGGTGCGTGTCTGTTACAGAATGAAAAGCCGGTGGCTTATGTCTCGCGTGGGTTGACATCGTGTGAAAAGAACTATGGTCAGATTGAGAAAGAGATGTTGGCTATCACGTGGGGTTGTACAAAATTTCACGATTACATTTATGGTAGACAAGATGTGACAGTTGAGACCGACCATAAGCCACTAGAAGCGTTGTACCGTAAACCCCTGAGTGCAGCTCCGCCACGCATACAGCGGATGATGTTAAAGCTGCAAAAGTACGTGTTGAAGGTAGTCTGGAAGAAAGGCAAGGAACTCGTCATCGCAGACACTCTAAGTCGTGCACCAGTGACGTCTCTAGATGAGCCAAGTGATCTAGATGAATATGAGGTGCATACTGTTTCGCATCTACCAATCAGTGATGTCAGGTTAGCTGAGTTGAAAGCTGAAACCGATCGAGATATGTCATTACAAATGGTAATTAAGTTTGTCAACCAGGGGTGGCCAAGCGTGAAAGATCTCATTCCAAACCAATGTAGACCTTACTGGTGTGTCAGAGATGAACTGTACGTGTCAGAAGGTTTGGTGCTAAGAGGCGAGAGAGTAGTTGTTCCTGTGTCGATGAGAACTGCAATGTTGCAGCAAATTCACAGAAGCCACCTAGGTGTTGAAAAGTGTAAGAAAAGAGCTAAAGATATTTTCTTTTGGCCTGGGATGACAGCTGAAATCACCGAACTGTGTGAGAGATGCAGCGTGTGTGCTGAAACAAAGTGTAACAACAGGAAAGAACCAATGATTACCAGTCAGATGCCGGACAGGCCGTGGCAGAAAGTAGCAACTGATATGTTCTATTTTGATGGAACAACGTATGTATTAGTTGCTGATTACTATTCCAAATTTGTGGAATTTGCGAAGCTGTCCCAAGATGCTACAAGTGCCAGTGTTATCAGATTTATGAAAGATCAGTTTGCTAGGTATGGCATACCAGAGCAAGTAGTATCCGACAATGGTCCACAGTATTCTTGTAAAGAATTCACTGATTTAGCCAAGCAATACGGGTTTGTGCATGTGACTTCATCGCCCTATTACCCGCAAAGTAATGGGTTCGCGGAAAGCCAGGTCAAAATTGTGAAAAGAATGCTGAAAAAGTGTCGCATTGATAAGAGCGATGTAGCACTAGCAGTGCTGGAGTGGCGCAACACGCCAATAGATGGGCTTCATGCGTCACCTGCGCAAATTCTGCAGAGTCGTAGGCTGCGTTCAACAGTGCCGACTACTTCGAAACAGCTTCGACCAAAACCCATTATGGTCAAGCTCACTACTGCTCTGGAAGAGAAGGCAGCAAAGTATAAGGCTCAGTATGACAAAATGGCATTGTCCAAAGAACGAGAACAACTGAGTCTAGGAGAGAAAGTGAGGATTAACACCTCAGAAGGCTGGTTACCAGCAAAGGTGACCAAAGTAGGGCCTGAGCCTAGGTCATATGTTGTTGCTAGGAATGGGCACGAGTACCGTAGAAATCGAAAAGATCTGCATACAACTATAGATCAAAGTGTAACGAGTGCAAGCGTGCCTGAAAAGGTGTTTGACAAAGGTGTAGAAAGTACTCAGCCAGAAACAGCTGATGTGGCTAAAAAGAGTGAAAATCAAACTGTGCCAACAACTGAAAAACATGGTAATGCTGAACCATGCCAGCCTGATGGTTCAAAGGTGTTTACTCGGAGTGGTAGAGAGGTGATCAAACCTCAGCGTTTCAGATAAGATGTCGATGAATATCCTGTTAAAGATTTAAAGTGATTCAGTTGATTGTACATCAAGGAATGTATGTTTTAAGTGCTTAAGATTTTTTAGTTAAGTCAAGGTTGAAGTAGTTTTGGATTCAGAGATTTCCTGTCTTAAAAAAGGGAGATGTTACGATATCGTTTGTGCACCCACCGGATGGAATGACCTTGACCTTGTAATAAAGTTGCTTCCTGTTTGACACATCATGGCGTTGGTGGCCTGCTGAGTTATGTTGTAACCTATTGTTTTGTAATGGTGACTCATCAATCGTCCAATCAGAGCGGTAATTGGAGAGCTCTCATACAGTTCTTTGTACAAAATGATAATGCAAAAAGCATTAAACGAACGCCGAATGGAAATACCTGCCTAAATGAAAGCAATCTTTTATGTGAGACAAAACTATCCTGAACACACGCCGCTTGACCTGAAGGCACCTACAAATCTAATCGCACTGAATTAAACCGAGCATAACATCTTGCTAGTCTACGATGAATAATTATCGTCATCTTTGCATGTTACGTGAATGCAAGTGAGATTGTGCTTTTGACCCCGCGATTTATATCTGTTCATAGCAAGACTGATTGATTGGATACGGTTCTGCCAATCATCAATTCATTGGTTCAGGCCAGCAATGTATTTACCTGGACTACAAAGAATTTGATTGTGGCTACTTCATGGAAGACATAAGACACTGTGAAATTCGCTCTTTTTGCAGCATCAGAGCTCTCGCTATAATACACCTCTTTTATCATGATCTCGTATAGCTGAATAGTGTTGCTGTGTAAGCACTGAAGCGTCCCACTGAGTTCGAGCAAATTATAGATTTGACCATGGAAGACAGTAGGTGTGTTTTTAATATCTTCTACTTCAACCAGCTAATGGAAGTCCAGTTCAATTTAAAATGTCATTGGCTAGGAAGAAGGTAAACAGTATCGCATAGCACAATCGTGCTTTGATGGACGTCTGTTACTCTATTTGAATCCTATCTTAGGCATATCACCGCGATGCACAGTGTCACGATATGTGGCCTTGTATGACTTATGTCCACATAGCTAATTTCACCTTGCGTTGGAAAACAATCAGAATATCTTTCGGTGGCCTTGGTAGACATAAGACTATGTTGCTATATGCTTTTCCAGCGATTCTGAATGCGCACATCGGAAACCTACCATAGCGCAACTAAGAAAATCACAAAATAGGCATATGATAACTGATTCACGTTACACGCAATATATGGTAACACTTTGACGATTTAATCGCCATATGGCAAAACATTATTAATTGCATCCACACATAAAGTCTGTTAAGACAACAACGAAAACATGTACAGGAGTTTCAGAAATATATCCTCGAGCGCAATAATATACTCGTGTGCGAGAGTTAATTTCACAGGATGCGCCGTGCTTATTTATAATCGTATCAATGCCTCCCTGCACAGTAAGTATTCATCCAATGTGATCCGAAAACAATGAGGGCATAATGACTGTTGATCCGCAAGATAACAGCACGCGTCGCTTACTTTAATAAGGTAACACGCACGCACATTGTGAAGCGTACCATACGGGGACTGAATTGCATTCTACATTGAGTTGCTTAACGTTTTGTTGCATGTTGCCTGAGCTCCACACCTTCTGGCTGATTTAATCGGTGCCGTGCAAAGCCCATACAGGAGCCTATATCATTGCATCCAAATATTTCATCGAGCTGATTAACTTTTGCCAGCAGGTTCAGGATATAACTAACTAGCAAAGTTTCATAGCAATGAAATACTACCGATATATTGGAGATTTGTGAACCATATTAATCATTGCTGTGACATCTAATTACTCCCCTGCTCGTTATATAACTACATTGATTCATGTAGGGCACACAGCCAGCCGAGTGGCAACATCAAATGCATTGTGTTGTCAGTGGTAGCTTCATGCTTCAGCAATGTTTCAAACGAACCACAACCAATGATATAATTTATTCTACGTTGGTGCAGTAGGGCTAGATATACGAATTTTATAATAACATATTGCCGTCCGTTTATTTCATGTAGCCGAATGCTTCACGTTGTAGTAAAAACCGTTCAATAGTCACCGCAATCTTCATACCATGTCGGCTGAAGTAATAGGCAGTTCCAAGAATACACAAATACATCTCCTACAATGAATAAAAATGAAAAACGCATGATGCCACTGAATGCCTGACGGTAAATCAACGAATACTACAACTCTTAATTTCAAATGCATTTATCTCGTAATGTTGTTTGGCAGCATAGAGCTAGGATCGCTTAGGATGACGTAGTCACAAACGGGTAGCTATCCCGTTTGAAGTATCTGGTCTCACTTATAACTGGTTGAGCTTGCCCGGCACATGTAGTCCACCATATGCTGGTTTCTTTTAGGTCCCGTAACTTATTTCAAAGGGGTGTCGATATTAGCCATTTTATGCGCATATTGCACCTCGGGATAAAGGCAAGTGACACTCTTTGACCTGCGACATTCGTTGTATGCAGCATTGAATCAATAGCAGAAATTAGCAGAAAAATGTTTAGCATATGACATACAGTGTCTTGCATAATGATTCATACGTGTGGCAGGGGTATTGATGCTATTATAAAGATGTGCGTGTCTTGGGTAAATAGCGATTCGTTGTTTGTCCTTAAATATTTGATATCAGACAAGGTATTATCAATTGCCCTACATTGACATTTGTTCTCTCAAGTCGCGTATGTAAATCTACGTCTTTTTGAAAATGTAGCCTTAGTACGATTCTTATTCAACGAATATATATGAAACGTGATAATCGTTCTTAGGGTACTGGGCTCGTCTGACAAATCATCATTTAGGCAAGAGGTGATCAAATTAGCTCGTCTGGAAATACATTGCCCAGGATAAGGTCAACGCAAAACTATATAGCGATTATGTCTTTGCAGTTTCCACCAAGATTGATAGAACAGGTTGTACTTTTAAGCTTACATCCTCTAGAAATGATGTATAGTCAATCTATTTCCTAGATATTAAAGGTCACAGAGTAGTGACAATAATGGTGCATTCGTTAAAGATATTCTGGGATGGGTTTTGTTTTATACGCAGGATTTTAAGCAACATGGAGGTATTAAGAGTTGAAATGACAGTGGGCGTTAAACATATGCCGGCACATTTCACTACATTAAGCCGCGAATACACATTATGCAACGAATTGGAAGATATGGCAGATATGGCAGATAAATTTGTAGGAAGTCGTAATTCTACCACTGCAATAGAAAGCATTATTTTGCTAATAGATTTCCGACGCGCATCTATTTGATATACCACACCAATATCATACGACTTAACTTTGCAAAATGACATATAGCGATGTTAGTTCCTTCCTGCAGGCTTTTGTGAGCATCCGTCATGCAACTTCGTCATGCAACTTTTGTGCCTGGGTTCGTGTCGGTCATTAATTGGTCGGATCAGTTCCTGGGTTATTCATGACACGTGTTGCTATATCATAAACTATCCTGTGTTCTATTTTCTGCTGTCCCATATATTCTTTACAGTATTTATCATGTGTCATAACTGCTGTGAACGATGCATGCATTACGTGCTAAGCATTGTAAAAGGAAACGGATCGTCTTAGACATGGCAATAGAATTGATGCAAGAAGCCTTGCTTCATCCAGTAGAACAGAAATTCATAGTATTCTGTTATTTGCAAAGTCGGTATTGATACCAAGAGTATAGTGCATGATTCATTAGTGTCGATGTATAGAGAAGCAATATTCGGAAACGATAGCAAATGTAGTGCATCTTATCTGCTGCTGGAGCATGGCCTCTCGTTAATCCTTCTCCTTGAGGCTCGACCGAAATGAACGAATCGAACAGGTTATATTCAATGGTGTAGTCGAAGTTGCAACATACATTTCGCGTGAATCCCTGAAATATTTTGATCAGCACATGCATTTTAAAAATGCCTGGCCTTACAATTCCTCTAGTCGATCCTAAAGCGAGGAAAAATATCGTAATGGCTTGCAAAACTACCGCCATTATGAACAAGTGAGGCTCATAGTTAAACTACACTTAAATTAGCCTCCCGCCCTACTACACGGCGATGTCTTTGAAGCACTATTTGCTGGTGACTCGGACAATATGCGTTTTATGCTTGGTGTAAATAGACTATGCACAACGACATCCTTAATTTCAACCAGCAAATGCGTTGGCGTTACAATCTCAGTCCTTGCGGAACCAATAGCTCATGTAACAGCGTCGTCATCTTCGACTTGAGGTAATGCACGTCTAAGTTATTGAATGTTAATTATAGTTAGAAATCAGGTGCATTTGATACCTTCGCCAAGTTATTGCTTGTTATTTGTTTGGGTATATATGATGCTGTCGTCTATTTGGCTTTCCATCTAAAAATTGTGGAAAACAATCGGATTACTGCTGAGGTCCAATAAATGAAGCAGAGGTCGAATTTACATTCTGTGAATTAAAGCTGCAATGTAGGGGTTATGTTTAAGATGTTTCATGAAAGGATACGTTACAGATTCAGGATTGAAACAATAGCGTGAAATACTATCATAGCTACGAGATCGGAGAGCCACTGTTATTTGGATAACGGTACAGCAATACACCGCTAGGTAATATGTATAATGCATCGATGGTGATTAGGGCAGATCTAAAGTATCAAGAGTCGGTTAAAATCTATTTCACAATACCGATCAGTTAGCTTTCCTTAAAATATAAGACTAACAGTTACTGCAATGAGGTACAATTTGATCTTCTCGTTTAATAGATATTTTGTACCTAATCTTTATATATATGTTCTGTCGAATGCTGCTAAAGTATATTGATGGTTAGAAATGGCATAGGATGTGGTCGACTTAGCAACTACTCAGTCTTTTTCACTAAGTTGAAAAGCGTAAACTGACCGCCACTAAACTGCGTATTAGCTTGGTTGCTCAGGTAATTGAAGCTTAGAATGAGTCTTGGGAATGCCAAGATCCCATTGCATGATAACCAAAGCAGCTAAGAACAAAATGTTTATTATTTGTACAGGTTATACGCAATAAGAATACACACCTCAATGACATGGCCATGTTGTTCCTAGTAATATATCTGCATAATTCAAGTACATTCGCAACATAATGCGTCAACAGTTCTAATGCACCATTATCTGCACTTTTGGGTGTGAAAATTAATTTAACACAATGTCACGAGGATACTGAGTTATTGAGTTATTCTTATCATCGCATACAGACGATTCCTATGCTTGCCAGACAATAAACATTAGTTAGCCTCTACTTCAACGAATTCATTCAGTGTACTCTTTTTGCAAAGACTGATTAGCAACACGAGTGCGTTAAGACCGTGATAAAGACCCAACATATCTAACATTCCATCTGTTATGTGCGCAGGTCATTATCTGGTAATTTCGGAGCCAATTAGTCCACCAATAGCATCAACCTTTAAAGAAAGACCTACAGTCAGACGTTTGAAATTCCCGAGGGCAGAGTTTAATCGAGCAGATTTTTCGTGACCGCCATGCATAATTTATAAATTTTGCAGGACCTTGCGATAAGGATTTTTGACGAAACGTCAGAGGGTAGATGGAATAGGTTATTTTAGGTGAAAACATGATGGAATGTGTGCGCGATTGAGCGAGAGAGTAAAATCACAAATTAGAGGGTACGACTATTAGACAGACCGATGACGAGATTGCGCGGATGAACGAAATAGCGTGCGAGTGAATGAATGAACGGTGGTCGGATTGTGTTGGTAGAATTAGGTGAGACGCAGTAAGCGAAAGAGAAAAGGGTCGTGGAATTTTCCTTGTATTTTTAGACATCCTAGGCTGTGTATTGAAGGTCACTGTTGCAAAGGTTGGCAAATAAAGACACGCGCCTTTTTTGTTCATCGGTCCAAACCGCCTTGTGTTGCTCATTGCATATGCAGCACACACCATGGCTTCTAAGCGATTGTTGCAAACTTAGCCAATCCGTAGCATGTTAACAAAGCTTATTCGGCGTTACTGTGATGGATAAGTATAATGCAGATCATTAGGGTAGGGATTTTATGGTACTTTGAAGCGGCATAAAGTAACTCCTTTGTCTGTAAAGCTATTTTGCTAAAGTCTAGCCATTGGTTGCAGCATCAAAGCAGTGGCACAAAATCCATACGTTTCATCAAGCTTACCATCGATTCCATGTTTTCACCTCTTGATGCAGGATAACTGGCAACTTGTCAAACAGTCAACACAACGAGGAAGTGTTATTTCTTCACAGGGTGCAGTTTCTATGCAGGTTATATGCACGGAAGAAGCATATGGAGGATGGGATATATGTAGCCATCGAATAATTTACGATAAGGGGCCCTCAATGATTCAGCTAATATTTAAACAGTAACCAGGGCGACTATAACGTCAGCAATTATTTATTATATCAGAAAAACGAACTAAAGAGTTCCCTGAATCACATTGCAATGATTGCTTGAATATTTGCTAGCGCTAGTATTTACGCCCCAAGTAACACTGACTAACTCATTGTTTCAGTGGCTCATTTCCTCGCCCACATTCACTCAGCTTTTACTCACTCAATGCGCATTTACCCAAGTACTCGCTCGTACACTCAATACTGTACCAACTTGCACACCCCTTATAGCATACCTTATATCAATTGATATACAATTCTCAAACCTATTCACTCGCGTTTTTACTTTCTGAAGTACCCACTTAACGATCAACTCGCGCATTCGTTCATGTATCCCTTTTAACTACTTCTTGGTAAGGGCAAACAGAGCTCTGAATCGACTGTTTGCACTCGGGTTATCGCGTATTTTATGACACATCGTCATTCCTCATGCAAAGAGATTCAGATCATCCGGAGCGCTTTGCACCTTCAGATAACGAAAATGGTTAAAAGACAGCCACCATCTGGCTCTCATTACCTATCATACCTGAGAGCAATACTGTGTTCATCAATCCCTCGATCGTTTGTTTGATGACGAAACTGTCTAACTATTGACCGCCGGTAAGGAACTTGAGAAGACATTGAACAGCAAAGACAAGTTATTTCGTTATTAAGTAATACTGATCTATGATGGGGGACGTATAAAGTACCATCTGTTTGAATCGATCATCCGTAATGGTTTACCTATGCATGACTTTCTTGAACCACTTAAGAATCGACGCGTATCATTAGAATCGCCTATGAATTACCCATCCCGGGGTAATTTGGCGTAATGAGGTTACTTGATTTCGTTGTACACAAAAAAGTGAGCCATCAATGTTTGGATACTCGTTGATCCAGTCAACCTCGCCTTTGTGCTTTCAACGCCGTCATGCCATGGCATTCCTAAAGGGCGAATAGATTTACGTTCACATTGGGAGCCTATTGTCCCTGGATGTGTCTTGTCAGCCGTTTGAGTTGTGCCCTTTAGTACATTTATACACAACACTATGAGCAAAGAGCAGCGTAGTAATGTGAAATGGTAAAAAAGTAAGATAGTGACCGTAAATAATGTTGGGCTTTTTGAACGATGGAGTTTTTATATCTTTCGCGCACAAGAAATTTTACAGCCTGCATGGAAGGTTTCTAGAATATGTTTTGCACGATAAGCTGCAGTTATAACGAAATGCAGTTAAAGAGATCTAATATATGAACTGGGCTAACATTTTCAGAACGCCGATAATATGGCCATCATAGGTTAGCAATAATGATGCAATGATTAGTTCAAATGCTAAAGAACAGACATCAAATCGCTGAGACGCAAGATCGCAACTGTGCATTAGGTGCTATGAAAGGGATGGAATCAGTTATAAGGAAATCCACATGGGCGGCTACAAGCTGCTTGATGCTTGAATATAACAAATGTAACAACATAACGCTTGCAGTGATATGTTTTTGGCCTGTAAATCACCTGCCCTCAATGTTGATGAATGACGAGTGGGTGTGTGTTTGGGGGGGGGGGGGATGTGTGCACGGGGTAGCATCACCAGTGTCATACCTGAAATTGTGTATTGAAAAAAGATTACCGAACGTGCTCGAGCACTTTGTTTTTTCGGCGAGCTGCAAAGAGTTTTATATATCGTTGTTTATCCTATATATCATGACAGATTACAACGTTCTAAACATTTTAGTCTTCTGTGAAGCTCGATATGATATTAAAATGCTGCAATTGTGTTTATGTATGTAGAAGTCGAGTTATCGTACGCCCCTCGGGGAAATCTCGTTGCCACTCGAAATATTTTGACTGAATATGAGTTGTGAAATGTACAGCTGAAGGCTTCTCGATTGCATATTCGAAATAAATTTGGTTTTACGAGCTTGGTCGGACATTTGATGTATATCTAGACAACGATAAATCGTTGTTGCAGAAATTTACTCGGTCGGTTCGCACATGAAACATTAACAAGAGTAACGCCCGCTGATAACTATGATAATTCAATAGTGCACCATTGCATAATCAGGTGACCGAAAAGCTGCTTGAACAATCTATAACGTCATTCCGTCTATTTGATAGCCGAGTCACCGAAACGACAGCCTATGGCGTTAAAGACCTAACCAAATTAAACATAATGGCATATGCAACAATATTGCCGAAATATATATATATATATATATAGATATATATATATATATATATATATATAATATGCTAGATATATATATATATATATATATATATATATATATATATATATATATATATATATATATATATATATATATATATATATATATATATATATATATATATATATATATATATATATATATATATATATATATATATATATATATATATATATATATATATTATATTAGCTGCGTAGATAGTATTTCAATGGCTCGCTAGAGGCTCATGCTGACCCTGGATGTTAATTCAATATACTATCAATCTCCCTCGTCTCTCTGCAGTGGCAGAATGCGAATTACCATTTGCATTCCTCTGTGGAAGCATTCAATTCGTTGTATCAGTTCAGGTTAACAAATTTAGTATGACAAATGGAATTCGATTTTTATACGCTTTACCTCGAGAGCAGACAAAAATATTATCGAACATGACCATACAAGAGTTTCGTCTAAGCTTGCCATCATAATTACGTTTTCTTACATATAAGAGCCACGAATAGAAAGGAAAAAGCTATGCACACACAAACAACACATTGTAGCTTTAATCACCAAAATAATTGTGTCGTTATATCGTCATGTGTAATCTCGGTCAATGTAAATTACGCGAAGGTGTTCAGGCGTCAAAAATCAAATTCATGAGTCCGTAGGTTGCGATCGGACGAACCATGTGCGTTATGTTGGTAAGCGTGAAATACTGCAGTCTAATAACTGGTCAGAGCATAATCGGCTACCTAGCCACATAAAACTATTACTATCCGAATTATTTGATTAATATTTCTTTGGCGAGAACATTATTTGAAAAAAAAAACTGATGGATGGTTTTTTGGATGGTTTTCTAAGGAATTAGCTAGCATTTGCAACACCTTAAACTGCCAATTTGCTTTCTAATAGATACCATCAACCATTTTCTACCTACACATTATTCGTAATAGATAGGATGATTGATTATACAATAAATGTAACTTAATCAAATCGAACCGTATTCATATCTTCTGCTGACTCCAATTTCCATCACGATGATTGTAATAGGTCATTGACTGATGAGTAGGACAACCAAATACGGTATTTTTCAAGGGTTAATAGGTAGGTCGCCGTTGTTGCGTGTTAAAATTCAATCACGACTATTTCCTGGAGCGGTATTGTTCTACAGAGAACGTCTCACGCTTTACTCTGCAAATCATGGTCGACGGAAATGTTGCGAAATATGCCACACATAAATAATTTTGGTGGAAGCACCAGCAGTAAAACCATGAGGGATATTCATTGGACGGTTATGTAAGGCATTATATGTTTCCATAATCTCATCTTGCATATCATCCTCGTAGACAGGAGAACTGCACTAAAACTTGGCAAGCAGCATAGTAACATCGGATGTTTTGCATCAGCGTAAATGTTTTCAAATGGAAATGAGTGATTTTAACATTTTGATATCTGATATTGCCAGCTCGACGTATCATGCTGTAGCTGGGTTTCATTAAATGACACATACACCGATACATTAATAAAAATAAACATTGTAAACGCAAAATATAACAGGAGAAAACCAAATTACGAATTGCTCAACTGTTACGTCTGAGTAAATCGCACGCGCACGCCGTACTTTTTGCTGATGTGGCAGGTCTCTCTTGGGCGATTTTAATGGGCGCAACGAGAATGATCGTTTAGCGCAAGCCTGGATTGATGCGAGCATAGGACCAGAAAGCTATTTAGTTGTTTAGTAGTCTGATAACATGTTGTATTAACCTTCTTTATTTATAACCAAACACGCATTTTAGCGCCTTATATATCAAGGTCTGTGCTTGAATAAACATAATGATTAGCTTCGTAGTTTATAGGTGTGCATTGTCGGTATCTTGCCACATCGACCATGAAATTGATTACGTAGCAAAATTTTACCCTCTCTGGCTGTTGTACGGGGCACCTCGAGGTTCGCCAAAGAGCGTTTGCACTGTATCATTGCAGTGCTTTATGCGAATGCGAGATGTCGCCATATATGGTACAGCGCAATACACAATATGTTTGGTACAAAAAGTTTCATATGGAAATCGGGTCTTCCCTCGTGTGTACATATTGTTAGTACATGCTCTTGTGAAAGGATAGATGTAGCTGACTTGAATGTTATGTTGATTTGTAGGACGTGCTGTTGATCATACAAGACCCGTTAAGACCGCATGTGTTAAATACATGAGCTTTTTTGCAATAATGTTTTTAGCCATCCTTTCAAATAAAATGCCTATATCCCGGGCATTGAAATGACGCATTATCAAAGTGTCATACATATTGTTATCCTTTATTCCAACATGGAGTATCTTTATTTTCATTGCAGCACGAGCAGTTGCGACAACATACATATTTTATCCCCATTTACCAATGGTGAATGTTCGACAGGATTCGCCATTCGGTCGTTGTCAAACATGGCCTGAAAAGAACATCAACCCTTAAAACCCACCATATATGTTCATTACAGACTAGATAACCCGAGCAGATTGAACGATTCTATTTTCGCTCCCAAGAAACGACAGCATTACATCGTCTTAATGACCAGTTCGTGTGCACAATGCCATTAACGAAAATGGTAAAACGAAAAACAATCATTGGTCGCTATAGGCGTGTCAAATCCAAAACAATGCAACCACAAGATTTTATCCAATCACATGATGGTGCAATATTGAACAATCGTCTTTTGAAACTCAAATGTTCACATATGCCTATTGTCATATACATTCACCCACGCACATGGTGCTTAACTTCGGTTTGCACTTTCTCACCAAGACAAAAGTTTTGTATCTATCAACCAGATATGTTACTATTCATCGCCTTTGAAGGCCATTAATGGAAAAACATAAGAAAATATCGCACAAGTTACTGCTATTTTTCAAATGGTTTAGAGCTGTGCTAATTCATCTTTTGTGTTGCAAAATGGCTTAGACATTACTGGCAAAGCAGCTCCGAGGGAATGACGATGGCTGTGGAAGTGAAGAGGGCATGAGGTGGAGGGCAACGGCCGCGAAGACCGACGAGAGCCACATTGGTATAGGGCGTGTCAAATAGAATAGGAGCTAACATCGTCTACTGCTATCTATTGGTTCTAAATGCAATTAAACTACCTTCTTTGATGTAACATAACATAGATTAGCTGGCGTGGCTCATTGTGTATATTGTTATATGTTTGCCACATCAATGTTTACACGTGCGCCGTCTTTGGCTAATGATTGCATTCTCAGCCAAAGGATGTTATCAGCAAACGGTTTTTTTACCGTGGGTTTATATGTATGATGCTGATGAAAAGTTCACGTGAGAACATGCGTCGTACGATCACCTTAAACCACAAAACTCGGTATAAATCATTCTTACTTACTGAAGCAGTTTCTTTGATTGATTTCAAACAATCCAACCGATTACTCATAGACACCACCTGCTTTTAGTATATTCTGTGGAGTCGACTTTTACTTTCGTTAATTGCTACCGCAAACGCTTGCTTCCGTGATTTTATGCCAGTTTGTAATGGTCATCCAGTTAAAACAGGGACTTCGATACTGAGTTTTATCGCTTCGAATTCAATGACTTGAATAACAATAACAAGTAATCCACACACCCATGTGGAGCATTTTGCTGATAGGGCCTAACAGTACTAAGAGAAAAATCATCTCAGTGAGTCATTATCAGAAGATAAATCCGTCCAACGAATAAAAGGTAAACATTTCTGCCCATGAGATTTGGATTGGATCTCCTACTGTGACAATAATGTTTAACTGCACAGAGAACTACGAACTAGACCGACGTTATTTGAGGTGCAGTCATCGTGGCTCGGGCTGTAGACGTTAGAAGACACGTGATGCTGAGTAATACACCATATAGTGCTTACGTACTTAAGTCGTTTCTTTATCGGGCCATTTTATGCGTTTTGTCGCATGCTTCCTTTCAGGACATGAATGCGTGATTTTCGTACGTTAACAAGACACAAATGCTGAAATTCCAACAGTTGATGTGATATATTGACACCGAAGGCACCGATTCATTGTTGGGCCTATGAGGCGAACATTAAGAAAATGTACGTTGAAGTAGCATGGCGGATGATTCTCGCCATTATATCAATCGAAGATATAATGTTCAATGGCCTTATATAGAAATGCCGAGCCACGGGTCTTTAGCCGTCTATAAAATCGCAAATGTATCCGGGTTCCGATTCTCTTAACTTTCCCTTTTATGCCATATCTTCCTATTATGGTGTTTGCATTATGCAGTATTTCGTAGCTATATAATATGATTCATATCTTCCGAGCACGACATTTTGCATATGCAGCGATGCAACGAAACAAAACAAGCATGATAATGCAGATAATACACAGTGCAGCCACATCCGGCATGAATCCAACAACACCAATATTCATCGCACATGTAGTCCACCATATGCGGGATTTTGTAGGTTCTGCTAACTTACTCCAGTGGGGAGTCGATATTAGCCGTTTTATGGGTAAAATCGCACCGAAGGATAAAGAAAGCCAAGTGAAACGCTCTGCTCTACAACTTTTTTTGTATGCTGCATGGAATCAATAGCAGAAATCAGCAGAGGAAATGGTTGGAATATGACCTACAGTGTCTCACATACTGACTAATGCGTGTGGCAGGCGGATTGATCCTATTATAATGAGGTGCGTCTCTTGACGCAATTCGCTGTTTTTTCTTAAATACTCGATATCAGACTTGAATTTATCCATTGCCCTACATTGACATATGTTCTCAGAAGTCGCGTATGTAAATGTACGTCAAGCATTAGTACGAATCTAATTCAACGAAAATATATGGCACATGTGCTAATCGCTGTTCGGTACTGGGTTCGTCTGACAAATCATCATTAAGGCAAGAGGTTATCAAATTACCAGTTAAGCACAAGTCCTCTGAGCAATCATTGTCAAAGCACATAACCAAGCCGCCGATGTCATCTACTGTAAGATATTCGAGCATGAAATCAAGCAGCGAATAATTGGTTTATGTAGTTATGTATATATGTATATACATGTTTATGTTTTTATATATATATTATTATATGTTTATTTATATATATGAACATATGTATATACATATATTGATGTAGATAAATTTGTGTAAATACTCATAAATACATAGATATACACACATATAAATATATATATATATATATATATATATATAAATATATATACACATATATATATACACATACATATATGCATGTATATGTATTCATATATACACATGTATATATATATATATATATATATATATATATATATGAATATATTTATATTTAAAACATATATATATATATATATATATATATGTATATATATATATTATATTATATATATATATAGATATATATATATATATATCTATATATATATATATATATATATATATATATATATATATATATATATATTATATATGTATATATTTATATATCATACAAATGTGTTTCTAAACATGTACATTAATATGCATATATATATATATATATATATATATATATATATATATATATATGTATATATATATAATATATATGTGCAACTGTAAATATCGATATATGTATATATATATATGTATATATTTATATATATGTTTAGGTATTCATATATATATGTACATATATTTACATCACTCACATATAAAAATATATATGTAAATATATATAAATATAAATATATATACACTTATACAAATATATATGTATATATATATATATTTATATATATATATATATATTTATATATATATATATATACAAATACATATAAGTATTTAGATATATATCGCATTGCATGTAATAGCTCAACCACTGACGTCGTCCTAGATTTTAATGAATATGCTCAATACTTCTCGTTAAATATTTGATTGCATCTCACACTGCACCAGCGATGAACGCACAAAGACGTATTACGCAATGAGTAGAATGTTTGCCTAATGCTTTAGTATTATAATAGTTGAACATACTGATGATTTGTCTTTTATGAAGCGATTGAACATTGTCAACATTTGTAAGCCTGGGTAACTGGTAATAAATCGCTACATCCAGTAAATCATGATCAGACCTGAACTATCTCGTATAATTTGTGTTCATTAAATCGAGCTTCGTAACAATGTTGCGTAACTAACTGTTGATCGTTGTTTCTAGCAACTGAAGTATTTTGCTCAGAATACTAATTATGCAACAAATGAGAATGAATTATCATTGGTGATTTACTGTATGCATCGACTGAATGCTGCTAATATGTTTTTTTAAGATGTGATAAGTAGTACTGCTTGGGGCGGTTATTGGCATTGTCTCGATATATATATATTGTTACAAGACACGTGTTGCAGAATAATACACTATATAGTACCTACCACGTCGTTTCTATATCGGGCCATTTTATGCGTTTGTCGTACGCTTCCTTTCAGGACATGAATGCTTGTTTTAGTGCGTTATCAAGACACAAATGTTGACATTTCGACTGTTGATGTGATATATTGACATCGATGTCTCGATTCATAGTTGGACCTATAAGGCAAACATTTAGAAAGCTTACTTTGAACCAGCTTGCGATAAGATTCTCACCATAATATCAATAGAAGATATACTGTTCAATAGCCTTATATAGAAATGCCAAGCCACGGGTCTTTATCCCGCCTATAAAATCCAAATTGCATCCGGCCTCCGATTTTTAAGTCTATTAACTGTTCCTTTCATTCCACCACTTTCAGTGATGGCGTTTGTATTTTGCAGGATTTCTTAGCTTTCTAATATGAAACTATACAATACAAGCATGATAATGCAGATAATACCTGAGTGAGGCCACGTTCGGCTTGAATCCAACAACACCAATATTCTTTGCAGTACCTGCAGTAACTATATACAAGCCAAAGGTAAGAATTGACCACCGCTCATTGTTGCTCAAATTTTAAGTAGGGGACAGGTTATTTAGTGCAGATAGAAAGCTTTTATCGGTATGCCACTGGACATACAAAAATGTACATCGTTTGCATAAACGCTGACACCCTTCGAATTGTCCGTCTGCGGCTGCAACCAAAAGAGATAGTAGCTAACAAGTTGCTAGTGAGACAAACTCATTCCATCTTTATATGCACAATGTTAATAGGCATATAATGTCAAAACGGATTAATGGAAACTTTTAAGGCTAGCAACAGAAGGTCAATACTGCCCATATGATTTTAAAGGTCCTACTGAATTGTAACGGCGACAGCGAAAGTGGGGAACGACCCACTTATGTTTTCGATCTGTGTAAATATGGCAAAAGGCAATGGCAGTTTACATGTCGCTGACAAACCAAATGTTGTGTTTCCGTCAGAATATAGATTCAACCTCTCTCTATTTTTCTCTCTCTTTCATTATCTCTCTCTCTCTATCATCATTCTCTCTCTCACTCTCGATATCTTCTTTTTTCTCTCTCACTCTTTTCTCTCTCTCTCTCTCTCTCTCTCCTCTCCTCTCTCTCTCTCTCTCTCTCTCTCTCTCTCTCTCTCTCTCCCTTTCGTGCGCTCTCTTTCCCTTTGCATTATGATATCAAAGAACAATACAATGTTCGCTGAACCTTCAGACCTTTGAAGTTAATCAGTAGCCATTGCTGTTGCATTAACTTTGCGGTATCAGGCATAATCTCAAACACTTTTCGCTTGTGTAGATTGTCTGTTTTATATCGTTATGTACTCCAGATGCCTCCTATCTGTCATTCAATAAAACGCTGAATACATATAATAACAAAAATATAAATCTGATGGAGAAGATATCTTATTAATTATTACACTGAGTATAGAGCTTCGTATGGTTTGAGAAAGAGTCATTAGATCAAACTATTCCAGAGACTGCTGCTAATATGATAAAAAAACGACGTTTTAATATTTTTCCGTTGTAGATAGAATACTGTGTTGCTTTGAGTGGTTATCGCATTGTCTTAGCAGAGATCTTGCTATAAACCATACAGTTCAGAACAATACACAACATGGTACCGAAAATGTGGTTTCTATATAGGGCCTTTTATATGTTTTGTCACGTGCTGCCTCTCATGAACATCTCCCAATGACACGAATGCCTGTTCTCGTACGATATCAAGACGCAAATGCTACCATGACCTTCCGATAATTGTTGTGATATAATATCTTGAGGCGAGCACTTAGAAAGTGTGTATTGAACCAGCGTTTGTGCGATAATATCTCACCATTATTTCAACAATGCAGCGATGCAACGATTCAAAACAAACATAATAATACAGAATACTCCAAAGTTAAACCACTTTTTTACCCACGATGAGAAGTGACAACCACGCCCAGTTCTGTAAGCAGTAAACAGTTTGTTTGGTACCGATAGAAAACTTTTATCAGAATGCCCCAAGACATGAACCAAGGTGGAACATGGGCAGATTCACTTTTGCTCTAATATAATAATAATTACCTCATTGGTTGTTTGTTAAAATACTACAATTGTATCTAATGAAAGACTATCGGACAATCAGACAATAACATCAGAGTAAGAGAGATACAATTGGTTGTGACACTTAGTGGAGAGACAACGATGATGCGTTGTGTCACTCCTTGTCTCAGGTGGCTCACTTATAGCTGGCTACAAAATACAATTCCCACAGGAACCTGTCAGTCAGAGAACAAGAGTACGATGTTACATATATTATACACATAGACAGAGAATAAGGTGACATATTGGAGTAGCCTGTCATGTTATATTTAGTCAGCATATTGAGAGCATAAATGAACACTTCATCTGAGCACTTTAAGAGCCAAAAATGTATTCCTTATATACGAGTATTCAAGTGCGGAAATATATATGCTGCCCCGACACAACAAGATGAACTGAATATCCCAGGGTATCAATGCAACTGCCCGATATTTCTTTAATCAATATCAAAATGTAGAGATATTTGTTTTGTGATCTTCAGTGCCTGAAGCCTTATCATACACAAAAGGCTACCCACCATTTTACAACTCACAGAGTACATTTAGGAGAGCGTTGTCTTTTTTCGCGGACTTCCAAGGGGTCTCACGAGGGGTTGATCAAAGACGTTAATATCAGTTAGATGACGCACTTATAACCCGATTGTCGTCTTTGAGGAATGTTTAAGTAGAGCAGCCTATTCCCGGCTGCACTTCAAAGGAGATAGACGATGTATCTATGTTAGTTACCTTTGTCATGTGAACCATTTTTCAATATAGATCGCTAACAACACGGAACGACACGGAATTCCCATCCAGGATTTGATGTATTAACAAGTTAAGGGTAATTGCGTGGGTGTTTGTCGTTTGTGCAGGGCGCGTTTGGTGTTCCACGACGGCAAATGTAATCAAATATTATTGTATCATTAAGGCTTCTATTACAAGCATGTCTTGGATACGATATCTCGTCACTCTGCCAATATGCCCCCTCTCTTATTTGCAATATTGCTGTGCCTGTAATTCTGATTATTTATCCTTATTGCGTAATTACTATTGCAATTATTGACCCCGCGAACTACCGGTTGCAGGAAGTAAAGATAAATATTGTCTCAGTGTTTGTTGTCAAGGAAGGATCCAATATGACTAAGCAGACGGAGACATAAAAGAATATTTCTGCATTGGCAAAGCTCCATAGAAGCCAGCATCGAAGAGGTAATGTTAACATTGAAGCGAAACGGACAATAAAAAAAAATATTTTGGATAGAGTTGGGTGAATCCTACAAAATATATCCTTATAAAATCTTGCAAAACGTAAGCAGTCGCGAGCGGGAAGCTACGTAATATAGCTTTGATGCTTAGAACTCACAGCGTAAATCTTGTTTCAACCATAAACTGAGCCATCACCACCAGGATTCAAATATAACATCAATCACTGTACTTAAATATGTGTAATGAACAAATTATTGGTATCGCTTTCTATGAAGACATAGATGTGAAAGGCCGAAAAGTTTTTAACTGTACCAATCACAACTACAACAGCATACTTCATAACAAATGCTTATAAGAGACATGATATATGTAAGGAAGTGTATTCCGCTGTTTCCTTTTCCAAACGAAATATACTCGCAAAGGCGAATAAATGACATGACAACATAATGATCGCTCATAAAACGTGTGCTAGGAAATATCAAAGCTTGCCAATTCCGAGTCATATTTAGCCCAAATACAAAGCTGAGAGCACAGGTCGCTATTATATATATATATATATATATATATATATATATATATATATATATATATATATATATATATATATATATATATATATATATATATATATATAGAGATATATATATATATAGATATATATCTATATATATATATATATATATATATATATATCTCTATATATATATATATATATATAGAGAGATATATATATACATATATATATATATATATATAGTATATATCAATATATATATAAATGTATGTTTATGTATAAATCGCTATATATTTATATATATATATATTTATAAACTTATATATATATATATACTTACATATAAATGTATAAATATATATATATATTTATATATATATATATATATATCTCTCTCTATATGTGTAAATATATATAGATATATATTCATATATACATATACATATATTATATATATATATATATATATATCTACGTACATATATATCTATATATGTATACATATATATGTACATATATATATATATATATATATATATATATATATATATATATATATATATATATATATATCTATATATATATATATATATATATATATATATATATATATATATATATATATATTTTTTTTGTGTGTGTTTGTAAGTTGTACGAATGTTGGATGTTGTCTTGCTAAATATTCAGTTTGCCTTCGAAATCAAGTATTGACTTAAATTAATGCACATTACCCGACCGGAGCATAACAAAAACAGCCCATGCAAATGTGATATGTCGCCATATATAGTTCACCGCAATGCACAACGTATACGGTACGTAACGTATTATATGACAGCACATAGACAGCATGTGCTTAAATCCGCTAACAGCTTTTGTGCAATATTTTGTAGCCTCGTAAAGTGTCTCTGATTCCTTACTATGTCATTGTTATCTTTTATTTATTCACTTCCAAACAAGGAGTTTCGATTATGCCGAGTTTTATAACTTCCCCGAACGATCGTTCACTTCTTAGAAGAGCAACTTGAATATAAACTTGATAGCAGCCATTATTGTGCAGATAATGCCACGATGCAACCACATACATATTATATTCTACATCGTTATTCATTGCAGCACCAGCAGTGACCCCATTACGATGGTGAATGTTTGACAGGATTCGCCGATTTTCTTGCTATGTCTTTTCTCTTCCAAGAACTGGCTGCAATACCTCTTCTTAATGACCAGTTCGTGTGCACAATTCTGCCATCAACGAAAATGGTACAACAAAAAACAATCAGTCGCTATAAGTGAGTCAAATCCAAAGCATTGCAAAAACAAGGTCTTTACCAATAACATGATATATGATGGTGCAATACTGGACAATCTACTTTTGAAAGTCAGACGTTCACAGATTGCTATTGTCTGACACATGCACCCACATGGTGCGTAAATTCTGCCTTTTTCGCCAACATATTATTTTTGTACTTATCAACTAGATATGTTGCTGTTAATCGCCTTAGAAGGCCATTAATGGAAGAACATTAGAAAATCTCGAACATGTTACTGCTATTTTTCAAATGGTTTAGAGCCGTGCTATTTCATCTTCTATGTTTCAAAGTGGCTTTCACATTACTGGCAAAGCAGCCCCATGGGTATGACTATTACTATGGAAGTGAGGAGGGCTTGAGCTGGAGGGCAACCACCACGAAGACGGGCGAATGCCACATTGTTATATGGCGTGTCAAATAGAATTAGAGCTAACATCGTCTACAGTTTTCTGTTGGTTCTAAATGCAAATAAATTACCTTTTTTGATGTACCACATTCTCATTGATTAGCTTGCGTGGTTCATTATAAAGCATCAGGGGGCAATTGCGTAGGGAATTACAATGTACTGTAAGGTACCATCGCTTATATTTGTTAAATGTTGTTGCCATGCGTATGGCTGAATCCATGGCAAATCACCACCTTAACTTGCAATGCCGATTTCTGGTTCGATTTATCTGTGTATGTTTGCTACATCAAACATTTATATAGGCATCGTCTTTGGCCAATGATTGTATTCTTAGCCAAGGGTTTTTACCAGCAAGCGGTTTTGTACAGTGTGTTTATATGTATAATGCTTATGAAACGTTCAGGCGAGAACAAACGTCGTATGATCACCTTAAACCACCAGACTGGGTATTATTCTTTCTTAGTTTGCATACATTTGCATAATGAATGCAAATATGACTGTCGACCGACATCCCCGGCAATAAATCACCCTGAAGAGGGTTTGTCCGCTTTAATTTAAATTAAGTCAAGCCATAAATATACCTTTAAAAACTCATTTGATAAAATAGTTTGAAAATATAGCAATGTGAGTGGACATTGCGGTTGCATCTGCATTAAATCAGCAGTATTCGCACAGGGTGTTAATGCATCATTACATCATTGTCATGGGCAGCAGATCCGTCAGGACATTGTAGGGCGTTAAGATGTAAGATTGCAAAGATAAATATTGTCCGACTCGAAGATGACACAGATAAATGGTTATTTGACCGTTTATCGAAAGGTTAATGCTTGTCTGGGAATACAATGGTCAGGACAAATATTGTTTTTTACCAATGCATTAATTGGCAAACAGTCTTTCTACAGAACATAAGCCTTTAGAGCGTCTACACTCTAAACATGCTGCAATAATATTGCTAATATCGTTAAGACCAGTCCTTATAATTACGATATAAGGTCAACGAGAAGCCACATCCGCAATACTTTGTGTCTAGCCAAAGTGTTGATAGATGGTTGGATATGCACTTTGTACCAAGCATGTAAAAAATGTGAATAAATATGAATGGAGTTGGTGTCCTACACAATATAATAACTTAAAATATGGTCTCACCTTTTATAAGATGCTCTTAATACGCATTGTAAAGACCTGGTTGGAGCATTAGCACCTGTATTAAATGATGAGTTTACAATGACTTTACGGGCGGGGCGCGTGTTGATGCATGAAATATCCATGACAAGTTATCCTGAAGATGAGACCATTAATGTAAAACAGCTACAGGTCTGATAAAATAACAGCGACTTGGCATTTGCTATGCAACTTGCAGATCAGCATCGGTGACGTTTCATATTTTAGGCGGCTTTAGTAACATCATGACCAGCTGAATTGTTTTGCTAATATTTCAAGTAGAGAGCTGTCAAAACTGTTTCCTCGTCCTAGTAAGCATTCATAGAAAAGATTGCGCAAAATGTTAACTGGATACTATATGGGCACAGTTGAGACGATGATATCTCATCCAGGATCCAAACGACTTATTGCTTGAAGCAGTCCAGAGATTCACTGATGCCCCCAAATGAATCAAATCAAAGTTACAAATTAATCTTTAAGTGTCAAAAGTACATCATGTCAAAATCTAATCCATCATCATAATGTGCACCTCTCAGTCATGCCCACGAGTGACCTACCTGTTCCATGCCCCCAACCCTCCGACTTTCTTCTCATACTTACCCCTTATATTATTGCCACGTCCATCCTCGGACTAGCCGCGCCTCAGTCGTTGAGTTTTATTCTGCTTTCCAAGCTATACCCTTCCCTCCATCTTTTAAGAAGAGCTCAATCTTAAATTCTAAAATCCTTGTAATCAATAAAGTTTAAGTTTCTTATCAACCATACGCCTTAAGTGCGTGTTCCTTAATCAGCATCCATAAGTGCGCGTCGCATGCCATCACACCACTGACTGCAACACAAAAATTGCTACTTGATCCTCCCATGGAAAGCAAAATTAGCGTTTGACAAAAAGCACAGAGCTGTGTTCGTTTTGAATAATGAGGGGGATGGATATGTCGGTTGCAATTTATTCTGGCATTGTGGTTGTTCACATGGAATCACCTAAAGGTGAATAGCAGCTCGCCATCAGTCTGCGACAAATATTCTTATGTCGTGTATTTGCCGTGTGACCGCCATTACGCACAATACAAAGATGTATGCGTTCTAATCCTGCATTTAACCTAATTGTTGTACGTTACAAGCTGGATCGAATTTCAAATTTGACTTCTGAGTCGGGATCAATGACAGCTCTGTTAAGAAGTAATTGGGGAAACTTAAGAAAACATCAACATGAACCGACAGAATAAAGAGACTGAAACACACAGCAATGTATAAAGAACAATGAGGTACGTTATTTCAGCCATAACACATCAACGACCAGCGACTCATGCAAGGGTACATGACTCGGGCTGTCGCTATGGTAGTCACAAACCATAAAATCGGCGGCAAATCAGTTGACTCTAGTTCGCCAACTGCTCTAAAGCAATCAACTCTAACCGACCCTAACAACCTAGCGGAAATGTATATGAAATTATGCGGCTGCCAACTTTCATCCACAAATACAGTTCCACTGAATCACTTTAAAGTCAATCTTTTGGAAGTATCAAGAAATGTGCATATCAAAACTCGATACATAATCAATCGTTACAACTGACACAATCTCATTTTCATGGAGAGTCCGAAATTCGCTTACGTTGCTCGATAATATGAGTGGCCTTGGTGCTCTTTTATTGGCAATAATGATTATAGTTGATGCAACAATTATAGCCATGCATGCGGAGCTACTAAATAGTGAACGTGATTTTCTCCGACCCATGCTACAGAAGAGACGCAGCAAAGCCGTCGTATTTTACAGTATGTATAAATGTAATACCGGCTCAGTCAATCGACTGAGGATTCGAGAGAGCGATATCAACTAGTCTGTCACTTTTATTAAGCGGACCAATATCAAAAACATCAGTTATCATATAACACAATTATCATTAACAGGTTTCATTATTTTCATTAAAGCTATCCGGATGCTAGTTTAAGATTCGTTCGGAGAGTACATAGCCTTCATTACTGAGAGCGTATGGATAGAAATGTCTGAAGCTGTGTTCATACATTGATCAGTTTAAAACTGATGTAGATCGTGGATTTTCGTCCTCGAATCATCCCACTCTCTTTATATTTAATATCATTATGGTTGCACAAGACATACCTTATAAACGTAACATTATGATTGCTCCTGTAGAGTATATAGTGTACGAATGCTCTCCTTTCGTCTTTCGAGTGCATCTGTGGTAGTTCCGTCGCGGGTGGCGTCTTTGACACTCTACTTTTTTTTAAATAGTATGCATGCGTTGGTTGCGTATAATGAATTAACACACCTATAATTGTGAGAGGATGTTGGGATGCTGTGCACAATGGTAGGTCAATATTCACTGTCAGACTACGAAAACAAATTAAGTGACCAAAGGGTCCTAGAATTATAGAAGTGATTGGTGAGGAGTCAGTTAGTAACCTAATTACTCAATTGACGCACGCATGACATTCTAACCACAATATGTAATGTGTGCTTAGGACCAATTCTGTTTGAGTATTCTCTCCTCCCTTACTTAGTCCGACCAGCGCCTTGCAATTACGGGTTCTTTGCAACGAATCCTCATTGGAAGCCAACCGTTCTAAAGAAATGATAGATATGTTGGGAGTTAAGGCGAATGATGAGATTAGACATCATTGCTCACGGGTTAACTTCCTTCGATGTGCAGAAACTTCTCATTGCTGACTTGCCCCGTTTTAGATTCTATCTAGTTCACATGACCTTTTCATTCAATCGGTATGTCGCGTTTTGCCTTTATCAAGAGTAACCTCTTTGACTTCAATAGTGAAGCAAATCCATAAATGAACCAGATCTGGCTATTCTTAAACATCTTACCTTGTTACTGAAAAATGAAAATCTTCATTATATGCCATATTAAACCCACAATATATCCCAAAATTTACTGTGCTCCTATCAGCAATTTTGATTCGGATAACATATCATGCTATGATGTGATTTGCATTAATCCATTAACAGAAAAACCACTAGGGGTCGTGAGAAATCAACGCACCATTCAATATACCAACCTGCGTTCGGAAGTAATAATTCGCATACAGAAGACTTGTATTTAGCAATATTCGCACCATAACAGCAAGCAATATATAAATCTTCCTACTAAATAGAGTTAGTGCTAAGAGATTCCGCCACTTTGTGCTCGCAAAGACAAAGTGATTAAAAATGGCAGGGTCTATGACAAGCATTATCCGAGCTTTCCAAAACAATGTCTGAGTTGCAGGAGAGTGACATGATGTATGACCTAGAACTGGAAGTCGAAAGAGCCTGTCCTTGATGCGATCAGTGCGCTGCGATTCTACAATGACAATGAATTACTGACTTAACCTTGACCTACATGAATAGATAATAGATTAACACGCATAATTATAGGCTACGACTTGCCAAATGAGTCGTCTATAAATTCGCTACGTCAGCTGCCATATTTAATGAAAGTAATTTGCTTATTGAATATTTCAGACTAGACAATTAAAATGCATTACATAATGAATTGTGTTAATTAAAATAAAGGGACAATATAGAAAATGCTGAATGAACTTTTCTTCATCCCAACTTGCTCATACTCTTCAGACAAGCAGACGAATGTCAAGTCTAACTACTCTGCCATGACATTGAACAATGGTTTGAGCTATGACATTCAGTCACGCCAAATCAGCATAACGGTGCGGAGAGTAAGCTCTAGGTCCATATCGGACAGAGAAGTTGTACTTAGATTAATATAATGTAATGGTCATTCTTGGTTAATAGGTCTCTGATAGCGATTTAACAGCCTCTAACAAGCCTATTAAGTATCATTACGAAGTCTCTATGATAGAGATTCATCCCATAAACTCAGATACTGCCATAGCATTGTGTGTATCGTGTATCAACCCAACTCGTGGACATTTTGTTAATCTTGTAATGTCTGTGATTGGCCATTAAGTTACCACGGCGAAATCTAATGAGTCTAATAAACTTAGAATAAGGCGACGCAGCCGGATATGCAGCGCCGTAGTATTTGGAACGTACTGTGCAACAATACTTCCTGTGATATAAACCATTTTGTGCAAACCATACGAGTGTTGCATTTGTACAGCTAATAAGCCAGATATTTGCTACAAAGAATATCTTTAATCCACAGCCAATGACAATATATGCTATCGCTGACAAGATGAATCATATGCCGCAAATATTGATGTACTCTCCCAGAAGCTGCGGCGTACACATAGCTATTGCTATCTATTTAGTTTCAATTCAACTTTCAATACATACACACATACATACATACTTACATAGTTCCATAATTAAATACATACTAACACATATGCAGACATCATGTATATATATCTATATATATATGCTTATATATTTATATATATATATAAATATATATATATATATATATATATATATATATATATATATATATATATATATATATATATATATATATATATATATATATATATATATATATATATATATATATATATATATATATATATATATATATATATATATATATACAGATGTGTGTTTTAATAGTTGTTTTGCAGTGAGCAACGTTCATTCGTTGTGCTATATCTCTTATTTTAGGAGACGTATTAAATTGCAGCACGTGCAGGCAATCAGCTGTAGATGGCAACGTTTTAGAGCAATAGTAATCGGATCAGTGATACATAAAATGTCAATTCATAGTCTTTTAGATACGATGTCATATACATGGTGCATTAGCCGCACGTCTTGAATATCAAATATGTGTTTGTCTGGACAGAAAGACCATCGAACAACTACAAGTCCTCCCGTTGCTGATTGTTATGTAATGAAATGAATAGACCAAAATCACGATATTCATATTTATATGCGATGTGCGCAAGACCTAAACCCATTTTGTAATTTGTACAATCAATTATTTTACGTTCGACATGGTAGATCAATTCAGGATCAAAAAGGAACCAAACTAATCCTTACAGCAATCAAATCTAAAATATTATACAGACTAGTCCTGATGCATTCAGGTTTTCTACGTATTTGTCATGAATGGTGGAGTGATTTTTCTGAAACATCTTGCGGCATCTTGCATTGTAAACATCATATCCTAAATGTCATAAACAGATAGCCATGACGAAACTGGATTCCACCCCTTAATCTTAATTTCTTGCATGCACGTCTGTGAAGCCGTTTATTTGAACACCCTGACTAGCCCGTACCTAGATGTTAATATTTCGAAAAACAATCCACGTCCATTAATAACCCAAACCCCATTTAAACGATTGACGACTCTTGAACTATACACTATACAATGCTTCGCAAAAGGATCAATCTATTATCCTTAACGTTAGATATCAAGCATTATACTCAAAAACATACTTGAATGTGATCAAGCAACATTTCGAACATCTCATTTTCGCCAAGCATTTAATTAATTCAATCAAAATTATTCGAAGGAATGCATTTTAATATGATACGGCTTATATGGACTAATTCCTGAATCTAAAAGAAGGCAATTAACCACTGAACGGGAAATAAGCTCGTCGTTAAAGTATATATTCAATTAGAATCACCAATTATACCAATTAACATCTCCGGGTCAATTGCGACAAAATATGGGAGGCTCTCCACTTAACGGCGACAAAATGGGCTCTCCGTTAAGTGGTTCATTCCTTTCCTCACATCATATCACGTAGCATATATGCAATTAGTACCACTTTTTATCTTCTACACACTATTTTTAACAACACTGGGTAATATTCACTCATCACGAACAATACATATAGCACATCAAGCATTTAAAAGAGGGTTCAAGCAAACGACAAAATGGACTCATTCACTATTTCACAGCATATTTCGCAAGATATGCGCGAAAAATATAAGTAACACAGTGCGGATCTGAAAAGATGTAGTGTAAAAGGCAACTAAATGGTTCATTCCTTGTTCCTCATCATACCACCAACATATAGGTTATTATCTCCCCCTTAATATATTCCACTACAGAAATTCTACTACCCAGGATGATAATTACTCATCGCGAAGAATATCAGTAACACAGTATGTGTTGATGGCTATTTTTGTCACAAGCAAAATCAACGGTTTAGAAATTTACTTATCACAGCTGAGTATAACATAATATGTCGCTAAAACAATTTCCTTCGAAACATAGGTATTACAATCCATGTGACTTTTACTATAGGTTTGTCATAATTCAAAAGATGTGATTCCTATGGGTCGTTGCACATTCATCGTTGTTATTCTAATTTAATCATAACTGAACCTTGCATGCAGTCTATAACTGCCTGGTTATATAGGCAACTCTTTCATTTCTAACAATAATTCAGTTCGTAAATTCACTGTTATGCAACATCATACTCACTAGTACAAATAACTCAGCATCTATGCACTGCTGAATAACAAGTGTTCCGGAATAGCATGACCAATTTCACCCGTGCCTCTTTAACCCTGTAAGCAGTGTGCCATAATAAAAAGCCAACTTTCAGAGGTAACCAATCATGATTCCTCATTTATATCCTTTCATATTGACAACACCATTAGTTTATCCCATTACGTCTTACCATTGCTTGTCTAAAAATTGTACCGAATCAAACTTGAAGGCTTGATGTAAAACTACACTACATAGCAAAATATGGCTATGGAAGATTCGGTTTGTGTTGGCAAGTAATCAAACATTCCCTCAGTAGGATAATGACAAAGTCTTTTCATGTCCACAATCATAAAACGCTTATCTTTAATAAGCATATCAAGCAAAAAATACATATAAACGTCAGATATATATTTAAGGATACAAAAAGTGATCTATCAAGTGTGTTTTTTAACACTTGTTGTTATTTTGCAGTTGACTGCTTGAAGTAAATTGGATAGCACAATATTGTCCCAAAGCCAAGACTTTATTAAAGCAATATTTCGTGGTCATAAGCAGTGTCTATTTCGGTGATGCGTCAGATACGCTGCGCAAAGCATGACACATCAAAAGAATTCTTGACCTTCACAGAGGATATTGTGTATAGTATAAGCATCACTCAAATAACTTTGTCGAACAAGCAAATGCAGATGGTAAGAGAGGGGGAGATACGTTTGGTCGCTGCTAACTGGAACACTCTGCCACATGCACGAGGCTAACTTGAACAAATTCTCAAATCCAACCTGTATTATTAATATAATTTGTATTGAGTCAATATCACCATGAGTAATTGTAATTCGGTTGTTTAAGATATATAGCGGGTATCAATTGAAAGCATGTCGCGATATATGAAGTAAAACTGGAAATTAACCGCTGGACGGCTATCCCATTGTGTAGCCGTTAACTAGATCACTCTCTTTGATAAACCCTGTGTTACTGATATTTTTGCATTGAGTCAATATCATCCACGGAAATCTTAATTAGGTAGTTTAAGATATATAGAGGGTGTTAATTGCACATATGTTGCGAGACATGAAATAATACACGGAATAAACCATTTAACCTGGGCCCGTTTGGTTGCCGTTTACAGAAACACTCTTTTAGATACTTCCCGTGTTACTAATATTCTTCGTATTAAGTCAAATACAACCAGAGTAGTTGTAAACGATGTGATGGGAATAATGCTGAGTGATATTTGAATATGTGTTGCGGGATGTGAAGAGCGACCGATGGTTTGCATTAACATGGTGATGCCAACTGGTTGCCGTTTACTGGACCACTCGGTTAGAAGCATCCAGTGCTACTAATATTTTTTGTATTAAGTCACTATTACCCAAAGTTGCAGAAAATGGTGTAATAAATATAATTGTTGGTACTGATTGAGTATTTCTGACGCGATATCAAGAGAGAGAATAAATGAAATACTCAATGGCGAGCCTATTTGGTCGCTTGTGTTGTTATTTCCGCCTCTGAGCAGATTTCTATGGGGACTTGTATACCTTATTATCAAGTTATCGCGGTCAGATGACATATTTCTTTATAGCTAGTTTGACCGAATAGTGTGTTGTTCACGAGTGTGCGGATATTAAACAACGAGGAATGAATGCGCACGGCTCTGTTGCCCAAGATAAAAGAGATTAGGAGGTCAGCCAAGCAATAGACTCAAGCAATTTCCTCTATCGGTGCAGGACCAATTCACAGCTAATAGTAATACAGGATTTATGCTTTACCATATTTGAATTCATTCGTACTCAACATCAGTCACCCACGTAAAATGCATATTGTTACTTTACATACGCTGGTGAGTTGATGGCGCCCATATTCCCACATATAGAAGCCATGGTGGATTATATGAACACGGTTCTGCTCTCAAAGTACTTTTTTCGGAACAGCAAGATTGCAATAACAGGCACCGATAAATATTGCAGACACTGTTCTGGTGAAGTGGCTTTACATTATCCAGCTTGCGATGAATTAATTGTGCAATTCAAAAACGGTCTAAAGTAGAAACGTCGTTGTGCCTTCGTCAATATTCTATGAAATTTCGGCTCTCGTGTCCGTTTTATAATGCAACCCAATGTGTATTCGGACTAGCGGCTTATATCTAGAGTAAATACGCTGGCCAGCTTAAGCGAAGCAATGCATGAGAGTGACGTACAGGTGACACTAAGTACCACGGAGTTTGAGTTATACAATAGAGCAATAAAATGCATTTCCCTTTTTTCTATTTCCTCATGTTACCACCACTATGGATGTCGTGTCGATATAAACCTAGCTACTCAATCAACCACACGCCTTTGTCCCTGAAGCAAGATATCTGCGTCTAACACTGGTAGCAATCTGATCAAACAGTGACAATGCAATTTGTATTCGACATTTATTGACCGGGTTAGGGAGGCAATCGGAAACTATATTCGCTCTCTGCAATTAACGCAGTGATAGTTAGTTGAATAATTTACAAATATTCTTCAAAGTAACTACTAACTCACACATGCTCTTCCCATCAAATGGATTTTAGTAAGACATCTCCTAGCATGCTTAGTATGCACCAGTCGTCATAATTTCTGTGGTTTGTTGGGTGTGGGCTTTCACTTGATTTCGGCCATTTATAATGTTAGTTATTTTCATCATTTAAGGAGTATCTGCGCTTGGTCTTTACTATTAGTTAGGCTCGACAATGTTCCCATGTATCCACTTCTTGACACTAAAGACGTGATTTACCATAACTGTTACATGGTCAGCTCTTTCGGGGACAACAGTAGGTTGTTTTCCCTGTTGATTACACCCGCTGTTAGCATTTTGAACCATTTACATGACGTCAACAGTTCATCGGTATTTATTTCTATTGATGCCTCACAAGCGCTGCTACAACAAGATATCGACCCGTCTGCTTCCTCTCTAAATGAGCACCAATTGTTGTAGCTGTAAATAATGATTTTGGGGTACGTTCTATCAGGATATCATGTCTTGAAGAAATTCTCGTGCACATATTTGTCGTTCTGACTGTGGCTAGTTTAACTAAGGCTGTGAAGCTGCTGGTCATTCAATCTCATAGTCAAGCTCGCGGTATTATGATAGTTGAGATCAACGCACTCTACGAGCCTTCAACCAGTGAACACGTGGTAATATATCCCTAATTAAATCCCCCGACATGTCGTGCTAAGGCATGCAGTGAGGCATTTACCAACATATGCAAAAGCACCCGGATGCATCGATTCAGGAGTATGCAAGGTACCGGCAAAAATGCAAAAAAAACTAATTACTGATTATTATGCTGCACCATACTTAACCCCTTTCCTAAAAAAATATACAAGCAAAACACGTAGATACGTAATTATTGAACAACACTTCTTTGCATGCATTAAGCATGTATTCATGCTAAATAAATGGATCTTCATATGTGATTATCCTAAGGGGTATAACCAAACAAGTCATCTCGCCCATGTCCCTGCTTCTGTACATCCCATCATTTTCCTTTATGTGATAACATCATGATGACAGCATGTATTTCTGCTTTTAGATGAGAAAATGCTGCCATTTGCTTAATTTTATGCACACACAAAGTATAATCAAACTAACTCAACGGTAATGTTTCTCATTGAATTTATAATCATCAACATGCACTAAGATAGTACGTTATACTTTTAACCAAACGTTTGGTTACATAGGTGAAATAATGAACATGTGATTCAAAATAAACCTGTCTCAGACTTCGATAATGCCACTCTAACTTTTCTATTGCTTTTGCAGATTGTGCAGCATGCACAATATGTTGCATAACATCTCAAGGTAATATTGGTGCGTGACACGGCTATAAAATGGGTTTAACAAGAGATTAGTTATCGTTTGAGTACGTCATTGGCAGAATGGTTATCAAGGACCTATCGAGGGCCAATTAAGCATGCAATGTCGATTATTTGCAGTTGCTGCGCACATTGATCTGAATCGTGTCTGACATTGCATTTTGTTCTGATTATCTATCATTGCACAGAGAAACAAAAGAATGAAAACCATGGGATTGATTAATAACAAAGTTAAATAACGGAGTCAATAGATAAAGATGACTGCTATAGTCAGGAGGCTTACTTTATGTAACGCAGTCAAGCGTTATTCAAGAGCAACAGGTGGTGTGTAAATAATGTTAGGGCGGAACTAATTTGTTATCAGTTTGCTAGAAGATTGCGTCCGGAGAACATCGACGATTACATAACATATATTCATTTAGCATAACTCATGAATGTGTGAACCAATCAAATTAATAAACGTTGATTACCATTAGAATCAGATTTGTTTTCTGTCAATCATTCGGGGAATGAAAATTACTAATGAAGAAGTCCTGAGCCGCTGCTCATTCCGTTAAATCGATAAAGTAGCCGTCTAGTCAGGAAGCTGAAGGTTATCCAACCGGCAATTCATCAAACGACTTGGCCAGACAGTTGTTCATTTCAAAATTATGCTATGAAATCATGAGGTATTTTGTGGGTTACATAAAATGGTTTTGTTTTGAAAACCAATAATATGGCAGTTCAACTATGGGGCACTGCCAATGCACGCTAAAGGTATAAATGTTCGCATTCCCGAAATAACCATTTTTGTCAATTACTCTGATATTGTACATTAATGTTTATTTGATTATTGACACCACCGGTATGTGTACGGAGACAAATAATGTTTCTAAGCAACCAATATGTACATTACGAACACATTACATCCACATTACATCCACTTACATCATTTTGAAAACAATAACACCGTAGATATTCTATCAACGATACTCTTATATTTTTAGTATGCACGTTACTGAAAGCTTCTGCAAACAATCCCCACATAACGCCGCAGCTGTCTTCTAGTTGTATTTGTCAAAGTTCAATTCTCTGTCGTCGCAATCTAGCGCTCTAATAAAACGATTAATAGTTATTAATACATTGGCTTCAGAGTTGCAATATATTGTCTCACTTTAGAGATCAATCTGCTTGCACCACGTATGTATTAATATGCAAAAGTATACTAAAATGCAATTTTCCATTACGAATGCATTCGCATTTTGTCGCCGGAGGAAATTTGTCAATAGGCTTAATCCCAAGCCGTACTCCACAGACACCTTCGACTTACAGCATGGTGTAAATGTGTGGGCTTTACAGTTAAGAGGTATGTTGATGGATTGCGTGTGCCACTCAAGATAATCTATTCTGTTTAATGCACGGCTTGTCACGGGTGACCAACATGCAAGCAGTCGTCTATTAGTCATGCTCTGCAGTACTTAAGTTCTCAGCTGCTGAATGCCACATCATTTTCCAATTTTATAGGCCTCAATCCGACACATTACGATCGCACACTAATATCAGAAACAGCACGAACACTGGGTAAATAGCTTTTCCGTCTCATGAACGTAATTACCACCGAGCAAATCCTGCATAGCTGCACTTTTCCAGTGAAAGCAGACACTCAAAAGCATCTAAATAGATTAACCGCACACATGCATATTTTCCCAAATTACATACCATCTATTGTAGCCTAAATGCCATCTATTGGAGCTAATGACAGACACAAGAGGTCATTTTCTTAAGCCACATTTCCCACCATTTAGATGATGTACCTCAACGGCAATCCCGGTCAATGTCTCGCGTGATTTATAACGATGTTGTTATCATTCCTGTCCCCTTAAATGTTCTCTGCACGCAATTTTCCCTAATTTTCCCCACGAAACATTAAGCATTTTCTGATTCTTCGTGCATTGCGATATCTAACAACTAGGTACTATGGCGAGTGCTGTTTGTGCCGTCATTTCTTATGCCATTCTATGTCAAGTATGGTCTAATAATTTGATAAAACTACTCGGCTAGGCCTACGTAACACAAAGTCAACATTAAGTCTTACTACTACTGCCGGGGACAAAAGTAGACAAAGCGATGCTTTCCATAGACCTTAGTGATTACCAAAATACCAAACAGCGATCCTGGATCATTAACTTTGAAGGTCCTTCTTGAACAGTATCAGCAAATCATAAGGAAAGACGTGTAATGCATCGAAACCTTAACACCAAGCGACGGATTATTTTTCAACCATAGTTGATGCAATGAGTTTCAGTTTTGGCATATGATGGAGGTCAGGTAATGAGACGAAAATTCGGTTAGCACTAGTTAGGATTGGATTGGGTATTTCAGTTTCAAATGAGTTATGTCTTTTGTAATATGTGTGCCAAACGCTATAATAATACACGACGTCACAGACGAAACGACAATTGCAAGATCAATATTTCACGATATTAGTCAAAATACTGGGAATTAAAAGGAGTTCGGCAGAGTTTATATATCAGGCGAGCTAAACATTTGGTATATATAGTTTTGATGAAATATAGGTGTCAAACACTCGATAAAAATTTATGCCGGCATCAACTTTGCAACTCTGCGTCCTTAATGACTGGCACTACAAATTGCTATGTGTGTTACGTGTGTACAAAATTACATACCGAAATCATGTTAAGTTCAACATGTGAGACAAATCTAACGCCAGAAGGAAATTAACGCCTAATAAAGCAATCAGTATTGCTCTTGCAAACCAGGGAGACCTGCCACAGTATAAATTCGTGAACTTCACAATGCAGTTTGTCGAGCGTATTAGTCCATCAGGCAAGGGATACCAATCAGAGTAAATTTATCTTAAATGATGATTCCGGGATCTAATAACTTATGTCAATGAATAAGAGTAGCATTTATGATTTTACTCGGGCCAACAAATTTCGATTCGCATAAAACAACCGTTCCTGAATGGCATCTTTGATCTCCTTCCGTAATGAATTGAGACAAACTCGAAACGTATGTGAATCTGAATGTTATTGGTACGTTGACAATATATTTACCGCTTGCTATTTATTTCATTTAGATACTCCGGTCCTATATTCGTCCTGCTTAGCGGTAGTGACATGCATTGACCCATTGTGTGTGTGTGTGCGGTACGTTGACGCAGTGTAAAGGTGACGCTAATGAGACTACAATTATGGCTAAATTCATTAGAAAGGGTAAGTCACACTTCCAAAAAGGTTACTTGCATTATTCTCAACCGATGATCTTCTCTCCAATCGTACTGAATCGGAAAAGTAAACCTTTGTTGCTTTAATGTTCTTCTTTTGATGTCTTCTTTCTTTTATACGTTCGGACGATGATTTAAATTGTTTAAGCTACCGTTAGTTCGACGTTATTTTAACCACCATGAACGCGGACCCATAGCATAATGCGCAAAGTGTATTACCGCTTCCGATTGCTGCAATTGTAAAATTTTCAAATTATGCTGATGGGCACTGATATGTAAAAAATAACGCACTCGGAGACGATAACCTGGAGATTGTGATTTTGATATAGGTATTAAATTATACATCAAATGTAAATGTCCAATTGGCTTAGGAGACCAGAACGTCAAATTTATTATGGCCAGCTTAATGCAGTTTTTACGGTTTAGTGCCAGACGAAAACTGGATAAGTAAAAAATGGATATGTTCTAATAAAACAAATGCAAGTGACGTATTAAACCTGACGCGCAGGGGCATTTCTATGATTTTATCTGCACTCACGATGGTAGTTTACAATACTTTTTTTATCCCATGGCATAAACAATATGTTGCTAAGCGATGCTTAACACATAAGTCTGACCCGCCATAAGCCTGCATTATACGCGTCGATGGGTTGAGTTTCCATCACATAAACTTATCTGACTTCGGTTACCAGTAAACAAAAGGTTTTATCTCCACATTACGCATTGACGGATGCGCACAAAGACCATGCCAGCTTCATGGCTAAGACTTAGTTATGATTCTGCCGTATTGTATAGAGTTTGCCTCGATATATTAAACTGAATTCTGCCTGAGCCAGCGCAGCCATCGCGCGAATGATCCGTCTCATAGTAACTTACTGTTAATTCAGCTAGAAATATGAAAAGCTTTACAACATTGTCCTTGCTGATGATGACCCCTACTACACCACACGCCTACTCCGCTGATATAATGTGGCGATTATTGCTGCACTTTTATGGATTCAATTGCTTTTAGTATCTACGACTGCAATTCATGATTCAGCAATTACGAAATAGGACACCTTTTTTTTAGTTTTTTTAATTTCAGAGTAATTGGAAAGTGCACATGACACATAGCCTTTGATAAATATCCAGGGTTTGATTAATCTGTAACCTAACGCTTACTTATACTGCGGCATTCACGAAGCTAAAGCCGTGTTGAATAAGATATGCGATTATAAAAGCAGCGGCATGTAAAGATATGTATTTCTGTAAGTTCCTTGCTTTTGTTCAACCCCTGGGTCATCGCCGATGCAGCTTCTGGTATTGCTTGTCCGAGAAGGGAAACGATTCAAATTGGTAAAAGTGGCTAACATTTCAGATTGTTTGCCTAGAAGAATAAGTAATCTTCGATGAATAACGGTTTCAATGCACGTGATATAGGAAAGCCAAGCTAAAATTTCCATCTTTTGCGCTGACTTATAGTATGTAATAACTACTGCCTTTAAAACAAGTATAAATTCTTTATATTTGATTATTGGAACATGTTCAGTTTGATGGGACCATCCAAAAAGTTTATGAGATTTGGGACTGCAGTTAGTCATATTTATCATGGATTCAAATAACTGGCATGCTGAGAGGGTTTCGAACTAAAAACAACTGATGTGCTTGCTTAGACATATGTAATTGACCAACTGCTAAAAAATTTTTAGCCCAAAAAAGCTATGATCAATTTTAAATGGAAACATCCTCACTGCGCAGCATTTCTTTACGCTTTACACGAGCTTTCCAGCCAAGGTTCTGTAAGACTATTCTAAAGGTAAATGGCTAGCTAAAATGAAGAAATAGCTGGCGTTAATAACACTAACTCCGAATACACTTATTGTGCGTCTGTTATCGCACTTGCTTTAATTGATTAAATGTTGCGTTTCACTTAGAAAGCAGCTATAAAGAAAAACCAAGACGTCAAATACAATTGCTATGCTCATCACTTTGAGAATTCCTATATTTGGCCACTCATGGTCTTTTCGGATAGTTTCATATCTTGCATCATAATTTTCAGATACCATCATCGATCCAAATTATGTGGTTTTCATGGTGCCACTTCTGAATTAAGATTAAAAATAGGGATGTTTTTGTACTGAAAATATTCAATCAACTTGACACTAATGGAGAGTAATCCTAACAACCTTCACTTGTGCAAAAGTATGTGAAGACAATTGAGCGCCATATGACACGATCATAGCACGTACAACAAAGTCATCGGGCTATTGTCAATAAAAAGGGGGTACATCAATATCGGAAATTAACACATACTGAACGGTGGTACAATAAAATCACGCCCATTCATTTATTTTTGTTTAGCACTAACGCATCATCTACATCAGTAAATAATAATTCGCCCGCTTCTGTGAACAATCTTCATTGGCATGATTCTTGTATTAGATCGACAAAACTATGCACATCCGACTTTTATGGACTCCATTTGTTATCACAATCGTTGCAGCCACTATTCATGAATCAGTGAAATGATCCATTCTCGTCTTTGTCTTGGGTTTTCTTACTGGTTATTTCGCTCTTGCATAAGACCTAATGTTGCATGCAAAATGAGAGCCACTTCAGATATGAGACTAAGGTGAGAGACATCAAAGAATAATAAATATGCACAGCTATTGTGGTCAATCACTCGTATCTGTTATTTGATATTAATGTCAATTCCTTTGGTGACATGCCTCGCGCACTTTCGGAGGCAATTCTCGTTACAGGACAGAATACATTCCCAGTAGAAATTGCCATATTCGTGGCCTAGAATTATAATCATGATACCAAAAACGCATTAGATATTCTTTAAACGATACTCATTCTGTCTGAGCATAAATGTTGTTCGAGTAAACCTAACAAAACGGCCGCAACTTTCGTCAAAACCTCCTTTGTACTAAATTAGAGAGAAACTGTCATTTGAGTGTCTGCTCTTCCGCAATTGATAAATCCGTTTTTGATGTAACGCTAACCTTGCTGATCAAATTTAATATCTTTCTGCATCATTAATGCATCAATATGCACAAGTGTACCTGTTACAAGGTTTCACCCGAATCCGCATTAGCCGCACACCACGAAGCGGATTGCTTGTGGTGCCACTCAAGATAACCTAATTTGTGTAATGCAAGGCTTGTCACCGTCCACATGCAAGATCTTAGCTGCAAAGCACCATGTCATGCAATTGCCCTTTGTTTTGTAAATTATGCATCATTCCGTGACAAAAACCAACTGATATCAAAATAAAGAACAAACCTTCAACACGGCGTCTAATGTTGACAGTAATTACAAGAGTGGCAGATTTTATTATCCATGCAGATGACATTGAGCACATAAAGCGTGCCCGGGATATGGATTAAAAGACACTAGCTTATTCATTTTAATAGCTGTAGTATACGAATTATGCCCGATGATATCTCCTTCTATCAATAATCGTGCATCATTCATGATGTTAGTTGAATTGCGATAATAAACATTAAAATATGATGGTTTCAAGGCCGATAAAAATCCACGAATTTGAACCGCAAAGAAGCGTATTGTTTTTACTATTATTATTTGGTACGACATTGTGTTTGGTTAGTGAGGTATGCACACATGCATCGAAAGCATCCGCATCGTGCCTTGCCAGCTCTCGGCGTGGAAGGGAAAAGAGTGCCACGGTATAAGCCACCCTTCCTTAAACGCATCAGAGTATTTAATGTATTATCGTGAGGTACTCATCTAACATGGATACGGAACAAAAATGACGCCTGCAACCCTTTCAATGCATTCAGCTCTTAGGTCAGAGATACGCTTCACTGTCAACTTCTCCATTGCCTTGATGTGCCAAACTTTGAGACACGTTGTTTGACGAAAGAGATATATGGGCAATTCACACATACCCTGGCTGCCTTCATTCACCGGCTGCCATCTATCAAAGTCGTATCTGTGAGCCACATTTACGACTCAAATTAATATGATTTACCTCAACGACATTTTCAGTCAATGTCTTGCACGATGATGTATGTTGATATTTAAATTATTCCAGGGCACGGATATATGCAATCCACGCAATCTTCTGAAAACACGTATTCCGTCTTTTATCCCCACCCAAATGAGTGCCCGTAAATAAAAATTTATTGCATGCATACTGAGATCATAAACCATGGTTGCAGCCCGCAATGCACCATACGATTCACGTTAGTTGGATGCCACTTATTATCTACATATTGGATAAAACTGCTGGGCCAGGTATATGTAGAAAATGTTACCTCTTTGGGCAATCACTGTTCTGTCTGTGTGCATCATATAAAGGCAAACAAACCTCATTTATAAAACACTCAATAACCAAAAGTCGTGCGAGGATAATTTACTTCAAAAGCTTAATTTAACATCATAGGCAAACAATAGGGAATACTATATAGGGCATCGATTTCACTGTACAAAAATAATGAAAACGCACGCAACAATTTTTAATAAATGTACATGATATGGGTTAATATCTGTAAATGCAGAAGCAGTATGAAATGTAATTTCTAAACAAGTATTCATACTAATAGCTTTTTGCCATAAAAATTCCGATATATATCATTATATGACATTCTAAACGTTTTCCCGCTGGATAATTAAGGCTCGACCTTACAATCACAAAATCGCCTAGAGACAAATATCTACCGTGCGGCATTAATAGATTAGTGTGTGGGCGTAAACTTCACAGGAGGTGCCGCTCTTCCTGATCATCGAATCAATGTCTACCTTCAACTGATCTGTTCATTCAATGTGATCCGATTATTTTGGCCATAGATAGTATTTATTTGTAAGACTACTTAATTCGACGGTCGTACCCAAACTCATTATGACTCAGGTCGCTGCCTATAATATGGCAACAAATGCACACAGCGTTAACTGTACGATACACAGTGTTGCATTCTACTTGGTGGAGCTTTTCGTAATGCTGGCTGTAGGGCAAGGTTTGAACTCACCTCCTTTCAACACTGGCTTGTATGTGACAGCTTTATGCCCATGCAGGCATCAATATCATAGCATCAGAAATTTGCATCGAGCCAGTTTGTTTTATGCATGGTGAACAATTACGTAAGACAGAAAGTTAAGGTCCTAACAAACTTGCGAATTTTTTAGTTAGTCTAATTACTGCTCTAGCACTCCACTATTCCCCACGCCTATTATATTGCTGACTGAATATATCGCGGGCACAACACATAGTGGCAACTGCGAATGTAGGGTGTTGTCCTCGGGTTTTTAAGTTTGCCACCATGAATCCTCAGTAGTGTAATACCATGCGATGTAACATCCATTAATGGAAGAACATAACACACTATTAGACAATTTACTGCCATATTTTAAATGGTTTAGAGCCGTGCTATTTCAATTTTTATGTGGCTGAGTGGCTTTCACATTACTGATGAAGCAGCCGCGAAGGAAAGACTATGGCTATGGAAATGAGAAGGGCATGAGGTGGAGCGCAGCGGTGAAGGAGACGGGTGAGTGCCACATCGTTATAGGGCGTGCGTACCTCTGTAATTGTTCTAAATGCAATTAAATTACCTTCTTTAATGTAACACATTTTCATAGATTAGCAGCGGTGGCTCATTATGTAGCGTCAGAGGGTAATAACCAAATTGAGTTAGGATATTACAATGCACTGAAAGAGATCTTCGCTAATGTTTGTTGAAAGTTGTTGCCATGCGCATGGCTGAATGTAGAGCAGATCAGCACTGTAACTTGTCACGCCGGTATCCTGGGTCGATTTATCTGTTTATGTTTACTACTTACATTTACACGTGCACTGTGTTCGGTCAATGATTGCATTCTCTGCGAAAGGATGTTATCAGCAAACGGTGATTTGAGGCGCAGTCATAATGGCTCGGGCTTATCGTACGCTGTAAACGCAATACTAACCTTAACACAGATGCGTCGCGAATCGACTTACAAAATAGCGCTTGTAACCAAAAACCGATATTGTTGCTACAAAGAAGCCCCGACCAAATTTAAAGATCATTAGCTACATGTTTGCAAGGATGGAAAGCCAGTTTTTGGGAGGAGGAATATAAATTGGAAAAGCATGTTGATTTAGTCAGTTGTATTATATGAGAGATAAAACCGAAATAAAAACCAAAACCCTTGACTTTCAGGCAAAGCGATTTATTACGTTTGTTCGCGCTGGTAGATCTTCCCTTCGCGACCCTTTTTCTGACATTCAAAGCTTTCTGTAAAAACCTTGATAGATGCGAAAAGATTTCGACGGATGTTATAAATACTGTTAGATGTACGATGAAAGCCGAAAATTGTGTTTGATCAATAAATTTTCCCAAATATTCGTTTTCTAGACAATGTAGGCACTGCAACAACATTAATTGTGATCGTGTAAGGATAAATACCGTGACTGATGCGCCAACGTTGATATGATACTGCTTTATTAAGGTATATATATATATACATATAAATATATATATATATATATATATATATATATATATATATATATATATATATATATATATATATATATATATATAATATATATATATATATGCATATATATATATATATATATATATATATATATATATATATATATATATATATATATATATATATATATATATATATATATATATATATATATATATATATATATATATATATATATACGACAAGATTGGTGATTGTTCCTTTATTGAAAAACAAAAAGAAATTGGCCATAACTATCGATCGATAGCGCTGAGTAGGGTTCTAGGCAAGGCTTTATATAACGTTATTTTGTCAAAGTATTCTAATGTTCTAAGCACCAGTCACCTCCAGTTTGGTATTAAAGCAGACCATTCCACTTCGCAGTGTTCCTTTATAGTTCACGAAGTTATAGATTAATATGTCAATCGAAAATCGCCATGTTATGTAGTGATGCTAGACGCATCGAACACATTTGTTAGGGTTAATTATGTTAAATTCTTTCGAAATATTGATACAAAGAGGTATGTGTCCTACTATTGTAAAGTTGCTCCTTTATATGTATTTCAACCAATCGTTGTAAGTTAAATGGGGCTCTGATGTGTTTGAGGCATTCCAATGCAGTAATGGCATTAAGCAGGGCAGGGTGTTATCGCCGATTATTTCTGTATTTATATCGGTTCCACTGCTTAATCGTCTTGAACGTAGTAATGTTGGTTGTCATGTTGGTCATCAGTTTATGGGTGCATTCGGATATGCTGACGACTTAACACTCCATGCTCCCTCAGTCACTGCTGCCGAGCTGATGATTTCAAGATGCAAAGCATACGCACAAGAATACGATGTAATGGTTCAATAGTGAAAAATGTATGCGGCTGTGCTACATTATTCCGCAATGTAATACCAATCTCGAATTACGGCGGAATGGAGCCATTTTACAAAAGTAATCTACGGTTGTTCATCTAGGAATCCATATTGGTTATGAAAATAAAGATATCGAAAAAGCTGTAGGAGAATTGCTTTATCGTAATAACATTTTGATGTCCAGATTCGGCTTTTGCCGCACCGACGTCCGCACTAGGCTGTTAGATACCTTTTGTGCTAGCTTCTATGGTAGTCCTTTATGGAAACTGGATTTAAAGTCACTTGAAGAAATAAGTGTTGCTTGGCGAAAGTGTGTAAGTTGAATTCTTAAGCTTAATAGAAGAACGAGGTCTCGGATTTTACCGCTGCTTGTCGTTAGTAACAACCAAAATAACATTCTATTTTCCCCATAATGTTTTAATTTCCAGCATTGACAAACATTATTTGTCAATAACTGCTCTTTCTTTTCCCTAGTGTTTTCTTTTAGCTCGGATTAAAAAACCCATATGGAATCCGCCAAAATCAGCAGTTTGCCTCCACAGTGTGATGCTAAAGTGAACTGAAAGCGAACTATCGGTAACTGTGCCTGGCACTCATTCTCAACGAAATGCAGAGTATCAATAATATAATGAGCTGGTGTCATTACTTTGATTACAGACAGATGCTGCGTCGAAAAAGGCATAATAAATCAGCTTCACAGCTGTATCAATCGGCCTTGGCATAAAATCAAAGACAAGTGCACTCTTTCCTTGTAGCTGATGTTACATGGGATACTACTACTAATAATGATCGTTATCTGGTTGGTGCATTGGATTTGTTTAATCAGTTCTATGATTTGTATATCCGACGTTGATGCAGCCGAATGTGAAAAGTGGTCATACTTCATATTTCAACAAACGACAGCCATACTCCGGGACATATCCATGCAGGAGATTAATCGCCGCGTGCAACCATCGAATAATAAGTAATCGGTAAATGTCAGTACATCACAGATATTCACGAATATCCCAGTTTCGATTTAATCTTTCCAACTGCAATCTTGCCCAATGTAAATAGCTAATGTGCACTGTTCATATCGTATTTCATTCATGCTCATCTTTCTCCAACACAACCGAATTAGATGGGGATAATGGCCAACCACGTGAAGACGGCTCTGATTTGGATGCTGCCACCCAGCAGCTGCTTAACCGTGGTGTACGTCTCTCTGAGCACCTCAAGCAAGGCCAATATGTGCCCATGGCTGCGGAGGACCAGGTTGCTGTCATTTACGCTGGTGTCCGTGGTCACCTTGACAAGCTTGACCCAGCTCGCATTACAGAGTTTGAGGTTGACTTCCTCATCCATATTCGAGGCTATCACCAGGCTCTTCTCGACACAATCCGTACAGAGGGTCAGATTAGCCCCGAATCTGACGTCAAGCTCAAGGAGATCGTCAGTTCTTTCCTCCAGGGCTTCATGTAAAAAGCCATGCCAGAAAACCAGCCACCAGCTCTAATTTATTGTCATCATGTTCAAACGTAGTACGGCAGTCGTTGTAGACGTGTTTCTGATGAGAAAGATTGTTTGGGGAATTTCTTGTTGGATGGACGATATACAGCTGTTCTGTTTCGCCCGGTACCTTAAGATTGAAGCAGCATCGAATGAGAGTTATTATGAAGGTACGTTGGATAGGCACTTTTTCGTCAGGTGGTGTCACATCTCAGCCTACGCCAGTATACATTATCATCCTCATAAGCTAGGGAAGCAGTGTAAATAACTGATTATATCCCCACCTATCATGTAACCGATAGTGGAACTCTAATTAGCATATGAGTTAGCAAAGTGACATATTTGTAAAGAATGCATGGTGTTTCAAAAGCAGTACAGAGTTGCCTAGATTTGTGCATCGATTTTGCCGGCTAGGCTTATCCTGTCATTACGATTGATTCATTGGGTCTCATTCATTTTTGGCGACAATAGTATATATGGTATGCGGTTAGCATAGGGAGCTCCCTATTTCAAGACACGTGTTGCAGAATAATACATCATATAGAACCTACCAAGACGTATCCTTATTTGGCCTTTTTATGCGTTTTGTTTTGTTGTCGCATGCTTCCTTTCAGGGCATGAATGCTTGTTTTAGTACGTTATCAAGACACAAATGCGACCTTTTTCGACAGTTGATGTGATATATTGATATCGAAAGTGCCGGTTCATTGCTGGGTCTTTTAGGTGAACATTTAGAACGCGTACATTGATGCAGCTTGCGATAAAATTCTCACCATGATATTAATAGAAGATTTACGTTTCTATAGCCTTATATAGAAATGCCAAGCCAGGGGTCTTTATCCGGCCTATAAAATCGAAATTGCATAGGGCCTTCAATTTTCCTGTCTCTTAACGTACCCTTTCATGCCGTCTATTTCAGTCATGGCGTTTCATTATGCAGGATGTCTTAGCCTTCTAATATGATTCATATCTTCCGAGCACGACGTCTGGTATATGCAGCGATGCAACGCAACTAAATAAGCATGATAATGCAGATTATATAACAGCCACATTCATCTTGAATCCACAAACACCAATATTCATCGTAGCACCTGCAGTAACTATATACATATATAAGATTAATTGACCATCACTTCTTGTTTCTCAATTTCTGAAGTAGTGTTTGGTGCAGATAGAAAGCTTTTATCGGTATGCCGCTGGACATACAAAAATATAGATCGTTTGCATAAAAGCTGACACCCTTAGAATTGTCCATCTTCTGCTGCAACCAAACCAGATATTAGCTAAGACGTTGCTAGTGAGACAAACTCATTTCATCTCTATATGCACAGTGTTGATATAAGGCATATAAGGTCAAAACGGATTAATGGAGACACCTTAAGGCTAGCAACAAAAGGTCAATACTGCCAATATTATTTTGTAGGTCCTACTGAATTGTGACTGAGACAGCGAGAGTGGGGAATGACCTACTTATGCTTTCGCTCGGTGTAAATAAGGCAGATTAACTTCGCTGACAAATCAAATGTTGTTTTTCCGTCTGAACATAGATTAAATCTCTCTCTCATTATCTGTTATGTTTTTTCTCTCTCTCTCCCTCTCTCTCTCTCCCTTTGCAGTAGGATAACCAAGAACAAACAATATTCGCTGAACCTTCATACCATTGAAGTTAATCAGTAGCCATTGCTCATGCGTTATCTTTGCGGTATCAGGCCAAATCTCAAACCCTTTTCGTTTGTGTAGATCGTCTATTTTATAACGTTATGTACTCCAGATGCTTCCTATCTGTCATTAAATAACACATTGAATGCATTGAATAATGCAAATAAAAATCTGTTGGTGAGTATATCGTATTGGTATTTATATTGTATAACATGCATATACCAAACGAATAAACACGATCCCCGATGCTGCGCATGCGGACGTCAAGGTAAGGTGGGGTTACATAATTGAACACTGCATTTGAAAAATATTAAATAAAATATTTTTATATAGGTCACATGTGACTAGGCACGATTGACGGCACTTAAGGAAGGTAGCTGGCAATTTAAGTTTTGCATGCCCTGAGGCACAACACGCTTGTAGCTGAGACACGCTTGTATTATTTTCAAAAATATTTCTGATTGGCGCTGCCTTAAAGAGAAAGATATGATATAATCAGCCTTTCTTAATCGACCTGATGTCAGACTCATACAAGGAGTATTAGACTAAAGGCAGACGGTTAGTGCTTCTAGTCATGTGTTTTTCGGACTTTTCCGACAATAGAATATGCTATAACTAAACCATGGTAATGCATTCGTGCAGGTGATCTAAACCTGTTTGGACAGGGAATGCAATACGCTGCTTAACTGATCATGTTCTTCTATATTGCATAACTAATGCAATGTATAGAGCCGATGTGATGATATTCATGAAGCATCTGCAGATGTATATATATTCATAGAAAGAGGTTTGCGAGGAGTAATTCTGTGTCACCATTTTATACAGCCTGTATCTGAGAGGGCCTAGATATTAGACAATATCATTAGTTGCGTTATATCAGCATTCCAGCAAAAGCACTCGTATTTTGAGTAATTTTAGACAGATTTCAAACACGACACATGTCGTGTTGTGTTGTGCGCGGTGATTCGAGGTCGTCACTCATGAAATTTAAAGTTGTCCGGATTGGATGAAATAAGCAACCATCTTGTGCAGTTGTGGACATCAAACCACGCGACATTGCGCCCCTTATCACATCTTAGAACCCAGACAACTTGCAGGGGCACGCTGGTGTACTGTGTACCAGGAAGGCTTCGCTCTTGCCACGTGTGCCTCATCTTGCGTATCAGACAGCTGGGCAATTGATGAATTATACAAGCCGACAACAAACTGCTGATGAGCGACCTACAATTGATTTGAATAGACAATTAACATCCAACTGCTGTTTGGAAACTAGCCTCACTGCTCTGGAATTCGTCTATGATAGCGAATAATGAACACAGACGGTTGATACTTATTGAGCAAGCGGCGTTTTGAGCAGGAGTCAAGTCGATTGAGGCAGACATCTAATAGTGATGTAGTTGGTTGATTGTAAATCTTTTCCATTTTCAAGTATACTAACCTTTACATGCGCCTGACTACCTACTGCGACATCGTACATGCTTGCTTGTTACCACTCATGTTCTTTCGTATAACCTAGTGTGTCAAACCTCAAGAACACTGACTCAGACGTACCCGTGAAAACTGCAAAAGGCATCCTAAAGTCGAAAAAGACCGCTCCACAGTGTTTCCGTTTAATTCAAGGGCAATATTGTGAACTTTCAAAGACCTTTCTAGCAATATTGATCGGATATTTCCGACACAAACACGAGGCCGAGTCTTTTGTGTATCATTTCATGGTGCAAATATCCAATTATAGATGGCATCCATGTTATCTTGTGTACGATTTACAACTTTCTACTGATAATTGTTTCACCTAGCTTATTGTGCAGAATTTTACCAAACAGTAGTTATTTTTCTTTGCATAATTTGGAAGTATGTCGCAGCAAATTTTGTAGCTAAGACCTACAAATTATGCATGCATCATTGACCTACTTGTATCCATTAGAGAGCAACCGCCGTGCAACTGGACAGCATGTATGGGCAAGAATTGGTTAGATTTGAACAAGTATCCGTACATTCGGTCAGAAATCCCCGAATCGACAATCATGTTATCTTGGAACAAAGAGAAAATGCTGCTGGCATTTGGGCGCACTACACTATACTAATTAACATGAATGACAATATCTTAATATCAGTTTTGCTCTCAGGCCAATCTATCACGAGAATTGCATACACGCTGGAGTTGGATTGTCGTAAGACATATCAGCTGTTGATATCAAGCCGGACGACTTGGCGAGGCACGTTGGCGCCCTGTGTCAGGTAAATTGTCTAATGCCAACGTAGATAATTCCAACTAGCCAAACAAAATACAAGTGATTATAATGGAGGTGATACAATAACGTATCATGCCGCGATTGGCATCTGGTATCTCAATCATAATCGTCTACTAAATGCTTTTCTCACAGAAAACCTGCCTTGAGCGTTTAAGCACAATATAAGGCTATGTATACAAAGAGACGGCATTAAGAAGAAAAAAATAGTTTAATGTCAACATAGCGGCTCAAGAAAATTTTAATTATATTTCATCTGAAAATTTTTAGAGCAGATGACCGCTATCTTGGACATTTATATACGTATATTTAAATTGCGGGAATATAAATACTTCCATAACACAATAATGTGGACTAGATACGGCCACGCTAGGATATAACGGTCCTTTATGGCTATCATGACAAACAAATACACGGCCAGTAGAAATATTTTCCTTCTTAAATCCAATACCTTCTATGACTTTTTTTAATTGAAGTCATAAAACACATATGGCGCTCTATCTACAAATTCCAGAGAATAGATTAGGGAAAACGTTATCTTAAGTCGCAACCTTCGAAGGCGTCTCAAGAGGTAATAATCAGTGGCAATGTTATCAGTCGAATAACGAACTTAGAACACTATTGTCTTCTTTGATGAATCTGTAAACATGACAGTCTATTCGCCGATGCATGACAAGACAAGAGTGACAGCTGCATGGTTTTTTATTACTCGGCCAAAGACGACGAGTTAGCTACTTTAGTCATATAAATAGAGAAAACACACACACACACACACACACACACACACACACACACACACACACACACACACACACACACACACACACACACACACACACATATATATATATATATATATATGTATATATATCTATTGTTTATATATTATTTATATATATGATATAAATATATATAAATGTATAATTATATATATGAAGATATATATATAAAATATATATGTGTATATATATATAGACACATCCCGATATATACATTACATATATGTATAATATTTTTTATTTATTTATTTATAATTAACACATTTGATAGAAAAATGAAGGGGATCTTAAGACGTCAACTGAGCCCAAACCAGTTTTCCACACCGGGCTTTGCAACCGCCATTGGGATTAAGATCATGTGCAAAACAGTCAGGTCAACCGATTATATAATACACTCATACACTCACACACACATCAAATATATATATAATGGTCTATATAAATATAAATATATATATATATATATAAATAAATTATAATAGAAAATAGAGATATATCTATATAGATTATATATGGACATTGTGGTATATATCCTTCGTGGACCCAAGTCTACGAAAGGTATGGCGGTTTGTCCACTCTAAGGTATATATATGCTATATATATATATATATATATATATATATATATATATATATATATATATATATATATATATATATATATATATATATATATATATTTATATATATATATATATTTATACAAGTCCGACCATCTTCGTACAATGCACCGACTATTTTGGCCCATTCTTACATTTTGGTCGACGACCATGTGGCCAAAATAGTCAGCGTCATCGCATAGGCTTACACAACTTTGTTTGCTACTACTTCGCCTTAGGTTGGAATCTTATTTTTCGGGGTAACTATCCACTTTGTTTGGCGTTAAATCCATTTCGTGAATTTACATTTTGGCCCCAACGACCATTTTGGCCATGTTGAATAATCGGTCATTATATGGCTTTGTTCGATGTATATTTGCTTCAAACTTACATTCATGATTTGTGTGACCTTTAACTTCAATGACAAATTCTTTGTTTCAAATTATCTATTTAAATGAAAAACATACAAATTTTGAATGAATATATAAATCCGCAGTTCAACGAATAACGGGCGGCACACGCTCAAATATCTTGGTTGTAGTGCGGTGGGGTGGGGGGGGGGGGGTGGGTGGGTGTGCTATTTTGTTTTCTAAGGCTGTAGAATGATATTTTGCATTGGACATCATTGAATTATATACTTCCATCAGTAATGTTACCCTTAACATACATTTTAAAGTACTTTTATTGACATGATTATAGAATGATCTGCTAATATTATACATCATTCCAATACACTAAAACATGAGTTCTTTATTACATTACTATAAGCTTGATTATGTGTTACATGATAGTCTAGTCATGTGTTACATGATAGTCCAGTCATGGACAGTGTCAAACTTCTGCCATCAATTAGTCAGGAAAGTGATCCTTTTGGTTTTAATAGAAGCTTTCAAAAAACATGTTCAATGCTTCTAATCTAATTCTTTAATGGAACAATCACCTCATTTGAATCTATCAGATGTAAGCTATTAATGCCATGATCATTGGTAAGTTAGTCTTAAAATCTGTGCATCTGGTCTAGTTTTGATGGTGGTATTAAGCATATTTGAAACCCCAAATCACACGAGGCCTTTTTCAGGACAGTGCTGTTCCCAAGATGTAACATCTTCTCATGTCAGTATCTCTTTGCTAACTAGAAATCAGATCTGTATGGTCCTTGACCTTAGCCAAAATGTGATGATTATTATCAATTATACTGGTCAAGTGCAAAATGGGGTTTATCATGTCCCTATATCCTTGCAAACTTGAACTTATAGCTTTATGGCATTTGACATGCTAAATTAAAGCAAATTAAAATTTCTTGTTCCAGGAAAAATGTTATTATTAGTGCATGAGTGTTTGGGTGAATCATTTCTAAAAAAAAATGGCTTAAATGCTGAAACTATTTGCATAACTACTTGGCGATGGACTAATGATGCAAGACAAGTGGGTTTGGGGGTAATTGTTCAGCCCTGGTGCATCATTGAATACAATGTTATGCTATAAAAGCTATGATTAAATGCTGTCATAACTTGTTAATACAAATCGTGCCAAAATAAGTAGAGTTCAATAGCCGTGGCCTTCTGTCTTTATTGTAAGGCAGTTAGATTGACTAAGTGTTTGCGATGACATTTTGCCTACCAGCACTCATGATATGGTTTAAACTGCTATTGTGGCTTCACCAGTGTTGTGGCTTCACCAATATTGGGTCCTCACCAATACTGTGGCTTTACCAATTACATGGCTTCACCAACACTGTGGCTTCACCAATATTTTGTCTTCACCAATGTTGTGGCTTCATCAATGTTATCCCTTAATCAATATTTCGGCTTCACCAATGTTGTGGCTTCACCAGTGTTGTGGCTTTACCAATATTGTGGCTTCACCAATTATGTGGCTTCACCAATATTGTGGCTTCGCCAATATTTTGGCTTCACCAATGTTGTGGCTTCATCAATGTTATCCATTCATCAATATTTTGGCTTCACCAATGTTGTGGCTTCACCAGTGTCGTAGCTTTAACTATATTTTGGCTTCACCAATGTTGTGGCTTCACAAGTGTTGTGGCTTTACCTATAATGCGGCTTCATCAATGTTGTTGCTTCATCAATATTGTGGCTTAACCAATATTGTGGCTTCAACAATACTGTGACTTCACCACTTTTGTGGCTTCACCAATGTTGTGACCTCACCAGTGTTGCGGCTTTACCAATACTGTGGCTTCACTAATATGGTGGCTTCATCAATATTAAGGCTTAACAAATACTGTGGCTTCAACAATATTGTGGCTTCACCCATACTGCGGCTTCACCAATATTTTGGCTTCACCAATGTTGTGGCTTCACCAATGTTGCGGCTTAACCAATATTGTGGCTTCACCACAACTGTGACTTTACTTAGACTGTGGCTTCACCAATGTTGTGGCTTCATCAAAGTTGTAGCTTCACCAGTGTTGTGGCTTCATCAATATTGTGGCTACATCAATTTTGTGGCTACACCAATATTGTGGCTTCATCATTACTGTGGCTTCACCAATATTGTGGGTTCACCAATACTGTGGCCACATCAATATTTTGGCTTCACCAATACTGTGGCTTCACCAATTTGGTGACTTGGTCAATGTTGTGGCTTCATCAATATTGTGGCTTTACCAACACTGTGGCCACACCAATATTGTGGCTTCACCAATACTGTGGCTTCACCAATTTGGTAACTTCGTCAATGATGTGGCTTCATCAATGTTGTGGCTTCATCTTTGTTTTGGCTTCTCTTGTTTATCATATTCCTTTGAGATATATCAATCACTGGGGCTTAAAAAGACATGTTATGTCTAAATGTATTTTTTGTTAAAACCACCAGAATGACCAAAATGACCGAAACAATGAGTATTATCTTTATTTGTTGTGTGTGAGTATGGCTTCAACAGTCTGTTTAAGTAGAAGCTTTTAATCAGAAGTCCTGTTTACCCAGTATGACTGTTAAGCTCCACATGGTCCTGATTGATGGTCTTGCATTTATGCTGTATGCACCTGTGTATAGTGTCTCATTGTTGTACACTTAATCTGCTCTGCATTTATCTGCAATTCATATCACCTCCTGACCTGGGGTTCGCCTAACATGGCATTTGTTTTGTTTGGAGGGGTAGAATTTCTTGAGGCCAGTTAACATATAAAATGGCCACCCGTCACCAGGACAGGTCAGGACGGGTGGCCATTTTAGTTAACTTCCAGCCCTGTTACTGATTACTGAACTAAGCTCTCTGGGCTGTAGACTTATTCTGAACATCTGGCTTTGTCACATAATCAACTACATATGAACATCAGATATGTATGTCCTCATCTTCACTATATACTGATTTTCAGATGTGCACAATTGTAAATGTGACCTCAGGTTAAGGGTGAAGAGAGCTGGCTTATGTGGATGAGAAACCATTTTATCAGTAGTTAAGTGACAGAAGGAAATGCACCATAGCCAACCCAGGGGAGCAGTCAAGCATTGAATTCTAGTATATTTATCAATGCTAAGCTCCATAGCAACCTTCCTGGTGGTCACTAGTCAATGACTGTTATCTCGATAACCAGAAAGAGAATGTTAAAGTTGCCATCAGTGATCAATGAATGAAGGTAACATTAATTATTGATGGGTGAGTGGTTTGTTATTGGTTATATAATTGTGGTTTAAGTGCATATTGATAAGATCAGGCTTACAATGTGTTTTACCAATATTCTATTAGTTTATATTCAAATGTAGATTCAGTTTCTGCCACATGAGAGGGATTAGTTTTTACATCCTTTACTTAATAACAAGAGATTGATTCATGTAACATGTTGTATTGATGATCAACCTTATCAGGTTGATAAGAATTAATGTTGTGTAATGTTTTACATTGACTTCCTTTAGTTCTTAAGATATAAGACTGATTGTCCGTTTGACAAGTTAACTTTGTGTGTGTAACAAAATGTGCAACTATAGCTCGGGCACAGCAGGAGAATCATCTTTTGCGGAATCATATGGACAAGCTGTTGTATGGATTCACTAATTGTGTCCTAATGGAAACCTACCAAGACTGGACCTCTCGAAAGTTTATTACTGATAGTGCAACATAAGACGCTGTTGTCGAAGTTCCTGCTGATCATGTTCAAATTTATCTGTAGATATGCTTTGCTTGATAATGATATTCTGATAATTGATTTCCTTATATTGTTAACTCTTATGAGGTCAATACATTAAGTCTATTAAGTCAATTCATTCAGCTGAAACAACTCTGAATGCCTATATTGTGTATACATTTTTTTATAGTATTTAAGTGACCCTAGATAGGAAAGTGAACAGCAATCAAAGTTTAATCATCAACAAATCAAATTCATCTTCTACCTACTCCTGACCTAAACAGATCCTTCAGCACATTGCCTACAGATGCTGCTGGTTTTTTTTTTCATTTTGTAACTACATGTTATTATGTGGCAAAATGAATAAAGGTGATATATTTAAAGCTTAAAGATTGTTTAATTTCATGTTTTAATCATGGTGTCCTGAGGGGATTTATTTCATTCACACTGAGAGATGGGATTCAGTTTAATTCTCAAAATAGATCTGATGTACGGCAAGACAATGATGCTCTTTCGTGAACAGATAAAACATGTAATAAAGAATGCACAATTAATAAATTGGAGGTCAGTTTGACACTTTATGAAGCAAATTGTGAATAGATGCATGAACATATGCAGTTGGACACATCATTATATGATATTCACATAATTTGATTTGTGCCCAGTTGTCTAAACTTCTCGGCTGGTTTGCATTATTGCAGCTAATATTTAACAATTGATTGGAACTGATTTAAGATTATCACCTTGTTGTTTTTGTTTAAAATTTAAGCGTATTTTGCAACTTTGGCCATGTGCGGCAAGACTGTCGCCATGTCGCACGGAGATAAATAGTGACAGCTGTTTGGACTCTCCCGATTCAAGGGTAAGGGATGTTGTCCAACATCGTTGACAGACAGATTGCAGTATTCAGAGTGGTTAAATAACATTAATCTGCCCAAAGCAATCATTATGTATAATAGTTACAACAAGAAGTTCAATGATGGCAGTTTAATTATCCATGAATCAGAACATAAATACGTTAAAATATATGACCTACGTGCATTTTTGACTTGGAATCGTCCGTGCTCCAATATTAGAGACGACAATCTTCAGAATGTCAAGTATCACTAATTCCTGTTGAAACTCGCAGTACCTAAGTATAAACTTGCATCCAAATTAACAACGGGTACGTTGAAGAACTCCCTTCCTTAAAATAGGTGACTTTAATGCATATTTTACCCGTTCCCCCGGTACACCTTGCGCTTGGCAAGGTCCGGAACTTTTCGGAGCAAGACATTGCGTCCGCATTTCGAGGAAACGCGCCGATAATTTAACTTCACTTTTTTCTTCATGGCTCGTTGAATATTGTGAATGTACAGTTCTAATTATGTATTAACAATGAGAAATCGAAAAAGGTAGTTTATTTTAATCGCCAATATGGTTGGATATATAAAATGGCAAAATGGTTGGTTATATAAAATGGCCAAAATGGTTGGTTTTATAAAAAAAGTTCAAAATGGTTGGTTTTTTGCATGACAAAACTATCACGACTATTTTGGTACAATCATTTTGCCTATAATTTTTATAATCTTCTAAAATAAGTTTTGAATGAAGATATTAACTGAAAGCTGTGTAAGGCAAATTTATAATGTTTTGCATCCGTGATATCACATAATTTGAGCTCCAAAAAGCGAAATAATCGAAAGGCCCAAAATGGTCGGTTTTGCCGATATTGTCCAAAATGGTTGCAATTGTAAGTATGTATATATATATATATATATATATATATATATATATATATATATATATATATATATATATATATATATATATATATATATATATATATATATATATATATATATATATATATATATATATATATATATATATATATATGTGAATATATATCTTTTTGTCACTTTTATAATCATGGTATATATTTTTGGTCCTCGAAATGTCCTCCACGAAAGGTTATTCGTATAAATCCTACCTTTCTTGCCCATATATATTTTCGTATATTTGTGGAATAGCAAAATTTTTAAATCATTTTCAGTCATTATGGATTACAAATATAATATATGTTGTAGAAGTGATCATTATAAACCATAGGTAGCGTTTTGCGTTCTTATTCAATGTTGTAGATGGATGAATAAGGTTATAAAATAATGTTTTCGGTAATGAAATATTTAAATTTGTCATATAAACATATTCAACAAAAATGATTAAACCTTATTTAGGCAATTCGGATCGAAATTTGTATGCTTGCATGTTATTTCAACGAATGGTTATTTGTTAGAATTTTATTTAGCTTTAATATTCAAAATCCGTAGAAATCACTCGAGAAAGATTATGTTTGTACGTTACTAAAACCAGACTATTATATTCGTATGGTCGAACAAAAATATTTTCAATTATTTGTAAAGAAAATGTGCATTGACTTTATGTAGACATACTAGTATATCCTTTCGTGGACCATTGTCTACGAAAGGTTGGCGGTTTGTCCACTAAAGGTCGCGTTCGTGCAAATAATTGATATATATATGTGATAGTCTATATATATATATATATATATATATATATATTCGTTGATATATATATATATATATATATATATATATATATAATTTCCGAATAATATAAATCATAAATATATATATAAATTTCATTACCGATATATTCATTATATACATATATGTCTATATATATATATATGTTTATATGTATATATATATATATATATGTATACCTTTCGTGGACGACTATATATATATATATATATATATATATATATATATATATATATATATATATATATATATCTATATTTATATATATACATATATATATATATAAATATATATAGAAATGTTGTTGGCCTGGGCTCTTAGTACCGCTTATTTCTTATAGCTACATAGATTCGGCAAATAATACAGCGGCTATTGGATAACAACAATTACTTCGACGTTATGATGTTGATATTACCTTTTTACATTACAAACTTTCTATGTGATAGGGTTCATAACTATTATAAATTAAGCCGCAAACTAGTCCGACGGACGCTGAAGCGGAGTGAACGGTGTATTGTTTTAGATGTAGTTTTTGATGTTGTAAGAGCGGACGAGGGCGGTGGACTCATGTAACTGCATTGCATCTGTCACCTGCTTAGCATCTAAGTCAGTAGAGGCATATTGATCTCTCAGCAATGTATCCGAGAGAACATATACGAACCATTCGTGTTCATGATTTACACGATTAAAATATATTCAGATGTTCTGGATGCCCCGTCAACATTGACATCGTTACATTATTTTCGACAAATCATTATGGCACGCACTTTTTGTTTATCTGATTATGTAGAATGAATATTTGTGGTTAATTTCAAAGTAGAATTATCCGTTTATCAAAACCTAAGTTATTTGACGAATGTGAAACAACATATTAGTTGCTCCTTGTGGTCATTAAATATAAATAGTTTGTTCACATTACGCAGAAAATGCATTGAAAACACAGCCACAAATATGATTCGTGGTCAAAGCATATATTGGCATAGCAGCTGACAATTGTCAATATCACACTTTGTTGTGGCTTAAAACAGCAGGCGCAAAAGGACTAGCTCTTCAGGCTGTGGACGAGGCAACTGCTATACACCTTACAAATGAGCGCCTTTCCTGTTCAAAAACACGCAATAGCAGTATAACATTTGAAATATCCGGCCTAAGACAGCACGTCCTATGAATCATTCTCGTTCACTCCGAGAAGGGGATTAAGATGGTGCAAATGATGAGCGCATGGTACTTAAAGTGATGACAGTAGTGTAGAGGCAGGATTGTGAAGCGGATACGCTGTCACATGAATTGAACGCTGGAATGTCAAGCAAACACATATGTTACGCTCAGCGTGTCACTTTTTTCAGGCACTCGAAACATTATTCATACTCGACGTCAGCTTGCATGTGTGCAGCAGAGCGATCACGATCCAATAAAGAACGTCAACCCGAGTATTTTATAGCGCTTCATTTTTTGAGACAGAAACGCAACAGAAAGAAAGTATTTCGCCACGACCAGGATGTTTGATGTTGATTTGTAAAATCTATTGTCGTACAATTGCTTTCTGAAATACATAGTTAAGGTCGCAGTTAACGATGATTATTTTCTTTTAAAACATTAATTCATCGAGATTATTGTGTAACACGAACACAGTGAAATACTTACAATTGCATTCTACAGCAGTTCTGCTTTATGACTGAGTACAGATTGCGTAAAATATAGATTATTATCTTAATGGGCATAAACATGTACGTCACGAAACGTGCAAACTAATGATAAGAATCTGTATATAGGGCACGGTGGAATGACCTCTTAGCGTGATGTTATCGCTATTAGGTCTCAACAAGGCATATCGGGACTGCTTCAACATTTTATAATATAGCCTAGCCAGTTCTCCAGGCACTCAAACACTGGTTATACAGCATTTCTTAATCGTGTATTAATTAATATAGGAACGCCTTACAAACTATTTAAAAACTGCCAGCCGATTGCAGAATACATCCAATAACTAGTCAGCTTAATATTTGAGGTTAACAGCAGGTATTTCTAGGACCGTGAGCCAAAGGACATGTTTAGTAATAGCACCATAATGGGAATTTAAACCAATAGCTGGATGTTGGTTGCTATTTCAAGTCAAGAGATACTCAGATTACAATACAAGGAGCATTCGTCTCCTGAAAAATAAAATTCTCGACGGACTATATACCAATTAGGGTGTGTTGAATGCAAAACGATTCATGATAGAAGTAACCACGACAAAAATGATTATTCAATCGATTATTCGATCTGACAGCATATATTCAACACATTAAAAAACCGATTATTTTAGACAAGGATCAACCAACTACAATTCTGAGGTGCCAACGCAAGCAGTTCGAAAAGCTGCATCATTTCAAAAGTCTCACGTTTAGGTGTAGGCTGTTTAATATAGGAGCGCAGATAATTATGGAACAAGGAACTGGAAGATAGTGCTAAGCCGGAACACATCCCAACATGTAAGCAACTCAACTACAAAGGTCGCACTCTTCTGAAATGTCAACACATTCCTTCGTCGACATGACTCTAGCCAAATAATGTTTCATCATGTAATTTTCTCTAGAAAGTATTTGGTGCTCTTTCATTCTGTACTTTGCAATAGAAGTCATATAACAAAATTATTGATGAATTGTTAGTTTCATATATACAATGCAATATATAAGTGGCTCCCAATAATGCATTTCGAATATCTCAAAATAAATACCATCATGAACGGGGGGCAATGTTCATTCTTTAGAATGATATCACAATGTGCGTAGACGCTTATGGTGTTTGCTATTTCCAAGGCATACCTCAGGAGCGGAAATAGAACCCATGTCTTGACACCAGCGATGCAGAAGCAATATAGGAAAAGTCAAGGTCACTTTGTTTTACTTGATTTGTTGTGCTAGATTGCTGTTTAAGGATCGTTTTAAGTTCCTGGATCAAAAACATTATGAAGAATTATAACTTGTGTTGGACGCACTGTTTTCCTTAGAGTAGGCAAAGTTTGAAGGATAGGTGCAATTTTGCAGGACATCTTCATTCAGAGGCTATTATCATCTTCAAGCATATAAATGAGTTATTTGATGAAACATTCAATGTCGAAAATCTGTAGGATTGAAATGATGATAAGATGTGGTATGAGATGGCACTATGGCCCGGAGTTAACAATCCATTAGAAAATACTGTAATTACACTTCTACTCAATGTTATGCTGGCGAGCTGTGTATTTGCAATCCTTAAATAAACCATGAAAAAATATTGGCATATCAGTCAATTACTCCCCTCACTGGGTTCATGCAACTAGTTTGGCATTTATTGGGCAAATACCATGTCTGAATGCAATCCCTTATCTCATATGATGCAGTATTTACTACAACAAATATGACATGAAATTATTCTCGTTTGGTGCGCATGGGCTCCCAGTCGTCGACAAAACATATGTGGTGCCATTCTAAGTCTAACAGTTCTTGATACATGATTCCCCTATAAGATCAGTGAAATAATGATATCGCTTAGCCTGAAAGTTTAACTTGAAATAGAGCATACGAAAGTGCTATTGTGTCTCCTGGGTTTGTCTGGGTGGCAGCTCCGCGTTATTCAGTCTCGTCAAAAAGTTTCGTTTAATTCGGTCGAGGGAAAGGGTGAAATCCGATTTGTTTGCTCTAGGTGATTGCGCAGAATGGCTATTACCACTGTTGCGTGCATCCAATGCACCACACTTTAACACTGCAAAGCGTTATAAATGACGACCCACTGCAAGCAAAGACCTAACCCACGGCTAACAGAGTCGGTTTGACTCCAACAAGGGTGATTGATGAATCACAATGGGGAGCAAAATGTCAATTGAAACAACTCAAAGGTTATATATTATGGACATAAAGACCCAGTTCAAGTTAAAGGTTTTTTAGTGTTCACCAACAGATGCGCCATGGAAACAGATGTGTGTGGTGCTAAATAGACGGCCCCTCGCGATATGGTTGTTGATAACGGTAAACTGGATTCCTATAGGAAAAAAAGTTTTTCACCACTGAGAACATTGCACAATGCCATTGGTTGTTATGACATTCATTAGGTTATCTCGATAACTCGCAACGCCCAATAATTACGAGCGTCATGTAATAATAGAATATTGTACACATTGTTTTTTGACCAGCCTCGTCATTTGGTGCGGGAGAATCAAGTGTTAAAATTATCAGTAACAGACTAGCTGCTCTCGCCATTAGATATATATGATTACTAGGCCTTGAATGGCCCATTCTATGTGCCAATTCGATAACGAAAAACTGCTCCTTTATCCCTTTCAGTTCCAAGCCACATTCTGAAATTCCCAACAACACCGCGTTACATATAACTATATTTATTTATCTGCACTCCAGCACAACACAACTGACTGATGGGATTATTTGCAGTAGATCAAATGGAAGAATGCGGTTATCATGTGTTGGCTTGATCTGTTTTTCTCTGCGTTGATATGCTTGCTTCTGTGCGTGAGAAGTACACCTGTGCAATGAGTTTCTGTAATATATTAGAGCACGTTGTGTACATTTAGAATGCTTGTTTGAGCGCCATAACTTAGGGTATGCGTGGTCGTGGAACATTAGATGATGCTTTAGAACAGCCAAACAAATCTGCAGGTGCAACAAGCAGCCAAAACTTTAGAGGCAGCCACTCCCCGGTTAAGGTGGATATTGCTGATAACGCGGGGAAGTAATAACGGAATGACAGAACGAGGGTGTCTAGGGCAATGAACAGAAAGTCAATGTAGACCAGATGGTGCAGAACGCTTCCCTGTGATTGTATGGCATCCATGTCAGGGCACTGCTTTTGTGCCAGGTAGCAGCTGGTACTTAGGTTGAGCTGCCAATCATCATAATCATCATCAGCTAGCTCCGTAGCTATATAACATCATAGCCGAAAGTGCCATGAAACCACAATATTACAGGAAAAATCCCCTCGCAATAGGTGCAATGTAAAATCCCGGCACTATTTATCGCAATTCTTATACAGAACGGGATTCCAAAATTATAACGCAGCATATGCGTTGCAAAACTGTTGACAGTAATTCTCTGCGGAGCAAAATTATCAGCCAATTATCAAGTGACAATATGACTGAGGAAAGCATATCTGGACTAAACATTTCCTTCGTACGCAATGTATCAATCTAGTTGGGATGTGCAATGCGATCCTTTGTAGAACACCTGCTGGTCATCTTATAGAGCGAACCTTCTTGTTAATACATGTCAGACTCTTGGGCGTCATTCAAGTACAAAGGACAATCTGTGCTACTCTCAGAATCATAGAAGTATTTGTCATTTTCAATTTATTCACCTTGCTATGCAGCTTCAATATGACGCAGCATTGTACACTGACTGACTAGTGGTGACTAATTAACCTGAAACTTCATTCTTATATTTGCACATTCAATATTATTATTTCACTTCGGCAGATTGCATTCCCATCACCAAGGTAAGCTAATTAGAACGGAAATATTGATTGGAGATTACACTGAGGTTGGTTTCAGAGAGACGCTATTTCGATCACTTAATGATAAAAAAAACCGAAAAAAGCGTTACAAATTAGACTTCTGAAATCCGTAACTTCTGAGTGACCTATGTGTAAAGTTCAAGATGTGAGTAGATAAACGAAATGTTGACAAACGTGATACGTATATATGATCCAAATCCACATAAATTAAATAGTTTGTGTGTGAACTAAGCATTAATTAATCCAAATGAAAAACAATATATAAAGCTACTTAATACTTCGTATTTTTTGTTCGCGCATAGCTGTGAAATGCTTTCTGGTATGATTCGGCACCGCCCCATCACCAACATACACGTGAAGTTTGAATTGTCATTAATCATATTTAAGTTTCCCTTGCTAGATTCAATCACTTGTGACTATATCTCATACGGGAGCTTAATCAACTTTATGACAAACATTCACGGATGTGAAAATTCATTATTCTTATTTAAATTTTGCACGTGCATTGAGTGCTATGAACATTTAAAACTGATGCATGGTCATATTGTGCAAAAGCTCCCATGTGCTGTAACGCTGTAACTTATAGAGGACACTGATCAGCGATTCGTAGTAGAACACGTGTCGCAGGGTACTATGCAAAATAATTAACTCTTTGCAGTGGGTGCCCTGACACGAGATCCGATCACGGCTGTAAGAGATGTTCCCCAGCTGGTCGTACAAAACCTACTAGGGTAACTCCTAGCATATTCAAATAACTTCAAACCTCTGCACCTACACTGAGAAGACGTAGCATCTGAATTCACGTGAGAGGCGCCTTTGCACTAAGCCAGCCAATTCAACCTGTGAACGCATGTCCCACATGCCATGCCTTGAACGTTGATGCGCTGATTAGGACTAGCGATGTCTATCTCAACATCACGTATGTTAATGCGTCAATCAAAGTTCATTCGGTTGTAAATGGTATAACTTGCGGAGATTATTTAAAGTCAAGGCTGCGTACAAGAAAAGATTCTGATTCATTTATTTTTCAAAACAAATATTGAAACCATTTGTATATATGTATATCACTAATTAATCAAATTGTAAAGAAATACACATTAAACGGTTGAAAAGAATATATACAAATGAATTTGTAAGGCCAGGAGACCACCTCTAAGAAAATGAGAGAGGGCCACCTGTTTGAAAGAAGTTATTCTATTTTAATGTCGCGTGCACGTGTCGTAGAGAGATTAATATCCATTTCGTAAGATGTTCATTTCTTAAGATGCAGGTGGCATAAGCATTTTATAATTTAATTGCATGCTGGTATATTTTACATACATAAGAGTTTATTGGCGAGCAGTTGACCTCATACATATCAATGCAATGTTTCTTATTATGTGATGTTACTGTTTGGATACTATGGGTATCTATCTTTTCTATTATATGTAAAGGAATATTTTTAATTGTGTTTGGAAGACTGATTCTAAGCGTGTGTTTTGCATACATGTGATAAATCCTATTTGTGAACAGTAATTGTGCTTGTATAGTGTTGTGGGTATGGACATCGGATACTTGGGTGAACATAGTGGAAATATATGCTGGTAGCATTTTATGTTGCAGTTTGTTATAAAATTTTAATTAGCTTAGTGTGTAAAAAATATCTATTACTTTGAGAATTCGAGTTGCTTAAAGATTGGGTCAGTATGAGCATTATATTTTTGTTTTGTTACTATACGGATTGTTTTTTCTGCAATTTGAATAATTTTTGAAGATGCGGTATATCCCACACAGATAGATTACAAAGATTCAGACAAGCTATATGTGCCCTACGGTAGTCCGCTGAACGATAGCATCTCATTCAGAGCCATTTCTGAATTGCATCAAAATTAGATTTTAATGCGATAGGTATGCAACAAATCGCGACGCTTTTTGGGGAAAAATGTGAAGCATTTGCCACGAAATAAAGCTCCCGTAAATAGCTCATTAGCCATGTTTATGATATGAGCGACATTGCCTCGTCGTCTGTAGTGGTGTCATGCATATGTGACAGTAAAGTGAATAATACCTAGGTCCTCAACGACAACAGGCAAACGGCGCTATAACAAATAACCGCAGTATAAGAAAATATACGGATTCTGTCTAAAATACAGCAGGTTAAATCAACAATACTTGCTATTTCCCGTTCGTCTCTCGTTCGCTATACAATTAGAAGATGTAAAAGCAATATATTCTTTTGGCACATTATACAAAAGCGACTTGTCAAGCGGCTGGGTCATTAGGCACGGTGGTGCGTGGTTATCCATAAGGCTGTCCAATGCGACATCCTCAATTATTGCGTTGTCTGGTCTATCGAATGGAGCCCGATGATGGGTGGATATGCCAGCATTATCAAAGATATGATGTAGGTTCTGGGCTGATGCATAATGATCAGAAACTGACGTCATTGACTAACAGCATATTTATTGATTTGAATGCGAGCATGGCTAAATGTAACTTCTGTAAATATTGGTGCTCATATCTAGCCTTTCTTGAGTTTATGTACAACTTCAACTTCAACATGTTCGATCTTACATTACATATAGAACCAGGTCGAGAATGCCATTTAATGTGTATTCACAAAGGCTATAAAGTCGAACTTTGGGTAATATCAATACATGTGTATATCAAAACTCGAGACATAATCAATCGTTACAACTGACGCCTTTTCATTACCAAGGACAGTCCGCAATTCGCATATGTTACTCTATAATATGAGTTCCCTTGGTACTTTTTTATTGGCAATTATGATTGTAGTTGATGCAACATTTATAGCCATGCATGTGGAGCTACTGTTGCAAGCTTCTAAATAGTGAATGAACATCCTTGCCTTCCACCATTTGTTATACCAAATGTTTCCGAGAATCTTCCCCAGCACTAACATTTGCCGTAATTCCCCAGGGTAGAAATTTTATCATAGTTTTGAACTTCTCTGGGCACCTCAGTAGTCATAGTCCTGTCCTACCTACTATGTCAAAAGACTTTGTAAAATGCTCAGTATAAAGTGCGTGGTCTTGTTCTATGTACGTTTCTCGTAGTTGTCTGTGACCGAAGATCATGGCCACAGTGCTATGGTTTTGATCTGAATGTCTCTTAAACTATTTCTGGCATAATAACTCACATTGGATGCTGCTCCAATCTCCAGTAGACCCTTGCCATATGAGTTGCATTTCCTGATCCCATGCTTTTTCATGACCAGCGACCATTTGTCATTATATCTTCGTATCTATGCATCGACGTCTCCCATCGGAAACATCTTATCATTTTGAAGGATCTGTCTCGGCGTAATTGCCAGCTGGTTACAGAAGGCCTCCTGTGTTTATCCGGGTTTGTCATTGTTGGGGTGTACACACTGATGATCGTAGCACAGATGTATTTGGCAAGGGTAGTCGCATGGTCAAGATGCTGTCGTTAACTAGTCTCGGTGTCTGTGTTAGCTTGATTATCCTATACCTCGCGGCTGGGTTCAAAGGTTCATTTAAAAGTTCTCCTAAATGTGAAATGCCTTATATCATGCAGAGTTTGAAGTGATTTACGTCGGAGAACGCCGCAACCGCGTACATTATTCACACGATCCTTCACATCATCACCTTTATCATGTGTACGATAGCCTGCTTTGCTTACGTATTAATGACAGCGAAGTCGGACAGGATATTGCAAGGAGAATGTATGCTGTTAAAGATGGCAAACAACGCATCAAATGCGATAAAGAAATCGGGACGATTTGGCCAATGGTTGATATAAGCTGACCGATTTTAGCCAACTAAAGGAAGATATTTCTCTGCGTTTTTCGGGCACGTGTGCTTGTAGCTATATCTCATCAGTAGCATTGACCGTCCATTTTTGTTCCCTTCCACTGTCTTGTGCTTGCGAGGTTATCATGTGACTGTTAGCGTACTCGATCAAGGAACTAACATATTTACATCGCCTAACCCTTGGTGTTTGAAACATATTGATTATATTTTCATTACAAATGCACAAATATAAAAACCCTAATTCATAGCCATCCTAAGCAGATATGACCGTATGTATCGCCAAGGTATCACAAACAATGCTGCTGGTGGTGCATTTCGAAATCTGTCCATACATCCCCAGCAGACGGTACTAATCCCTCGATGTTCATCAATTGTCTTTTTATAGCCTTCCAGCAGATCAAGGACAAAAACTGCTGTGCCAAAGCATGTATAACAATTGATAACCGGGATTTAATCTCCTCACTCTTCAGTTGCTTTTGTTCTTTGATATTGCTAAATTTTAGTCACGAGGTGAATCGAAGGGGTTGTCATAATCATCTGCGCCAGCCTTATCTTCTGCTCCTGATTGGTAATTGTCACATGCAAAGACACAAATTAGAGCAACATCATACTGCATGTTATGAACACATTATGGTCATAACAAGTATTTCTAATATGTCTAGGCCATCGGTATGTTGTCATAATGTATGTCATTTATTAGTACAACAAAAGTGCGACATTTATTAGCGATTGGCGATATATCCAATGCATAATTTGCTATGTATCAGATTGGCTTAGCGGCGGAGGCATGAATGTACGTACGGACATATATTCACCAATAAACACATGTATGAAAAGATCCATGTGATTGACGGGGCTGATTGCGGGAAAAAGCAGCTTCTTTGGTATTCACTTGTCAAAATATAAAGGCAATTTATTGACCGAAGGCGTTATTATATATTGCTATTAAAGAGTATAGGACTTAGATTTACTAACATATTCGCCGTTGGTTATTAATCCTCCAATAACAGGACTTTATCTGTGCCTTATATCACTTCGGAAGAAGTCGTGAGTAAAGTGAGCAGAATAACCTGATTGACCCGCAGTACTCAAAGCCACTCGCTCATTGAGGAAAGCAAATCCAATTGGTCCCATCAGAACAAGCGCTACGCCGTAATTTATTTCAAAAGTGATTACAAAATGGCAGGTTCAATGACAAGCATTGTCTGAGCTATTCAATACAATGTCTGAGTTGTAAGAGAGAGACGTGATTGAATGAACTAAAACTGGAAGTCGAAAGAGCCTGTCCTTGATGCGATCGCTGCACTGCGATTCTACAATGACAATGAATTATTGACTTAACCTTGACCAGTTTTAGTTTTGCAGTGCGCTGTGCATGATTTGACAAACCTACATAAATTGGCTTTGACAATGAAAGGAATGAAACGGATATTAATACGAAATCTTCTGCCTATTGTTTGAGAGAAGGATATGGATTTTAGCATAGCAGGCTAGAGAAGCGAGGGTTTTGTGTTTACTAGAATTGCCAAATGAGCCGTCTATATATTCGCTACGAAAGCTACCATATTTGATGAAAGTAATTTGCTTATTGAATTTATCTTTGAGACAAAATTTCAGACTAGACAATTTATATAGCATTACATAAACGAATGAATTGTGTAAATCAAATTAAAGGGTCAACATAGAAAATCCTGAATGATCTTTTCTTCGTCCCAACTTACTCATATTCTTTAGACAAGCATACGAATGTCAAGTCTAACTATTCTGCGATGACATTAAACAATAGTTTGACCTATGACATTCATACACGCCAAATCAGTATCATGGAGCGGAGAGTAAGTTCCAGGTCAATATCGGACCGACAAATCTCTACTTTGATTAACATAATGTAATTGTATGACCAAATACAGAGCCTGACATCATGCTTTGTTAACAGGGCCGTTGACAGCGATGTAACATCCCCTAACAAGCATCATTACGGAGTCCCTACGATAGGGATTCATCTCATAAACGCAGATACTGCCACAGCATTGTGTGTCCCGTATGTCACCACAACTCGTGGTCGCCTTGGTAATCTTGGGATGTCTGTGGTTGAACATAAGGTCACCACGGCGGAACATAATGAGTCTAATAAACTAAGAATAATACGACGCAGCCGTATATGCTGCGCCGTAGTTTTCGGAACGTAGTGTGACACAGAACTTCGTGTGATATTTACCATTTTGTTGCAATCCATACGAGTATAGCATTTGTGCAGCAAGATATTTGCACGCGGTGAGAGATGCGGATTCAACCTCATGCGACAAAGAATATCTTCAATTAACAGCCAATGACAAGATATGCTATCGCTGACAGGAAGAACCATATGCCGCAAATATTGGTGAACTCTCCGAGAAACTGTGGCGTACACATAGCAAAAATAATAACAAAGTAAGCATATTAATTATCCACTTTTCGATCAAGAAAGTCGATATAAAGCCGCAGAATATGTAATTTTTTTTTTAT
>CM067352.1:21351055-21391055 GCA_034190875.2 Urechis unicinctus | reverse complement strand
CTTTATATTATTATACTTTTCATATATTATTTAAAATTGCATGAAAAATCTATGAGATCACTCTCTATAAGGGTTGGTCGATTCTATAGATGACCGCGATCTACCTTATATATGCATATCACTAATGACGATTTTCCAACGCAGGTTGATGGTTGAACTTGCAACAAATATGCGCTTAACCAAGCGATCATATTTGACAAAGTGCATAGATCAATTCTACATTGGAAGGAAAATCGTTTAAGTCAATAACAAGATGTCATTTTCTCTTGTTTATGCGCATATTCATTGATGCGGTCTGTACTATAATTATGTACAACAGAAACACACATAACAACCGCGTCTTTAACAACATGTAAACCGAATGTAACGCGCAATAAACAACGCAGACCTCAAAGCAAAATAGAGTAATCAATATAGAGTTAATTCTTACCAGGCAATCGGTATTGTGCACACAAGTGTAAAGATAAATAATATTAGCACGCAACTTGACGCTGGCGTCGAAAATACAGATGGAGGTTGAGTTTTGTTGTTACCTATTGTGTTGTTATCGTGACTCGTCAATCGTCCAATCTGAGCGACCACTGGAAAACTCTCATACAGTTTGTTTTACAAAATGGTAGTGCAAAAAGCACTAAACGAATGCCGAATGGAAATACCTGCGTAAAGGAAAGCAATCATTCAGGTGAGACAATACCATCCTGAACTCACGCCGCATGACATGAGCGCACCTTCAAGTCCAATCGCACAAAATTAAAGCGAGCATAATTATCTTCATCTTTGCATGTTTCGTGAATGCAAGTGTGATTTTGATTTTGACATCGCGATGTATATATATTCAAAGTAAGACTGGTTGGATGGATATGGTACTGCTAGTCATCAATTCGTTATCCAAAGCTAAAAAAAACCCAAGGGGGACAACGATTTCGCCACCCGCTCACCAAAAATCTCTCGCTTAAACCATCTTAACTCCCGTTTACTGGCCTGTCGCGCCTCACATCCATTGAGAACATGTTTTTCTACCTAACAAAACCATCCGCCACGACATTTGCCACCCGAAAGGTTACTTTTTTTTCGAGTTCAAACGCTATTTTAGCCGTTCAGGCCAATTCCAGTAGCCGGAAATTCATCGATCATCTGGCCGTCGTCCGGGGAAAAGCAATCGCGAGCTCTGATTGGACAATCCAAATAAGGACGAAGCTGCCATGGAGGTTTGTTATGTTTGAATTTTTGGAGACAAATTTATATTTGCTATGTGTAAGTCTTTAGTGTAAGTCTCAACTGCGAGACGTACAACGAGAGGGATGACGTCACGATCAGCTGGCCCAACGACCACTGCAAAATGCACGGCAACGTTCGTGTTCGCGCTAAAACGAATTAAACAATTCTTATTAACGAACATTATGCGTTAAAAAAAATATCAGTGATTTTTTTATGTTGTTTACGATAGGTTTGATCATCTTGCCGAAAAATGTGTGAGCCTCCTGCTCGACCAATCAGAGCTCACGATTGCTTTTCCCCGGACGACGGCCAGATGATCGATGAATTTCCGGCTACTGGAATTGGCCTGAACGGCTAAAATAGCGTTTTGTTTGAAAAAAAAAAAGTAACCTTTCGGGTGGCAAATGTCGTGGCGGATGGTTTTGTTAGAGAAAAACATGTTCTCAATGGATGTGAGGCGCGACAGGCCAGTAAACGGGAGTTAAGATGGTTTAAGCGAGATTTTTTGTGAGCGGGTGGCGAAATCGTTGTCCCCCTTGGGGATGCGCCGTGCTTATTTATAATCGTATCAATGCCTCCCTGCATAGCATGTATTCATCCAATGTGATGCGAAAGAAATGTGGGCATAATTACTATTGATCCGCAAGATAACAGCACAAGTCGCTTACTTTAATAAGGTAACACTAACGAACAGAGAGAAGCGTACCACACGGTGAACCATTGTAATCATTGCTGTGCCACCTTATTACTCCCCTGCTCGTTAAATTACTACATTTATTCATGTAGGGCACAAAACAAACCGGGTGGCAACATCAAATGTTGTGATGTCAGAGGTAGTTTCATGCCTCAGCAGTGTTTCAAGCGAACAACAACCATTTATATCATTTCCTCTACATTGGTGCAGTAAGGCTAGATGTACGAATATTTTAATAAGAAATTGCCGTCCCTTTATTTTCGTAGCCGAAGGCTTCACGTTGTAGTGAAAAACATTAAATAGTCACCGCAATGTTCAGACAATGTAGGCTGAAGTAATAGGCTGTTCCAAGAATACGCAAACACATCTCCCACAATGAATGAAAATGAATATCTCAAACTATCATACATATGCGCTCAAGATAAAGTGTAATCTATTAGAATGCTCGTAATAGCTTCAATGCCTAGCTAACTTCTCGCAAAAACAGACAATCAATACAGATACTTTAGAATGGATTATAAATGTTCCTGGTCGGATGCAAAGGCATATGCTGTCATTCACTGGACCCTCTAGGCCGATACCAAATAAGGTATATAATTCATGTCAAATACTCATGGCGTAATGTATGTTTGACCTACCTGCCTCGTTTTCTGCATCTCAATCTTCACACTCCAAGTATCTGCTTCGCAGAGTGTATCACTCATGTATGGCAAACAATGGCACAAACGGTGGAAAAACCGACCATAGTAATTGTAAATGAACATGTGAACTTTTTGTTCAAACGCTCATATTCCTTTTAATATCAAATACATGAGGTCGCCTCGTGACACTTCTTTTCTCTGCAGATTAATTTCACCGCTAACGTAACGTTGTTTGGCAGCTGAGAGCTAGGATCGCATAGGATGGGTAGCTATCACGTTTGAAGTATCAGGTCTCACATATAACTCGTCTGAAAATACGCAGCCCGGGATAAGGTCCACGCAACCCTATAGAGCAATTATGTCATTGAAGTTTCCACACAGATTGATAGAGCACGTTGTACTGTTAAGCTTGCATCCTCTAGAAATGATGTATAGTCATTATATTTCCTTGATATTAAAGGTCACACAGTAGTGACAATAATACTGCAGTCGTTAAAGATATTTTGGGATGGGTTCTATTTTATACGCGGCATTTTAATTCACATGGAGGTATTTAGAGTTGAAACGCGGGCACATTTCACTAAATTAAGCCGCGAATACACATTATGCAACGAATTGGAATACATGGCAGATGTGGTAGACAACCTTGTAGGAAGTCGTTATTCTACCACTGAAATAGAAAGCATTGTTCTGCGAATAGATTTCCGACACGCAAATATTTGATTTAACAACACCGATATCGTACGACTTATCTTGCAAAATGACATATGGCGATAATTAGTTCCTTCCTGCGGGCTTTTGTGAGCATCCGTCATGCAACTTCGTCATGCAACTTTTGACCCTGGGTTCGTATCGGTCATTAACTGGACGGATCAGTTCCTGGGTAATTCATGACAGGTGTTATTATATCATAAACTATCATGTGTACTATTTTTTGCTGTGACAAAGAAAGTGTGCTGTAGATCGCTAAACAGAAATTCATAGTAGTGATCCGCATATATATGAACATCTATAGTAGATATATATATATATATATATATATATATATATATATATATATATATATATATATATATTTATATATATATGTATATGTATATATATATAAATAAATGTATATATATATGTATATATATATGTATATATATATATGTATATATATATATATACATATAGATATATACATATATATATACATATATGTTTATATCGATATATATATATATATATATATATATATATATATAAATATATATATATATATATATATATTACCTTCAGATAACGAAAAAAGTTCAAAGACAGCCACCATCTGGCTCGTCATGGCCTATCCTACCTGAGTGCATTACCGTGTTCATCAATCCCTAGATCGTTTCTTGTATGACCAGATTGTCAAACCAGATTATTGACCACTGATACGGAACTTCAGAATCCATTGAACAGCATTGGTCAGTTCTTTCTTTATTAAGCTAACGCGGACCAATGATGGTTGACGTATAAATTACCATCTGGGTGAGTCGATAATCCGTAATAGTTGAAATACACTGTGATACAACAAGCCGATAGAAGACGAGATCTGAGCAATCGGCAATTCGTAGGCTGCGTCTTAGTCGACCGTAATTATGACATTAGACATCTTGGTCTGATTTAGAAGACGCTGTACAGACAAAGTTTAGCCGTCAGCAAAATGCAGAGAAAAATGCAAAATACGGAATGATGTTGTAGAGGAGGTAGTCAAATTATTAAGATAATCTTGACTTCCATGCCAAGCGATGAACAACATTTTGTTGCCTTAAGTATTTCCTTTTTTTTCAAAGACACAGCTCCTGTGATTATTTGCAGCATGCAGCAAACATTTATGCTGCATTCAATGCCCTTCTTTACAAAGCATGATAGATTACATAACGCATCGAAGAGAAGTGTTGGTCAAACAACGAGACGCGATTGTGAAAAATACAATTGCATAACGTGGCAAATATTGTATAAATCGCTTGTTTTATATATAGCCAAACCCGAGTATTTTGGCGAGAAAGGTTTATTGGGTTTCGTTGCACACAAAAGCCATTGAGACTTCAATGACACAAAAAGTGAGCCATCAATTTCTGCATGCTCATTGATAAAGTCGACCTCGCTTTTGTGCTCTCAACGTGGTCATGCCATGGAATTCCTAAAGGGCGAATATATTTACGTTCACATTGGCAGTCACACCAATTGGCTAGGACTTCTATAGTTAGCGTAAGCCTATTGTCCCGGACGTGTCTAGTCAACCGCATGAGGTGCCCTTTGGCACATTTATGCACAACACTATGAGCAGAGAGCAGCGTAGTAATGTGAAACAGTAAAAAGTTAGATAGTGATCGTAAATAATGTTGGGCTTTTCAAACGCGGAGTTTTCAATCATTCGCGCACAAGTAATTTTATAACATGCTTGGAACATGACCATATATTGCGCCGCAGACCACTTGATTAATTCTAACCTCTTAGACATATTAACCAGTGTCATTCCCAGCCGAAATTGTGTATTGGAAATAAATTACCGAACGTGCTCGCTTTATTGCCCCTCAAACCAAATCACCTGCAATTACACACACACATCCCTAGAAACGCCATTTGTATTCGATGACTAGCAGTTGATATGGCTGTCTAAAATCAAAACGTAATGCAAAATGAGCGATTATCTAATATGTATGTGAGCTACCGTACTAACATTTCATTTCACTAATCAGCTTATTAAAACTTGCAACTGTTCTTTCATCCCTTGAATAAGTCTTTAAGAGCTCAACTCCCCTTGAAGTTATAAATAAAGTGGATGTCCCAATGCAGTTAGTGTATTCACATTTCCCCCCAATATATGTAAATAGGCATGTATTTAGGACCGTGGCTCCGCAGCTTTCCACAATATTGATAATGATCATGATTATATGTTTTACCTTAACTTAATGTCCGTTTACTGCAACACACACCTACTGAAAGTGTCTCTCGTTAACATCTATAAGTACTAGGTGCCTACATGCAATAATATTCGCTTAATAACATTCATATGATGTGCTGCAAAGAGTTATATCTATCTTGTTGATTCTATTGTAGTCCTATATGAAGCTCGATATGATATTAAGATGCTGCAATTGAGTTTTGTATGCAGTAGCTGAGCTATCGCACACCCATCAAGAAAATCCCTTTGTCACACGAAATATTTGGAATAAATATGAGTTGCGAGTATATGAGTTATGGCGACCGTCGGTCGCCGTAAGTCGGCTGCTTCAGCCACTTCGGACATAAGGGCGACCGGCTGTCGGTCGCCCAATGTAAATCAGCTTTTATGATGTTATAATCCCTCTTTTTTCGAAAATGCGGTCTTGTTCACAATAGAGGCTGATTTTAATGCACTGAGAGGAGTTTAACAAGCACGAGTTTCTTTTTACCTTGCAAATTCTCCAAAAAATGTTTCACGGTATATCTCAAACGCAGAAAACTGCCTACTTATGACGATTGGCTTTCTTATCCCGATTTCATTATCAAACATTGTATATCTTCTTGAAATCGAAAAAGTTAATGATAAAATGATGTTCTCCTGCACATATTCGTCTAAAGTGGTCGCATTGCTCTCATTTAAGCCTAGAAATGCTTACCTGTTTATCTTGGCATTTATCTAAACATATATCTGAAGATATTTATATTCCACTTCACTCAAGTACAGATCTTCCGTTGGATATTTTTCTTAATCGCCATTTTCATTTTTGCGTTATCGAAGCGTAAAAATGTTGGCCTTTAAATGAGGATACAGTGGTTCGTGTGGTATATTGCATGCCAAATTACCGAAATAATGAGGACTGGGATTTTTCCTGCTCCAAAAGCACTTTTAATTCTTGGATTGGCGATAACTACGCCGTGCAATAGTGGAATTTATGTGATGAAGCGAGCCGACGTCGCACCACCGGTGAACCTCGCTGGCTCGAACCATCCTGCATCCACATCATCAAGGTAAATACTAACTGTCTATCTTGTTTGTTGGGCTAGGTGAACCAATGACACAGATGCAGGGTCACACCATACAAATGCTTGACGTCCACTTACCTCATTAAATCAAATTGCGATTATGTTTTTCCTGTCTAACATAACGGAGAACGTTGCCAATTTTACCATTTCGAGCCATGCCGTATATGAAAGTAATGGTAGGTCGTATAAATCTAGCTGATTTTACCTGTCATGATGGCATTGCCCTTTTTGTATAAGTAAGACTGTAGATCATAACGACCAATTGTTGGTTTTTAGGTCCAGGTCTGATGGTGTACAGGCCCTTTTGTTTTTTAAGGTCCAGGTCTGTATGAATTGCCAAATATATATCTGGACTACTGTTGCGGACCCTGCAGGGCCATGACACTTCTGTTACGGTTTTGAATATTTAATTATTCTGATCTTAATGGCCCAGCATCAGGTAATACCTTTTCCTATATGCCCATGAATGAATCCACAGTGCTGCTTATCTAATGGTAAAATATAATCTTCATTGTGCAGTCCATATTCCGTGTACTCAGTACTCAGTGCAACCATACGAATAAACAAATTTCTTTCAATAGCTACAAAAGTTATTGACTCCCATTTCCATTTCATTAGGCCAGATGCATTGTCCTGCAAATGATAAACATACCTTTTTTGTACTGTTATCTCAATTCAATGGTTGGTCACATTTACCTCCAAACATCAGTTGTAAATAAATGCAAGACTATGCAGACCATCATTTTATTAATCTTTAAAAAACAATGATTTAATGAGTATTCAGCAAAAGCATTGCCTCCCAGATGACCAGAACAAAACACAACAATATATGCCTCTTCTATATCAATGTAAATTCTGATATGAATAAAAATATTCTGGGTTAATCATAAAAATGATATCCTTCTAAAATCTGGCAGAACGGTAACAGACATAGCTTTGATGGTTGTATGTATATATGTATATAACGTTTTACAAGCAGAGCACCAGTGTGCATGCATATTTGAGTGGGAGCGTGTATACATGTGTGTTTGAGTTTATATACACTTTTCGATTGACCGGGGAAGTCGGGGAGGGGGGGTGCACTTAAGTGTTTGGAGGTATTATACATGTTTTTCGCGACGGGGTGTGTTTTTCGGCCTCTCGGCTTGTACGGCGGGTTTTGTTGGGCCTCTTCCTGTACGACGGGGTATGCTTTTCCACTGCATTCTATATGTAGTTCTAGGAAACGAATGGTTAAGCACATGTACCCTTAGCATCACACATGAGAAACACACGCTTTGTGGGTGGTATTAGAAGACAAGAAATCACCACGTGCAACTTCTTCCAGAACTTTTGCTTAGCCATTGCACCGCAATCTGCCAACAGAAAATAGATTCGGTAGTGAGTTTATAAAACCTAATTAAATCATGTGTTAATGATGCATGTAAGTTAATGGATCTTCATGATCGGCATTCTTGATTATAATCTTAACTGCAATAAGTCCCTGAAGTAATATAAATGTTAGGATGCGCAATATGCGTTTGACTGGCACGAATGAATGAGGAAATATACAGAGTTACGTCCATGGGTAAGCTTCACATGACCACGAGCTGGTGCTCTGTGCACCAGGAGGGCTTCGCTCTTACAACGTGTGCCTCATCTTGTGTATCAGACAGCCGGGCAATTGGTGAATTATACAAGCAGACAATAAACTGCAGATGAGCGACCTACAATTGATATGAATAGACAATAAACATCCAACTGCTATTCAGAGACTTACCCCACTGCTCTGGAATCCGTCTACAATAGCGAATAATGAACACAGACGGTTGATACTTATTGAACAAGCGGCGCTTTGAGCAGGAGTCAAGCCGCTTGATGCAAACATCAAATAGTGGTGTATTTGTTTGATTGTTAATCATATTCCTTTTTCAAGTATTCTAATATGAACTTGCATCTTACTACCTACTGCGTCTATGTTTTCGCCAAATGGAAGTATATGACAACGCACATACTCACGGGTAATGGGTTATTCATGCTCTTTCGTATAACCTAGTATGTCAAACCTCAAGTACACACACTCACACGTACCCGTGAAAGCTGAAATAGGCATCCTAAAGTTAAAAAAAAGACCACACCACATTGCTTCCGTTAGATTCAAGGGCAATATTTTGAACTTTTAAAGACCTGTCCAGCAATACACAAGGCCGAGTGTTTTGTATATCATTTCGTGGTACAAATATCCAATTATAGATGGCATCCATGTTATCTAGTGTACGATTTACAACTTTCTAGTAATAATTGTTTCAGATCGATAATTGTGCAGAATTTTACCAAACAGTATTTTTTTCCTCTGCATAACTTAGATGAAGGTCATAACTAATTTCGCTTGCTTGTAGCTGAGACCTACACATTACTCATGAATTATTGACATACTTGTATCCATTAGAGAGAAAGGGTCGTGCAACTGGTCAGCATATATGGGCAAGCATTGGTTAGGTTTGAACAAATATCCGCACATTCGGTCAAAAATCCCCGAATCTGTAATCAGGTTATCTGGGAACATAGTTCAAACGCGGCTGGCATTCGGGCGCACTTCACTATACTTATTAACATGAAAGACAATATTTTGACATAATTTTTGCTCACAGGCCAATCTATCACCATAATTGAATACAACGCTGTGGATGGATTGTCGTTACTCATATCAGGGCAGCTGTGCACATCAAGCCGGGCGACAAAGCGAGGCACGCTTGCGCCCCGTGTCAGATATTGACACCATGACAAATTGTATAATGCCAGTGTCGAAGTTGATTATTCAACTAGCTATTTATAACAAAATACAAGTGATGCTATTGGAGATGATACAATGACGTTTTATGCCGCTTTTGGTATCCGGTCGCTCAAAAATAACCGAATACTAAATGCAGTTCTCACAGAAACCTGCTTAGAGCTTTTAAGCACAATGTAAGCCTACGTATACAAAGAGACGGCATTAAGAACAAAACAGTAGTCTGATATTAAGTCAACATAGCGGCACAAGAAAAATTAAATTAAATTTTAATCGGAACAAGCTTGGAGCAGATGACTGCTATTTTGGACCCTTATATACGTGTACTTAAAATAAATACTTCCATGACACAATAAGGTGGACCGGATAAGGCAGTGCTAAGATATAACAGTCCTATATGGCTTTCATGACAAACAAATACACGACCAGTAGCAATATATTCCTCCTGAAATCCAATACCTTCAACTTGAATTGCAATCATAAAACACACCTAGCGTTCTATCTCTTACTCACATAGTGCATTTAAAATAACGTTATCTTTTGTAGCATACTTCCAAAGTGTCTCAAGAGAGAATGATCAAAGGCATTGTTATCAGCTGGATAACGCAATTGAAGCATTATTTTCTTATTTTATGTAAGCAGGACAGTCTCTTACTGGGTGCATGGCAAAAGTGACAGCTGGTTGTTGCTTACTTTGCCAAAGGCCTGTTAGCACCTGTAGTTAAATAAAAACAACCAGGGTGAGGTAATTGCTTTGATGTTTTATCAACTGATTTGGACGCGCATTATATTCCAGCATGTCTAATCCAGTGGTATAACGGGTCACGGAATGGATATATAAATATATAGGAAGAGAGAGAGCATGAGTGATAGAAAGAGAGACATGTGTGTAGGGAGATACATGAAAAAGATATCTCGCTTTCTATAAATGTGTCGCTGTCTCTCTTTCTGTCTCTTTTATTCATTCTCTCTCTCACTCTCTCTCTCTCTCTCTCCCTATATACAGCTCTTTATTCCATTTATCGCATATTGTAAACTCGTGATATCCCTGTTCTTGGCAGTCTTTGCTCCGGTTGGTAGATGCATAGCATTTAAGCCTTCCAAACTACTCCACTCGTTGACCTCGTACAGGTTGATTGAAACATCACATGTACATTTAATTACGCTATTTAAGTTCCTATCAGGTATATGCAAGTGTTTAAAAAGGTTAAGTTGGATTATTCGAGCTCTAAGCCACTTTGTTGCAGCACACAATCATTATCGGTGGAGGTTAATTATACCTCAGTCAACGATAAAATCATGATTTAAGCTAACCTCTTCAAACCAATAGCGTTTGACCATTTTTTAGCGGAAACAATCGTCCGTTATATGATACAATATAATCGCCCAATTTATAGACATTTGCTCGCAAGAGAATTCGTTGCAGAACATTTACCTTTCCACAATCGAGTGCATAATGCTGTTGGTGCTAATTGTGGGGAATTAAGTACTGTGTTTAATTACTAATTATTTAGTTATAGAATTCGGTTTCAATGTACGTGATATAGGCAAGCCAAGCGAATATTTCCAGTAATTGCGCTTACTTATAATATGTCATAACTACTGCCTTTAAAACATTGACTATTGGATCATGCTCAGATGGCAATTAGCGCATATTCTATTAAGAAAAATACAAAAAAAACTTAACGCGTATAATAATATCGCTGTAGATAAACACATGGTGATACTCAAAGTTACAATCTTTGGTCGTCCGTGAGGGAATAATTACCTGGCATAGGACATATTCGGGCCCGAATTACAAAATATACTGCTAAAAAGCAATAACGCTCAGCATTTCTCTCATAGTTCTACATCGTTTTTGCTTGTCATCCCCATAATGATACCATCACTGGGTACAATGTATTTTTGAGCCTTAAAACAAGCCATACAAAACCGAACCTATGCACCTACACCTATGCTTGCGAAGCAATTACCGTGTAGGCCCCTGTCATAGTGAAACATCGGAGAGGACCATCAAAAATGTTTATGAGACGAAGGACTGCAGTTCGCCACATTCATCATAGATTCAAGGAACTGGCATGCTGAGTGTGCTTCGAACTAGGAGCAGATGATATGCTTGCTTAGACGCTTTATGAAATTGACCAACTGCTAACATTTGTGTAAGCCCGATAAAGCTTAGATTAATTAAAAACAGAAAAATCCTCACTGCGCAACATTTCTTTACGCTTTACGCAAGCTTTCTCGCCAAGCTGTAAAGCTGTTCTAGAGGTAAAACGCTACCTAAAATTAAGTAATAGCTTGCGTTAAAAACACCGTCGCCCAATATACTTATTGTGCCTCGTTTATCGCACTTGCTTTAATTGATTACATGTTGCGTTTCACTTGGAAAGCAGCTATATAGAAAAACAAAGACACACTTGCCGCTGGTACTTCATCAAATAAACTGCTATGTTCGTCAATTTTGAGAATTCCTATGTTTGGCCACTCATGGTCTTTTCTGATTGTTTCATATCAGTCATCGATACACCATTTTTTGATACAGTCATCGACACAAATAGTATTTTTGTTGCCATAAACTGCCACTAATGGAGCAATTAAGATTAGAAAAAAAAATGGTAGTTTTTGTACTGAAAATATTCAATTGGAAATACTTGACACTACAATGAAATCGCCCGTTTGCAACTTTTTCAGCAAAATCACAAATCTTCGTTCGCCCGCTGACAAGATTCTTGCAAGATTCTTTATTAAATCGACGAAAACATGTACATCCGACTTTTATCGACTGCTCTATTTGTTATCACAAGCGTTGCAGCCACTATTCATGAATCTGTGAAACGTTCCATTCTCGTCTTTGCCTTGGGTTTTCTTACTGGTTACTTTGCTCTTGCATAAGACCTAATGTTGCATGCAAAATAAGAGCCACTTCAGATATGAGACTTAGGTGAGAAACATCAAAGAATAATAAATATGCACATTCCTGAAACAACTAATTGTGGTCAATCACACGTATCTGCTATCTAAATGAATGTCGATTCATTGCGAGACATTCCTTGCACACATTTGGAGGAAAATCTGGTTTCAGCGTCTTGTAAGAGCAAGCGATGAACACATTCCCAGTAGAACTTGCAATATTCGTCGTCCACAATTATAATCATGATACCAATAATGCATTTTAAATTATTCAAACGATACTAATTTTGTGTGAGCATGAATGGTGTAGTATGTACGCATGCCTTGAAAGCATCCGCAATGTGCCCTGCCAGCTTTCGGCATGGAATGGAATGAGCTCCAGAGCAAAGCGTCCCTTGGTATTAGCCACCCTTCCTTAAACGCATCCGATTACGTAATATCGCAATGTACTCATACAACTTGGATACTGCACAAACATGACACCAGCACCCCTCTTAATGCCATTTTTAGGTCAGAGATATGATGGTCATACGCTTTACCGTACACTTCTCTATTGCCTTGACGTGACAAACTTTGGGGCGGATTGTTTGACGAGAGTGATATATGTCCAATGCAGACAAACCCTGGTTGCCTTTATCACCGAGTGCTGCATATGCAATATGATGTACCAGACCATACAATTCTGGAAGTGGCAGCTTGATATGTAGTTAAGACGATGAAATATTACTACATTCGATCACCATGCTAGTGATTAAAGTTTTCTTAGTGATTGCGATGGGCGCCACTGAAATGTCATCTGTTGGAGCAAATGAGGGCCACAAAAATTTTCAGTCAATGTTCTGCAAGATGATCTATGTTGATATTTATATCATTCCAGAGAACGGATATATGCATTCATCGCAATCGTCTGACAACACGTCTTTTATCCCACAATGTGTGCCCGTAAATAATTCAGAATCATATCCTGATTGTGAACAATTTGTTGCATGCATCCTGAGATCATAAACCATGGTCACAGCCCGCAATGCACCATATGATTCGCGTTAGTTGGATGTCACGTATTAACTATATATTGGATAAAACTAATGGACAAGGCCTATGTAGAAACTGTCACTTCTTTGGGTAATTACTGATCTATCTGCGTGCATTACATAGAAGCAAACAAAGCGTCGCTTTGCATATACCTCATTTAAATAAGCACACAATAACCAACATCTTGCGAGGATAATTTACGTTAAAAGCCCAATTTAACAGCATTGGCGAACTATAGGGAATACTATATAGGGCATCGTTGTTATTGTACGAAAATAATGAAAACGCGCACAATTTTTAGAAAAAAATACATGATATGGGCTGATATCTGAAAATACCGAAGCAGTATGACATACTATTTCTAAACAAGCATTCACACTTAGCTTTTCGCCATGAAAATGCCGATACATGTTATTCAGAAATTCGTCAAGATTTCATAAAATTGCCCGTGTGAACAGGATAATAAAGGCTCAACACTACAATCATAAAAAATGGCCTAAAGACAAATATCTACCATGTCGAGTTAATAGATTTTTTTTGCGGGCTTAAACTTCACAGGTGGTGTGGCTCTCCTTGTTCATCGAATCAATGTTAACCTGTGACTCATCTGTTTATTCAATGTGAGCTAGTATTTAGTTACTTCATGGTTAGCATTTAATGGTCAGATTACTGGATTCGACTGTTGTACCCAAACTCATTCTGACCCAGATTGCTGCCTATAATCAAGCAACTCATGCACACAGCGTTAACTGTACCTTACACAGGGTTGTTTTCTACATGGTGTGGCTTTGCGTTATGTTGGCTGTAGTGCAGGTTAGACCTCAATCCCTTCTCGATGATTTAAACACTATCTTTTATGCGACAGCTTAATGCCCATGCAGGCGTCAATATCATGGCATCCAATATTTACATCGAACCAACTTGTTTTATTTATGATGATCAATTACGTTGACAGCAAATTAAGGATAAAACCAACTTGCGAACATTTAAGCTAGTTTCGTTACAGCTATAACACACCACTATTACTCATGCCTATAACATTACTACATGGATATATCACGGGCACACCACAGAGTGACAACTGCCAATGCAAAGTGTTGTCTTTGGGTTTTCAAGTTTGCCACCATTATATTTGTTCCTGTAATGCCATGCAATGTAACATCCATGTAATAGAACACTGGGTCAGTTGGTAACCCAGAGGTACAACCAGTGTTTCAATTGAATAGCAGCCAAGGAGAGCACTTGATTTAGATGGGTACCTTAGGCGTTCTATGTCATTGATTCTAGACAAATATAACGCAATTTTATTTCGGAATAAATTGTGAAGATCGATTCATGTTAATATATCTTAATGACCCATATATTTAGCTGATATTTTTATTCGGCTTGCCTATTACAATAATGTTAGGCTAATAAGTGTACTCGGTTTGCTTTAACAGCTGAACTATCACTTTGCTAGTTTCTGACGCAGCTTCATTCATTTGATTCGTACAAGATGAAATCAAATGACAGGCTTTTAGCGAAATGCGAACCATTTGATTTAATGTCAAACCTTCATTTCTAATGCAACACGATTCAGATCGTCTGGATTGCCTTGCGCCCTACAGATAGCGAAAAAAGGTTCCGCGACAGCAGACATCTGGCTTGTCATCACCTATCGTACCTGAGTGCAATACCGTTTTCAGCAATTCCTCGGTCGTCTTGTTTTGTTCATGACGAAGCTGTCAAACTAAATTGTTGACCGCTTGGACGGAACTTGAGAAGGCATTGAACAGCATCAGTCAGTTCTGTCGTTATTAAGATAAAACTGATCGATAATAGGTGACATATGCCATCTGTTGAATCGATAATCCGTTATTGTTTACCTATGCCTGATTTTCTTGAATCACTCTAGTTACTGAATCAATGCACCGACGTCTACTTAGAATCGACTCATATCATTAGAATCGTCTATGAATTAAACAGATACAACACAACACGCCGATAGAAGACGAGACCGGAGCAATCGCCTGGCAGTTCATGGACTACGTCCGAGTCGACCGCAATTATGACATTAAACATCTTGAAAAAGTTTAATTTAGAAGGGCTACAGAGAAAGTTTTGTTGTCAGCAAAATACATTGGGGAATGCAATGCCCCCTGTAAAAAAAGCATGATAGATGGGAGAGCATATGGAAAGGTTTCGTCGGTCAAACATTGTGAGGCGATTGTGAAAAGTACATTTGCACAACATGGTTGGGTGGCAAATATTGCATAAACCGCTACGAGCGTGTTTTTTATACAGAGCCAACCCGGGGTGATCGGGCGTAAAAAGGTTATTGGGTTTCGTTGCACACAAAAACACCTGAATGGCACAAAAAGTGAGCCATCAATGGTAGGATACTCGTTGGTCCAGTCGAGCTCGCCTTTGTGCTCTCAACGCCGTCATGTCATGGCATTCCTAAAAGACGAATTGATTTACGTTTACATTGGGAGTCCCAGCAATTGGCTCCTGAGTTGTGTCCTTTGGTACATTTATACACAACGCTATGAGCCGAGAGAAGCGGAGTAATATGAAACTGTAAAAAGTAAGAAAGTGACCGTAAATAATGTTGGGCCTTTCGAACGCAGGAGTTTTGTATCGTTCGCTCACAAAGGAAATTTATGGCATACGTGGAAGGCTTCCAGTATATGTATTGCAAGATAAGATGCAGTTACAACAAAAGGCAGTGTAAAGGAGCAAATATTTTGACTGGATTAACGTTATCGGAACGCCGACAATATGGCCATCATAGGTAAGCAATGATGATGCAATGTTTAGTTCAAATGCTAAAGATTAGACATTGAATCTCTGAGACGCAAAATCCAAACTGTGCATTAGGAGCTATGAAAGTGACAGAAATCTACTTGGACGGCTACAAGCTGCTGGATGCTTGAATATAACAAATGTAAAAACATAACGCTTCCTGTGATATGGTTTTTTTTTTGTAAAAGCAACTGCTCTCTATGTTGATGAATGATGAGTAGGTTTAGGGGGAATGGGTACCTAGCCGTCGGCTTTTGCCTGTGGCCATACGTTGTCATTATAATGTTATCTAACAACCGATTTACTGCGTATAGGATTTAAATGAATGGCTAGCGTTTTATGCTTCCCCCGGATGTTAATTAAAAATTATATCAATCTCCCTCGTCACTGCGCGGCGGCCGAATTCATTTGTCTGTGAAATCATTTAATTGGCTTTATCAGTTCAGTATAAAAAAAATTAGTATGACTAATGGAATTCGGTTTTTATACGCTATGATTCGAGATATATCAAAAGTACAATCAAACGTGACCATACAAAAGTTTCGTCCAAGCTTGATTATGTAAGGCATTGAATGTTTCTTTAAGCTCATGTTGCTTATCTTCCACATAGACTGGATGATCACAATAAAACATGGCAGGCAGCATGGTAACATCGGATGTATTGCAACAGAGTTAATGTTTTCAAGGGGAAATAAGTGATTTTAAACATTTTGATATCTGATATAGCCAGCTCGGCGTATCATGCAGTAACAAGATCTCATTAACTGAAACATACACCGACACATTCATACAAATAAATATTGTAAACGCAATAAAACCAAAATTGCAAATTGCTCTACTGCGACGTTTAGGTATATAAATGCACGCTTAGCTCAACTCCTTAGCCACTAAACGAGTCGTTCACCCCATTGTCCGCGTATAATATCCTTCTAGTCGGATATGCCGAGCACACACTTGCTGCCTGATGAAGACGATAACTCAATCAGCACCCTTCTTTGGAAATCATGATACTTCATCTCCTAAAAGCAAATGTAATACTGAATGACTCATTCTTTCCGGCTATTAGGTTTCAGATAAATCATTTATGCAGTTTACACCTTCAGTGGGGTTAAATTTGATTGCTCGAGTCTTTGCAGGACACCGGGTTGCCAATTAACAGTCAAAATATACCGCACAGTTTGCAATTCTCTGCAGAGCATGTTTTGGGAACGATAGCTGATTAGTGGTCAACAACCAAAGGTCCGGCGTCCGCATGGCAATTGCTGAGATAGAAGAATTCATGATGTTAGTGTTCGTTGGTTGGCAGGTATTTCTTGTGCGATTTTAAAAGGCGACGCAAGAATGATTGTTTAATGCAAGCATGGATGAAAGCCAGCATAGGACTAAAAAGCTATTTATTGCCTTAGTCTGCTAACATAGTATTGATCTCATTATATTCAAACAAAATACGCAATTATATATCGAGATCTTTGCTTGTATAAACATAATCATACGCTTCATGTGCATTTCCGGTATCTTGCTGCATCGACCATGTAGTTGATAACGTAGCATTAAATTACCCTTTCTGGCAATTGTTTTGCGTACGTGATGCCTCGAGGTTTGCAAAGGCGCGTTTGCATTAAAATCGCTGTGCATTATGCAAATATGATATGCCGCCATATATGGTTCAGCGCAATACACAATGTTTTAGGTAAAAAACGTTTTATATAACAGCACTTTAGACAGCATGTGCATAAATCCGCTAACAGCTTTTGTGCAATATTTTTTAGCCATCCTCTCAAATACAATATCTCCTTATTTATGCTGCAGATTTAGAAATGACAACGCACAAGCATTATCCTGCCTAGTTGAGTGTCTCTGATTCCTTACTATGTCATTGTTATCTTTTATTTATTCTGTTCCAAACATGGAGTTTCGATTATGCAGAGTTTTATAACTTCCCCGAACGTTCGTTTACTTCTGAGCAAAGCAACTTGAATATAAACTTGATGACAGCCATTATGGTGCAGATAATGTCACGATGCAACCACATGCATATTATATTCTACATCGTTTATCATTGCAGCACCAGCAGTGACCCCATTACGATGGTGAATGTTTGAAAGGATTCGCCGATTTTCTTGCTATGTCTTTTATCTTCCGAGAACAGGCTGCAATACCTCTTCTTAATGACCAGTTTGTGTGTACAATTCTGCTATCAACGAAAATGAAAGAACGAAAAACAGTCATTAGTCGATATAAGCGTGTCAAATCTAAAGCAATGCAAACACAAAGTCTTTACCAATCACATGATATATGATGGTGCAATACTGGACAATCGTCATTTGAAAGTCCAACGTTCACAGACCCACATTTCTTTTTCGCCAACACAATAGTTTTGTACTTATCAACCAGATATGTTGCTGTTTATCGCCTCAGAATGCCATTAATTGAAGAACATAAGAAAATATCGAACATGTTACTGCTATTTCTCAAATGGTTCAGAGCCGTGCTATTTCATCTTCTATGCTTCAAAGTGGCTTTCACATTACCAGCCTAGCAGCCCCAAGGGAATGATTATGTCTATGGAAGGGAGTAGGGCATGAGGTGGTGGGCAACGACCGCGAAGACGGGCGAGTGCCAACTTGATATATGACGTGTCAAATAGAATTTAAGCCAACATCATCTACAGTTCTCTATTGGTTCTAAATGCAATTAAATTACCCTCTTTGATGTAACACATTCTCATATATTAGCTTGCGTGGTTCATTATGTAGCGCCAGAGGGTAATAAGTAAATTGCGTAGGGATATTACAACGTACTGTATGGTATCATCGGTTATATTTGTTAAATGTTGTTGCCATGCGTATGGCTGAATCCATGGATGAACACAACCGTAACTTGCAATGCCGATTTCTGGTTCGATTTATCTGTATATGTTTGCTACATCAAACATTTATATAGGCATCGTCTTTAGCCAATGATTATATTCGTAGCCAAGGGTTTTTATCAGCAAACGGTTTTTGTACAGTGGGTTTATAAGAAAGATGCTGATGAAAAGTTCAGGTGAGAACAAACGTCGTATGATCACCTTAAACCACCAGACTGGGTATTATTCTTTCTTAGTTTGCATTCATTTGCATAATGTATGCAAACATGACTGTCGACCGACATCCCCGGCAATAAATCAATCTGAAGAGGGTTTTTCCGCTTTAATTGAAATAAAGTCAAGCCATAAATATACCCTTTAAAAACTCATTTGATTAAATAGTTTGAAAATATAGCATTGTGAGTGGACATTACGGTTGCATCTGTATTTAATCTGTAGTATTCGCATATGGTGGTAATGTATCATTAAATCAATGTCAGGGGTAGCAGATCCGTCAGGACCTTGTAAGGCTTTAAGATGTAAGATTGCAAAGATAAATTTGTCCGACTCGAAGATGACACAGAAAATGGTTGTTTGACCGTTGATCGAACGGTTAATGCTTGTCTAGGAATACAATGGTCAGGACAAATATTGTTTTGTTCCAATGAGTTAATTGTCAAACAGTCTTTCTACAGAATATAAGCAAGTGTATGCCTTTAGAGCATCTACATTCTAAACATGCTGCAATAATATTGCTAATATCGTTAAGGCCAGTCCTTATAATTACGATATAAGGTCAATAAGAAGCCTCATCCGCAACACTTTGTAAAGTTGGGCATTGACGTCTCGACCTTCACGAATGTTCTTGTGTAACGGCCGGCGTTGGTACAAGGTGACAAGCTACTCAACTCTTAACGCTGACGTCAATGTCCTACTTTATCATAAATTAGTATATAGCGTGCGATACTCTACCGATGGCGTGTCGAGGAGTATCTGGCGAGTAATATCACGCCGAAATCCCTGTAGTGTAGCCGACCCTATATCACTCCTCCAGACTCACTCACCCACCATCTTGAAGGAAACGTACGGTGTACAGTCTTTTGTTTAGAGTTCGGATTATATCTGGAAACGTGATACGAAACTTGAATTGGAAACCTCGACATTATTTGAAGGACTTTGAACTAATAAAAATTACTCTGTGGCGAACTCTCGATTGAATTTTATTGAACACCATCAAGACGGGGAGTACAATTGCCCCGCCGGACTCGATCTAAGAATTTGTAAAGATAAACTCTCAACAAGAGGGAGACATCAATTTTACAACTTGACGTATTGTGTCAAGCCGAGGTTTTGATAGATGGTTGGATATGCACCATGTACCTAGCACGTGAAGAATGTAAATAAACGGGAATTGCGTTAGTATCCTACATAATATAATAACTTAAAATATGGTACCATTATCAAAAAGATGCTCTTAATACGCACTTTTAAGACCTGGATGGAGCATCAGCACCTGTATTAAATGATGAGTTTTAAAATGACTTTACGGGCGTGGCGAGTGTTGATGCATGAAATATCCACGACAAGTCATCCCAAAGATGAGACCATTAATGTAAAACAGCTACAGGTCTAATATAATAACTTGCGACTTGCGGCTCAGCATCCGTGACGTTTCATATATTACGCGGCTTTGGTTATATCATGACCAGCAGAATGGTTTTACGAATATTTCAAGTAGAGAACTGTCAAAACTGTTTCCTCATCCTATTAAGCATTCATAGAAAAGAATTTAGTTAGATATTATATGGGCACAGTTGATACGATGATATCTTGCAATAAAAGAGCCGTCCTCCGTTTTATCCGCTGCTTTTATTTATTGCGTGATGGTATTGAGATAAAGAAACCATATATTAACTACTACTGCAGAACTGAGTTCAATTTCATCCAGAATCCAAACGTCCAAATTCTCGAAGCAGTCCAGAGATTCACTGATGCGCCCAAATGAATCAAATCAAAATTACAAATTAATCTCTGAGTGTTATAAGTACATTATGCCACAATCTAGTCCATCGTCATAATGTGTCCATCTCAGTCATGCCCAAGAGAGACCTACGTGTCACATGCCCCCACCCTCCAACTATCTCCTCATACATACCCCATATATTATAGCCACGACCATCCTCTGACTTGGCGTGCCTCAGTCGTTGAGGGAATGACGTTGACCTTTAAAAAATCAGTTCTTTTCTGGCCACCAAGCTCGACCCTTCCCTCCATCTTTAAGGCAGATCACCGTCTTTAATTCTAAAATCATAGTAATCAATAAAGTTTAAGTTTCTTCTTAACCATATGCCTGAAGCTCATGTTCCTTCATCAGCAACCATAATTGCCTGTCGCACGCCATCACACCAATGATTGCATCACAAAAAATGCTGCTTGTTAATTCAATACATTTGTATCGGAACATCCATCACGACCAAGTTTAATGGTTTCATCAACTCGGTCTCGTTTTTCCTCCGCTTATATAATGGATGGGAGTGTAAGGTGAGATTTTCGCTAACAAGCAAACTGACACATATTGCGCCTACTTGTTACAACCAATGCATGCAGCTATGCATTCTAATGGGACGGCAAATGTATTTCCAACGTTCTACCCAAGCGATTATCCCATTAGAGGCAAAAACACAGAGCTATATTCGTGTCGAACAATAAGTGGGATGGATACGTCGGTGGCAATTTATTCTGGCAATGCTGTTGTTCACATGGAATCGTCATGTGCCCTATCAATCAAGGTAAATTGCAGCTCGCTATTAGTCTGTGACAGCATTCATAGATATTCTTCTTTTTCGTTGTGCATTTGCCGTGTGACCGCCATTGCGCTCAAACCAAGCATGTACATCAATAGCAGTTGTCCTAATGCTGCATATAACCCAATTGATGTTAATTACACGCTGGATCGAACTTCAAGTTGGGCTTCAATCGGGATTAATGACAGCTGTGTAAAGATGTAACTTAAGAAAGCGTCAACACGAACCGGCGGCATAAAGAGACTAAAACACTCACCAATGTATAAAGAACAACGAGGTACGTTATTTCAACCATAACTCATCAACGACCAGCGGCTCATACAAGGGTAAGTGGCCTTGGCTATCGCCTAACAAGAGATTGAGGGTCTTAAATGAACATTGAAAATTTACCATGATAATAAGGCAGTATAAGTTAATTCTTTTGTTAAGTAACGGGGTACTTATTGGGATGATAGAGGTGGCTCGTCTTCATCACGCCTCCCCATGCTAAGATATATCCTCCTTATTACTGATGTTGCCGACGTAACTCTACTTAAATGAGGATCGTGGTACGTGAGGTGCTCTGCACACTGATGATAAGGCAATTTCAGTTTTATACGTTAGGTAAGTAACGGCGTACTGATTGGGACAATTGAGGTGCGTTATTCAGGTTGTCGGTACCTCGTCGTCAACACGCCTCTCTATGCTAAGATATAAGCCCCTTGCTAGCTTCGCACGGAACCCCCTACATCAACGCCGCAGATATATGCATTAGGTTAGCTACTTTGTGTCTTATTACGTTTGTGGAACCTGGATAAGTCGTCAAAGTGCTAGTCAAGGTGTTCCTATAATTAACATTACTTGATGGAGGCAAATGCAATCTTCTCTATTACCATAATATATAGTCTAAAGGGAGGCATTGGTCGAATCTTGCGTGTCGTATTCGACCATACAAACATCAACATCATGCTGATGTCGCTCTGGAATGATGCGTGGCAAAATGGGATGAACAAAATAATCCAACAAACCGCTACCATTAATGATCAGCGCTACATCAAGATCACCCAACACAGCGAATATCCCATGCAGCAGCCAGATACCTCGGAAATAGAGACCCAAACAAGTCCGCATGGGACAGATACTATTTCAGGAAAATGATAAGAGCCCACCCAGCACGTACATAGGAAGGAATATGATATAAAAGCCACTCGTTTCCTGCTTTTCTTATAGGCGTCGGTTTCCTACTGCTGTTTGTACTATGAACAGTTTTGTCTTCTATCAGCATGCAGTGATATCCAATATCTTATCCTCTGCTGAAACACAAGCAGATGGAGATGATCAAACAACAAAACTGTTTGCCTTCTTTTGAGGAAATAAGACATGGTCTAACCCTAAAAAGGGTCATTTTGATCGATAAGGAGAGGGAGAGGGAATGATGAGGCTGCTTGATAGAAAGGTATATTTGAGTCAAGGACAACACTTATTAGCAGGGGATACCAATATAATTCATAATAACTATGCATGGCTATGCTTGAATGTAACGGCCCGCGCTCAGGAATGTTCCCGACCGAGGGCTTTCATTCATGCGTTCTCGTATGCCCCGTCAACATTGACATCGAAACATTATTTTCGACAAATCACTATGGCCCACACTCGTTGTTAATCTGTTTGTGTGAAATGTAAATCTGTGGTTAATATGAATGTGGAATTATCCGTTTAACAACATATAAGTTATTTGGCAAATGCGAAACAACATATTAGCTGCTCCTTGTGTTCATCATATATTAATAGCATATTCACATTACGCAGAAAATGCATCTGAAACAGACACAAATATGATTCGTGGACAAAAGCATATATTGACAGAGCAGAATATAATTGTCAATATCACACTTTGTGGTGGCTTACAACTGCAGGCTCAAAAGGACATACTCTTCAGGCTGTTGATGAGGCAACTGTTATACACCTTACATATGAAAGCCTTTACTGTTAAAATAGCAATATAACATTTGTCATATCCGGCGTTACACAGCACGTCCTTTGCAGCTATTCGATCCCTCAGAGCAGGGGATTAAGGTAGTGCAATTGATGAGCGCATGGTACTTAGCGTGATGACAGTAACTTAGAGGTAGGATTATGAAGCGGACAAAATGTTGCATGACATGAACGCTGAAATGTCAAGCAAACACATATATTACGCCCCGTGTATCACTTTGTTCAAGCACTCCTTTAAAGGAAACCCTTTTCAACCTAATTTACACTCGACGTCAGCTAGCATATGTACAGCATACAGATCGCGAAGTGAAAAGGACGTTAACCCATGTATTTTATCTTGCTTGATTTTGTTGAGACAGGAACTATTATCGTACAATTGCTATCTGATCTGCATAGTTAAGGTCGCAGTTAAGGATAATTAATTTCGTTTAAAACATTCTGTCATCGAGATTATTGTTCAGCACGAACACAATGAAATACTCCCTATTGCATTCAACTGCAGTTCTCGTTTGTGACTGAGTACAGATTGAGCAAAATATAGAATATTACCATTAACGGCAAAATTCAGCGCCTCGATAAATGACCCAAACCGGCTCTATAATTTATACATTTACTGCTTTGTATTTGATTGGATTAAACATGTACGTCACGAAACGTGGCAAGCTAATGATGAGGCTCTGTATATGGGGCAAGGTGGAATGACCTCTTAGCGTGATGTTATCTAATAGGCCGCTATTATGTCTTAACAAGGTATATCGGGCCTGATAGAATAATATTTTATAATATAGCCTAGCCAGTTTCAGTACCGTGAGACATGGCCATGTGTTTGCGACTTAATACAGAATTTCGACCACATTGCACAATAGTTAGATGTTTCATTAATGGGCTCATCACGGTCAGTACTACCAGAATCGCGGACATGTTTAGTAAGAGCACCATTGAAAAAATGGGATTCTAAACTGTTTGCTTCTATTGCAGGTCAGAACAAGAAGTTTAACAAGACAAGATTCATTCGTCTCCCCATTGATATCATTATCGACGCATTATTTACCACTTCAGGTGTGTATTGAATACAAAACGATTGATGATTTCGGCAACTACGACTAAAGTGATTATTCCATCAATTATTCGATCGGATAGCATATAATCAACACATTAAAAAACGACTATATTAGACAAGAATGAACCGACTACAATCCTGAGGTGCTAACGTAAGCAGTTCGAGCTTTTCCCCCGTTGGTGTGGATATTATTGATAACCCGGGAAAGTAATATCGGAATGACTATACGAGTATCGCTACGGCGAAGAACAGAAGGTCAATAAAGACCAGCAGATCACGAATTATATGCATATTGAACGTCTTTCAATCAAATTGATCTGTACTGTTTGCCTCATATGAGAGCGATATGTGCCCTATGGTAGAACGCTGATCGATAGCATCTCATTTAGAGCCATTTCTGAAAATCAATCAAACTAGATTTTGATGTGAAAGGTATGCAACAAATAGCGACGTTTTTTTGGTGAGAAATGTGAAGCACATGCCACGCCATGGCGCTAATTTCCGAGCGCCGCATTATTGAAATAAATTGTTTACGCCCAAACAATGTGCTCGAACACACCGAACGCCATTCATCCAACGAGCCCTAGTATTGAGCATGGTATTATGGTATCTACCTAATCTGTTTGCAATGAATTGGTTATCGTTTCGATTGGCAATGAATAGAAACTGACAGTTCAGTCAATTAATAACAACATTATTGTGGATATAATAATACTTAAATCGAAATTCACTTTTATTTTACTTATCATTTTAAGGATATTTCTCTAAAATATTTTCCATGATGAGAGCAATACACAGAAGTATTTCTACGCCAAGGCATACTATACGCACGGCACTATAGGCGTTTGTCGACAATAATTTAATGATATAATGTTTTTGCACCATTAGAGATTTGCAGCTAATGTATACTAAAAACCAACAGTGTGATTTTCAACCAATTTGATAAATCCAACAGAAAAATAAATTGCATTAACGGTAACAAGTAACCGGGCATTCAATCACGCGTAACGCAGTTTATGTAAATATACGGATTCTGTCTAAAATACAACTTCTTAGTTTAACAATTACTTGCTATTATGTCATTCATCACTGGTGCACTGTACAATTATGCGAGCAGCGAATGTTGTAAAACCAAGACGTTCTCTTGGCAAATAATATTAATGCGCCTTGCTTGTCGTTTGCTCCACTAATGTTACTTCAGTCGCATGTGGTCTCTAAGGCAACATTCATCACAGTAGTGGCTCTCAGGGAGAGAAAAGTAGGCCATGGGTCATGAGGCACGGCTGTGCGTTGTTACCCATAAAGCTGCCTAATGCGACCTCCTCATTTAACGCGTTGTCTGGTCTATCGAATGGAGCCCGATGATGAGTGGATATGCCGGCATTATCAAAGCTCATTGCTCATGTTTAACATAATAATGTAGATTCTAGGCTGATGAATTCCGTGTTATTGGAAAACGCGTCAACCAATGCGTACAGCTACAATGATCGCTGAAACATAGCCAAGACTTGCTCTTGATAAGCTCGCATTCTTAGTCTTGGTCCTGTGCTACCTACTGTGTCAAACGCCTTTGTGAAACGTACAGCATAAAGTGCGCAGTCTTGTTATATGTACTTTTCTCATAGTTGTCTGAGACCGAAGATCATGACCACAGTGCTGCAGTTTTGATCTGTGTCTCTTAAACTATTTCTGACATAATATGAAAAGATTATCTGTTAAGGCGAATCCTGGCAAAGATCTTCTCAGCAATGGATAACAGAGAGATTTCTTTGAAGTTATAACTCTGTTCTTTCTACCACTTTGTAGATGGTTATCAGGTTGGCTTTTGTCTAAACTTACGGAACTAAATCCTATGTCGATGGCTCGGTGATTGATGATGCCTGTTGAGCAGATTTGCTTCTACATGCATCCATACTTCAGCAGGAATTCCAACTTCCCCAGATACTAAGCCATCTTTCATGTTAGTGATTTATCTTGTCCACTCGTTTCTTATTGGGATCGCATAGATGTATGTGATGATAGTACGCCATTTGTCAAGAGCTTCTTGTTCTGGGTCGCCTCTTGGCCATTAAGTTGATTCAGATAGTGATCGTTCCATCTATCAAGAACTCGTTTGCTATCAGAGAAGGTCTCCTGTTCATCTGTTGACTTAATTTGTACTGATCTGAACTTTCGAGTTCCCCAAATTGCATTGAGTTCATTGTTGAAGCTCTTTAACTCGTTTCGATAAGCTGCTCTCTATGGCCTCTCTGTATTCATCTCCCGTTTCAATCTGACATCATAGCACGGGTGTTATTGAAGTGGTCTGTAGGCATCTTTGTAAGCTGCAACAGTAGATGCTACTGTTCTGTACTACCCTTTGGTGGACATGGGATCTCTTTTCCACAAGGTTTTGAAGCTGCTGACCAGAGGGACCAAACCAGTCCTGATGTTTTCTGGCTTGCTTGCCAAGTGATGATGTAGCTGCGTTGTATGCAATCTGTTGCAGAGCTGCTCATTCTTCTCCAGGTGACAAGCCTTTCACTTTCTCAAATTTGGTAAGTGTATTGTCCATCTCCCGTGAAGCGTTATCTATGACTAATGGATTACTGTTTTGCTGTGTTGAACTCGGATGGTGTTGTTGGCCCTTGCTTATTTTGCATCTGTTTAGGTTGAATGCTTCTGTCCACCCTAACATATAGTTATCAGTTCCGGAATTTGCTTATCGCATGAATCGGGTACTTTGAATATCCATCTTATCCCGACATCTTGTGATGATGAAGTCTATCATAGGCCATCTGGAGCGGGGACGCATTCATGTGGTCTTTCTTTAGTCTTTGTACTTAAGAATGGTGTTCGTCACTATCAGTTAGAATTCTGAGCACAAGACCAGTAGGAGCTCACCATATGAGTTTCATTTCCTGATCCCATGCTTTTTCATGGCCAGCGACCATTTATCATTATCTCTTCTTATCTATGCATCGACGTCTCCCATCACAAGCGAATTAACATTTTGAAGGATCTTTCTCAGCGTTATTGCCAGCTGGTTGCAGAGGGCCTCCTGTGTTCATCCGGGTTTGTCATTGTTGGGGCGTACACACTGATGATCGTAGCACAGATGTATTTTGGCAAGAGTAGTCGCATGGTCAAGATGCTGTCGTTAATTAGTCTTGGTATCTGTGTTAGCGTTGACACAATGTCTTTTTGATAGCTACTGCAAGTCCAGTTTATCCGCGTTCTCCTTTGGGTTTGCCATTCCAGAAGAGGCACGAAGACTGTCATGTTCCGAGATCATATACGCACCAACATACACACACACACACACACAGATAGATATAGAGATATATAGATAGAGAGATAGATAGAGAGAGAGAGAGAGATAGAGAGAGAGAGAGATATAGAGAGAGAGATAGATGAGATAGAGAGATATATATAGAGAGATATATAGAAGAGAGATAAGATAGATATATAGAAAGATAGAGGTAGATAGTTATATAAATATAGATAGAGATATTTAGATATAGAATATATATAGATAGATATATATATATATATATAGATATATATATATATATATATATATATATATATATATATATATATATATATATATATATATATATATATATATATATGATAATGTACTGGAATAATTGCACGGAATAATTGCACGGTGTATTTAGCATTTAGAAAGAAAGTTGTATGAATGACGGATTTGGTCTTAAAAATATTCATTTTGCCTTCGTTATCAAGTATCGACAAATAATAATATACGTGATACTCATAACAATTGATATACCATCGCAATGGTGGTTGGAATCACTGTTTATGTCCTGTTTGGCCATTGCTGATGTCGCCTAGTGCTTGATTATCCTTTACTTTGCAGCTGGTTCAAAGGTTCATTCAAAAGGTCTCCTAAATGTTAAATGCCTTATATCATACAGCGTGTGAAGTGATTTACGTCGGAGAACGCCGCAACCGCGTACTTTATTCACACAATCCTTCACATCATCACCGTTATCATTTGTACGATAGCCTGCTTTGCTTACGTTTTGATGACAGCGAAGTCGGAGAGGATATTGCAAGGAGATTGTATGCTGTTTAGAATGGCAAACAAAGCAACAAATGCGTTTATCGGACACGTATGCTTGTAGCTATATCTCATCAGTAGCATTGACCGTCCGTTTTTGTTCCCTCCCTCTGTCTTGTACTTGTGAGGATATCATGTGACTGTTAGCGTACTCGATCCAGGTACATATTTACAGCGCATAACCCTTGGTGTAAGAAAAATAATGTTTATATTTGCATTACCATTACACAAACACCAAAATCCCTAGTCATAGTCATCCTAAGCAGATATGATCGTTTGTAGCACCAAGGTATCACAAACAATGCTGCAGCTGGTGTAATGGGAAAACTCCCCTTACATCCGCTGCAGACGGTACTTATGCCTCAAGGTTCATCAATTGTCTTTATATAACCTTCGAGCAGGTCAAGGACAAAAACTGCTGTGCCAAAGCATGTATGAACATTGATAACCGGGATTTAATCTCCTCACTTCTCCGTTGCTTTTGCTCATTGATAATGCCAAATTCTAGTCACGACGTGCAACGAAGCGCCTGTCATAATCATCTGCGCAAGCATTGTCTTCTGCTCCTAATTAGTACTTGTCACATGCATAGACAAATTAGGGCAACATAATACTGCACGTTATGGATACACTATGGTCGCAACTTAGGACAAGTATCTCTAATATGTATTGGCCATCGGAATATTGTCATATTTCATGTCATTTGTCAGATGGATGTATCACAGCGTGAAGAACCTGGTTCAATTCTTTGAAATATGAAAAGAACCATGGGATGGACGGGGCTGATTGCGGGGAAAAGCAGCTTCTTTTGTATTTACGTGTCACAATATAAAGGCAATCGATTAACCGAAGGCTTCCTTATTTATTTCTTATATAGAGTATAGGACTTAGCAGCTTAGATTGACTAACACATTCACCTTCGATTAGTTATCATCCAATAGCAACACTTCATCTTCGCCTCTTTTCACATCTAAAGAAGCCGTGAGTGAAGTGGGCTGAATAACCTGATCGACGCGCAGTACTCTAAGTTACTCATTTAGGAAAGCAATCCAGGTGGTCCAATCAACGAGCAAGCGCTACGCCATAATTTATTTCAAAAGTGATTACAAAATGGCAGGTTCTATGACAAGCATTAACTAAGCTATTCAAAACAATGTTGTAGGAGAGAGACATGATTGTATGATCTAAAACTGGAAGTCGAAAGAGCCTGTCCATAATGCGATCAGTGCGCTGCGATTCTACAATGACAATGAATTACTGACTTATCCTTGACCAATTTTTGCAATGCAGTGCGCTGTGCAAGATATGACAAACCCACATGAATTGGCTTTGACAGTGAAAGAAACAAAACGGATACTAATACGAAATCTTATGTCTATTGTTTGAGAGCACGATATTAATTTTAGCGGAAAAATCTAAAGAAGCGAGCGTTTTGTGTTTCTTAGATTATGGATTAACACGCATAATTATAGGCTACGACTTGCCAAATGAGTCGTCTATAGATTCGCTACGAAAGCTGCCATATTTTATGAAAGTAATTTGCTTATTGAATATATTTTTGAGACGAAATTTCGGACTACACAATTATAAAGCATTGCATAAACGCATGAATTGGGAAAGTGAAAATATAGGGACAATATAAAAAATCCTGAAGGACCTGTTCTTTGTCACAACGTGCTCATACTCAAGCAAACGAATGTAAAGTCTAACTATTCGGCATTGACAGTAAACATTGGTTTGATATATGACTCTCAGACACGCCCAAATCAGTATAATGGTTCGGAGAGTAAGCTCTAGGTCCATATCGGACCGTTAAATACTTTGATTAATATGCTGTAATTGTATGACGAAATACAGAGCATTGCATCATCCCTGGTAAACGGGCCGTTGACAGCGATTTGACATCTTCTAACACACCTATGGAGCATCATTACGAAGTCCCTACGATAGTGATTCATCTCATAAACTCATATACTGCCACAGTAATGTGTGTCCCATGTGTCACCCCAACTCGTGGCCGTCTTGATAATCTTGTAATGTCTGTGATTGACCATTAGGTCACCACGGCGGAAGCCAATGAGTCTAATAAACTTTGGATAATGCGACACAGCCGGAAATGAAGCGCCGTAGTGTTTGGAACGTAGTGTGCCAGAATACTTCCTGTGATATTTATCATTTTGTGCAATCCATACGAGTATAGCATTTGTGCAGCTAATAAGCCAGATATTTGCTTTGGGTGAGAGATGCGCATTCTACCTCATGCGACAAAGAATATCTTTAATCAACAGCCAATGACAAGATATCCTATCGCTGACAAGAAGAATCATATGCCGCAAATATTGGTGAACTCTCACAGAAGCTGAGGTGTACACATAGCATTTGCTATCTATTTGGTTTCAATTCAACTCTCGGCACAAATAATAACAAAATAAGTATATTAATTTTCTACAATTTGATCGAGTAAGTCGAAATTAAAACCCAGTATATGCCAATTCTTTGATTTCACCACTCATGTAAAGCACAGGCGCTACGGCACGCACGTAGGGTCTAGGTCTTTTCAGGCTTTGATGAACCCTGCAGTACAACGATGCCTGATTATATATCTTTCACTTATAAATGTATTTGTAGTTGGTTTCAACTCGTTGCATTTATTGTGCAGTGTCGGAAAGTTGCGTGAATAAATTGCAGTGTTAACATCTACGTTGAGTGTGTATGATAGATAATACCGTATATAACACGGAAGTGATAGAAGGAGATAAATGCAGAGCGGTTGTCTAAAACAGTGGCGTTAACTATCATGTCTGCTCGGAAGACCGTGACATTATTCAAATCAGCAACTTCATAATGCATTACAATATGCTTCTTCTACAGAACATATTGCTGAACAATGATAAGTCTATGTCCATGCAATTTAAGATTAAATCTTACGTCCTGGCTACTTTTTATTCAATTTTGACAGTGCCCTTAGCGACGATGATACATCATATGCAGTACCTATATAATCTTACCTACCTCACTAAGCCAGATGTATTGGTAGGTCACATGCAGAATCGCATCGACCGGCGGTAGTAAAGGGCCAAGGAACCGTCACTGAGATGTGCGTTGAAGATCTGTGCTGAATGAGACACGAAAAAGAGCTTTGCAATGCAAATGCTTTTGTGCACTGTCTTTCTCCCACCATATGAATAATGTTGCCTAGAGTATTATTGTTTATTCTGCTCTGAATATTGTTAATAACCAAACAGGAATATCAACGTCCGCCTCGTAATAAAACTTACCATCTCCGTCACCAATTCAATTAACTACCATTACCCGCCAATGATAGCAATCCGCTCTGTTTAACGACATCAGATATTCAATCGAATGAATGTCACAAGGGACGTTCTATTTTTGCAAAAGCGTGGTATTCAAATAATAACCTAATAGCAATATGCCAACTACCCAAGTATTACTACCACGATTACGTCTTGAATTGCTATAACGTTAATTAAATGAATGCGTCTTCAATACTGCAAGAACACAATCTCTTAACTCCTGTTCTATTTCCTGTGAAAGTGAATAAGATATATACATGCATATATATATATATATATATATATATATATATATATATATATATATATATATATATATATATATATATATATATATATATATATATATATAAATATGCGTGCGTATATATATATATATAAATACACACACATATATATATGTATATAAATATATATTTATATATATATATATATATATATATATATATATATATATATATATATATATATATATATATATATATATATATATATATATTCATAGTAGGAATGCTGTTATTTGCAAAGTCGGTGTTGATACTGAGAGTATAGTGCATGATTCATTAGTGTCGCTGCATAGAAAAGCAATATTCGGAAACGATAGCAAATATAGTACATCTTATTAACTGCTGGAGCATTGCCTCTCGTTAATCCTTCTCCTTGAGGTTATACCGAATCGAACAGGTTATATTCAATGGTGTAGTCAAAGTTGCAACATGCGTTTCGCGTGAATCTCTGAAATATTTTGATCGGCACATGCGCATTAAAAATGCCTGGCGATGCAATTCCTCGTGTCGATCCTAAAGAGAGGGAAAATATCGTAATGGCTTGCAAAACTACCTCCATTATGAACAAATGAGACACATAGTTGAACCACACTTAAATTAACCTCACGCCCTACTACACGGTGATTTCTCTGAAGCACTATTTGCTGGTGACTCAAACGCCATTTGCCGCACACAAACAATATGCGTTTTATGCTGGGTGCTTGTTTCAGGAGCTTATAGACTATGATGACTGCAAAACGACATACTTAATTTTAACCAGCAAAGCGTTGGCGTTAAAATCTCATTCCGGGCGGAGCCAATAGCCTGTGTAACAGCGTCGTCATCGTCGACTCGAGGTAATGTACGTCTTAGTTATTGAATGTTAATTTTTGTTTGATATCAGGTCCGTGTGATACCTTCGCCAAACTATTGCTTGTAACTGGCTTGAGTATATATATAATACTGTCGTCTATATGGCTTTCAATCTCAAAACTGTGGATAACAATCGGATTACTGCTGAGGTCCAACATATGCAGCAGTGTTCGTATTGATTTTCTGTCAATTACAGCTGCAATGTAGAGGTTATGTTTCACATATGTCATGTAAGGATATGTTACAGATTCATGATTGAAACAATAACGTGAAATACTAACCTATCCACGAGTAAGGAGAGCCACTGTTATTTGGATAACGGTACCGCAATAAACAGCTAGGTAATACTTATAATGCATCGATGGTGGCGAGGATTAATTTTATATCAATGTTTCTCTTTTCAACTCGAGATTGACATTCGTCGAATGAAGAAATCCATCAGGGAACGGTTATTGTCGGAAATTACTTTCCTCGAGGCAATGTTTAGTCTTTTCCTCATTATGATACTTCATATTGCTTTCTTCGTATCAACAATTGTATGTATGATCGTGATATTGGCAAAACTAGCTTACAAGTGTCACTCTTGAACACCGTTGGTATAGGGCAGATCAAAAGTACCAAGCGTTGGTTAAAACCTATTTCACAGTACCGATCACTTAACTTTCCTTAAAATAGAAGCCTAACAGTTACTGCAATGAGGTACAATTTGATCTTCTCGCTTAACAGATACCTAATTGTTATATATATGTTCTGTCTAATGTTGCTAAAGTATATTGATGATGAGGAATGGCACAGGCAGACTTAGCAACTGCCCAGCCCTTTTCATTAAGTTGAAACGCGCATACAGACCGCCTCTAAACTGCGTATTTGCTTGGTTTCTCAGGTAATTGAAGCTTAGAGTGAGTTTTGTTAATTCAAAGATCCTATATCATGATAACCAATGCAGCAAGAGATGTAAATTTTTTAGATAAAGGTTTATAGTAGTAGCACGTGGCTTTATGACCGCATGCGTCATTGGCTAAAAACAAAACGTTTGTTATTTTTACAGCTTAGACGCATTAAGTATACAAGCCTCAATGACATGGGCATGTTGTTATCATTAATATATCTGCATAATTCAAGTTGATTCGCAAGATAATGCGTCAACAATTCTAGTGCTCCATTGTCTGCACTACTTGATGTGAAAATTAATTTAATACAATGTCACGATGGTATTAAGGATACCGCCCCGTGCTATTGAGTTATTCTTACGATCGCATAAAGTAGTTGGATGGATAAGTCAATGCCAAATTACCGTGAATGACAACATACTTTTAAACAGCGCATACATGTTTTAGTTTTAGAAGGATCAGTTTAGTCATTGCAGTCATTTGAATAAGCATAGGCAGACAAAAATCTGGTTTGCCAATATTAGTGTGGCGTTTGCTCCTTACATTGGCTTATAAAAAGGCTCGTTTAATGTGAACAGCGTTCTAATGAATGTATCCCCCTTTGTAGCGCAGAGCGTTTCAGTAATATGTTGTTAAGGAAAAGGCAATATGCTGCCATGTACGAATGGCTAGTTCAATAATTCTTTCACGGAACGTGACCCTTTATAATTACAACTAGTATGGACATCCAGACGAACCGAATAATGTTTGTAATACAAAGCTACAGTAATTGATTATCCGAACTTAACCACATGTCTCGTTTGACTCAGTTGACCAACCAGTCGGCAAGAATAAACTACCGTAGAGTGTCATTAACAGACAGTCATGTTTGCAAGACAATAAACATTGATAAGTTAGCCACTACTGCAACGAATTCATCCATCGTATTCTTTTTTCAAAGAATGATTAGCAACACGAGTGCTTTATGCCATAAAATGCATCACAATAAAGGGGATAGGACTGACGTTATCTATATAAGGGTTGGCTCGGATATACTGCTTGAGAATCATGACAGCCTTTAAGCAGTCATTCTTTCCGAAAAGATAAATAGTTCTGTAAATATTCCATTTACCCACTAACGTTTCGGCCACAAACTTTATCGCTAGGTCCTGCAAAATTCTAAGATCATGTATGGCGGTCAGGACTGATGGAGAACGAAAATCTACCCGGCTATAACATGGCCTCTGGAATTTCAACCGTCTGCAGGAGGCAACTGTCGATGTTGGTCTTAGTGTAGAGGTGTAGATGGGGTTATTACCCTTCAAGTGCCAGATAATGGAGCCCTGTGCCTACCTAATAGATTGTTGGATATGATGGGTCTTTATCGCGGTCCTGATGGGCGGTAGATTGGTTCAGGCTCATCACTTTTAGTTGCTTCAACACTTTATGGCCACCTCGATTCAGTCAGTACTTTGCACAACACACTAGATGGTGCTCTTTCGCTAAGCGTGGTACTAACGGAATTGTGCATGCGTGGAAAGTTCAGCTGCAGGATCATAAGGGACGGCTATTGAACAACCTTGACTCTCCGGCTAGCATTGTTCCTGCATTTACGATATGTCAATAACAACGACTGTCTATGGACTTCTACAGAAAAAGACGGACCTTTTGAATATGCAATAAAAAAACCTTTGTAGTGGACAAATATAGGGATGTTATGACTGGAGCGTTAAACATGCAATATGGTAAAATACGTCGGCTGAGAGACCCTACCGCAACATAGCATGCTGCAAGCTAACAGTATGTTGATCTCCGGAAAAAGAAATCCTCGCGTAAGCCAATTATTTCGTGTGGTTAAATTAAAACGCGATGACTGTATAGAAACTGTTTTAATTATTTTTGTGTATGGTATACTATGCTGTCACGTGGTAGAACATTAAGAATGGGGGTGTCCGCTTGAGCCCCACATTTAATTCCCTTTATCATTGTAAATGAAGTTTCATATGATATGGTCGCAGATCAGGAGCAATTTTACAGCAGCCCATTTACCATGCTATGCTACAGACACGTTTAATATGCCGTTAAATAGAGATGATATTGTCAAATTCAGAGGGACTACTCACAAACATTGTGTCGTTGCATCATTCCTAATTGAACTTGATATATAGCCCTTGTCAGTTGAGTTTTCAGGTACCGGCTTATACAGATGCGTAAAGAAGCATCTACATACTCGACAGGAATAGAGAGATAGCACAAGAGAGTAGACCTCCCTGAATATTTAAATAAGACTATGACCGATGATCTTATCATGCTAGATGATATAATCTTCGGTTGTTTCACTAAAGGATTCCGCCAATAAACAGTATGATGGCAACCAACATAGACAGTTAGGCGCAGGGACCTAAAATAACATACAAACATATGAAAGAAGCCTATCATTACAATTTGAACTGATGCAAGTGGGGCCCTGCACAGAGGATATGAGGGGTTGTTTTGTGATGGACCAAGGGGTCAAACTTCACGTCACTCAAGCCTTATACCATTTTATCAAGTGGTACGATCATTCGTATTTGGTTGTCTTCCTGTGTGGGCGCTGATGCTGATACTACATCAGTTGTTTCCGGTATAAATGGAACAAACCAAGCCGTATGGATAAGTAAATCTGCTGGCCTGCGGGCCGTTTCAATATCTTTAGACCCTCCTTCACAGCTGAAGCAAGGCAGCGTTACCAACTATTACACAACCACTTTAACACAAAGCAGGCATCTGATCGGTTGTATCACTCCTTATTGAACTTGACTCGTAGATTTATAGACTCACCATAAAATAACAAGCAACCGTTCCGACTCCACTGCTATATCCAGCATAAATAGCACGTTCAGTTTTTTGGGGATTATGAACGCTGCCCTGCTTGGTTACGATATTAATAAAACAAACATCGATGGACCTCCTTGACTATGACGAAGACAAGAGTATCATGTCATAAGAGAGTCACTTAGATCTTCATAAGCTTAGCCGTGGCTTATATGAACAATGCGCTTATACTGGATACCAACCCATAGATAATAGTACATTGTTCACCCTGGTATAAAATATCATAGATTTATGTCACATGCATATGTTACTTTGTTCATCAATGAATGAGTGTTTGAGTGACTGATATGTTATTTTAGGAGAACAAATGATGATATGTGTGTGCGAGTGAGCGAGAGAGTAAAATCAGAAATTAGAGGGTACGGCTATTAGACAGACCGATGACGAGATTGCATGGATGAACGAAATACAAAGCAATTAATGAATGAACGGTGGTCGGATTGTGTTGGTAGTATTAGGCGAAAAGGGTCGTGGAATTTTCCTTCTTAAAAAATCCACTCTCATACATCCTATACTGTGTATTAAATGAAGCTGCTGCGAAGGTTCGCAAATAGAAACACGCGCCGTGTTTGTTCATCGGTCCACATAACCTGGTGTTGCTCACTGCGTATGCAGCCCACGCCATGGCATCTAATCGATTGTTCCAAACTTAGCCAATCCGTAGCATATTAACAAAGCTCATACGCGATACTGTGATGTATAAGTGTACAGCAGCTCATCAGGGTAGAGATTTTTGTGCACTTTGAAGCAACAAGTTACTCGTTGGTCTGTAAAGCAATTTTGTATAAGTCTAGCCATTGGTTGTAGCATCCTAGCAGTTGCACAAAATCAACCGGTTTCATCCAGCTTACCATCGATTTCATATTGTCAGCCAATTTGCAAAACAGCCACAACAACAAGAAAGTGATATTTCTTAAAAGCGTACAGTTACTATGGATGTTATATGCACGGAAGAAGCATATAGATGATGCGAAATTTGTCGCCATCGGGTAATGTACGATCAGAGGCCCTCAATGATAGTAACCAGGTCGACTGTAACGTCAGCAACTAAGCGTTATATCAGTAAAACGAACTAATGAGTTGTCTGAATTGCATTGCTATTATTGTGCGAATATATGCTAGTGCTCGTTTTACGCCCCCAGTGACACTGTGACTAACTCATCGTTTCCCTCGCTCATATACTCACCCGTATTCACTCAGGTTTTACTCACTGCAATACGCATTTACCTTAGCACTAGTTCCTTCACTCACTACTGTACCTATTTACTCACCCCTATTAGCATACATTAGTTCAATCGCAAAGCAATTTTCGTACCTATTCATTTGCTCCTTTTTATTTCCTAAAGTTCTTACTTAACATTCATCTCGCACATTCGATCATGTATCCCTCTTACTTAAATTTTGGTATAAGTGCGAATTTTATGTGAAATTGCCATTCCTCACGCACAGAGATTCAAATCGCCCGGAGCGCTGCACCTTCAGATAGCGAAAAAAGAGCAAAGATAGCCACTATCTGGTTCGTCATCAACTATCATACGTGAGTGCAATACCGCTTTCATCAATCCCTCGATTGTTTGTTTTATTTATGACGAAACTTGAGAAGACATTGAACAGCATCGGCCAGTTCTGCTGTTATTAGGACAATGCTTATCGATGATGGGTGACGTATAAATTACCATCTGTTTGAATCGAATATTCATAATGGTTTACCTATGCATGACATTCTTGAACCACTCTAGTTAATAAATCAATTAATCGACTTAAGAATCGACGCACATTATTAAAATCGTCTATGAATTACACATGATATAACAAGCCTATAGAAGACGATCGCCCAGCAATTCGTTAGCTACGTCCAAGTCGACCGTAATTATGACATCAAACATCTGGATAAGATTTCATTTAGAAGACGCTGTACAGATAAAGTTTGGTTGTCAGCAAAATACCTAGAGGAGTGCTAGATACGGAATGATGTTATGGAGGATGGAGTCAAATAATTCAAATAATATTGGCTTCCATGCAAAGCGATTAACAACCATTTGTCGCCTTGGTCATTATGAAGCATTTCATTTTGTTCCAAGACACAGTTCACCAGATTATATTCATTCAATACCCTCTTTAAAAAGCATGATAGATGCGAGAGCATTTTGAAGTAATTCGTGGGTCGAACAATGCGAGGCGGTTGTGAAAAATCCAATTGCATAAAGTGGTTGTTGGCAAATATTGTATCAGCCGTTGAGAGCCATTTTTTTATATAAAAGATAACCCCTGAGCAATTTGGCGTGAACAAGTTACTGAGTTTCGTTGCACACAAAACCCGTTGAGACTTGAATGACACAAATAGAGACCCATCAATGTCCGGATACTTGTTGATCCAGTCGACCTCGCCTTTGTGCACTCAACGCCGTGATGTCATGACATTACTAAAGGCTGAATCGATTTACGTTCACAGGGGGAGTCCAAGCAAATGGGTAAAACTTCTTTAGTACTTGTATGCCAATTTTTCGCGGATGTGTCAGGTCAATCGTTGAGGTATGCCCTTTGGTACATTTATACATAATGCTATGAGCAGAGAGCAGTGTAGCAATATGAAACGATACGATGTAAGATAGTGACCGTAAATAATGCTGGGCTTTTCGAACGCTTGAGTTTTTCATCGTTCGCGCACAAGAAGAGTGGAAGGTTTCCACTATATGTTTCGCAGGATAAGCTGCAGTAATAACAAAATGCAGTATAGGGAAGCTAATATTTGAACTGGGCTAACGATATCAGAACGCCGACAACATTGCCATCAGAGGTGAACAATAATGATGCAATGTTTAGTCCAAATGCTAGAGAACAGACATCGCATCGCTGAGACGCAAGATCTCAACTGTGCATTAGGTGCTATTAAAGTATATTTTCCTCAACGGAATCCACCTAGACAGCTACAAGCTGCTGGATGATTGAATATAAAAAAATGTAACAACATAACGCTTCCTGTGATATGGTTTTCGCCTGCAAC
>CM067352.1:21329855-21350955 GCA_034190875.2 Urechis unicinctus | reverse complement strand
AAGGAAATTAACGCCTAATAAAGCAATCAGTATTGCTCTTGCAAACCAGGGAGTCCTGCCACAGTATAAATTCGTGAACTTCACAATGCAGTTTGTCGAGCGTATTAGTCCATCAGGCAAGGGATACCAATCAGAGTAAATTTTTCTTAAATGATGATTCCGGGATCTAATAACTTATGTCAATGAATAAGAGTAGCATTTATGATTTTACTCGGGCCAACAAATTTCGATTCGCATAAAACAACCGTTCCTGAATGGCATCTTTGATCTCCGTCCGTAATGAATTGAGACAAACTCGAAACGTATGTGAATCTGGTACGTTGACAATATATTTACCGCTTGCTATTTATTTCATTTAGATACTCCGGTCCTATATTCGTCCTGCTTAGCGGTAGTGACATGCATTGACCCATTGTGTGTGTGTGTGCGGTACGTTGACGCAGTGTAAAGGTGACGCTAATGAGACTACAATTATGGCTAAATTCATTAGAAAGGCTAAGTCACACTTCCAAAAAGGTTACTTGCATTATTCTCAACCGATGATCTTCTCTCCAATCGTACTGAATCGGAAAAGTAAACCTTTGTTGCTTTAATGTTCTTCTTTTGATGTCTTCTTTCTTTTATACGTTCGGACGATGATTTAAATTGTTTAAGCTACCGTTAGTTCGACGTTATTTTATCCACCATGAACGCGGACCCATAGCATAATGCGCAAAGTGTATTACCGCTTCCGATTGCTGCAATTGTAAAATTTTCAAATTATGCTGATGGGCACTGATATGTAAAAAATAACGCACTCGGAGACAATAACTTGGAGATTGTGATTTTGATATAGGTATTAAATTATACATCAAATGTAAATGTCCAATTGGCTTAGGAGACCAGAACGTCAAATTTATTATGGCCAGCTTAATGCAGTTTTTACGGTTTAGTGCCAGACGAAAACTGGATAAGTAAAAACTGGATATGTTCTAATAAAACAAATGCAAGTGACGTATTAAACCTGACGCGCAGGATCATTTCTATGATTTTATCTGCACTCACGATGGTAGTTTACAATACTTTTTTTATCGTAGGCATAAACAATATGTTGCTAAGCGATGCTTAACACATAAGTCTGATCCGCCATAAGCCTGCACTATACGCGTCGATGGGTTGAGTTTCCGTCACATAAACTTATCTGACTTCGGTTACTAGTGAACAAAAGATTTTATCTCCACATTACGCATTGACAGCTGCGCACAAATGCCATGCCAGCTTCATGGCTAAGACTTAAGTATGATTCTGCCGTATTGTATAGAGTTTGCCTCGATATATTAAACTGAATTCTGCCTGAGCCAGCGCAGCCATCGCGCGAATGATCCGTCTCATAGTAACTTACTGCTAATTCAGCTAGAAATATGAAAAGCTTTACAACATTGTCCTTGCTGATGATGACCCCACTACACCACACGCCTACTCCGCTGATATAATGTGGCGATTATTGCTGCACTTTTATGGATTCAATTGCTTTTAGTATCTACGACTGCAATTCATGATTCAGCCATTACGAAATAGGACACCTTTTTTAGTTTTTTTAATTTCAGAGTGATTGGAAAGTGCACATGACACATAGCCTTCAATAAATATCCACGGTTTGATTAACCTGTAACCTAACGCTTACTTATACTGCGGCATTCACGAAGCTAAAGCCGTGTTGAATAAGATATGCGATTATAAAAGCAGCGGCATGTAAAGATATGTATTTCTGTAAGTTCCTTGCTTTTGTTCAACCCCTGGGTCATCGCCGATGCAGCTTCTGGTATTGCTTGTCCGAGAAGGGAAACGATTCAAATTGGTAAAAGTGGCTATCATTTCAGATTGTTTGCCTAGAAGAATAAGTAATCTTCGATGAATAACGGTTTCAATGCACGTGATATAGGAAAGCCAAGCTAAAATTTCCATCTTTTGCGCTGACTTATAATATGTAATAACTACTGCCTTTAAAACAAGTATAAATTCTTTATATTTGATTATTGGAACATGTTCCGTTTGATGGGACCATCCAAAAAGTTTATGAGATTTGGGACTGCAGTTAGTCATATTTATCATGGATTCAAATAACTGGCATGCTGAGAGGGTTTCGAACTAAAAACAACTGATGTGCTTGCTTAGACACTTCATGTAATTGACCAACTGCTAAAAAATTTTTAGCCCAAAAAAGCTATGATCAATTTTAAACGGAAACATCCTCACTGCGCAGCATTTCTTTACGCTTTACACGAGCTTTCCAGCCAAGGTAGCTAAAATGAAGAAATAGGTGGCGTTAATAACACCGAATACACTTATTGTGCGTCTGCTATCGCACTTGCTTTAATTGATTAAATGTTGCGTTTCACTTAGAAAGCAGCTATAAAGAAAAACCAAGACATCAAATACAATTGCTATGCTCATCACTTTGAGAATTCCTATATTTGGCCACTCATGGTCTTTTCTGGATAGTTTCATATCTTGCATCATAATTTTCAGATACCGTCATCGATCCAAATTATGTGGTTTTCATGGTGCCACTTCTGAATTAAGATTAAAAATAGGGATGTTTTTGTACTGAAAATATTCAATCAACTTGACACTAATGGAGAGTAATCCTAACAACCTTCACTTGTGCAAAAGTATGTGAAGACAATTGAGCGCCATATGACACGATCATAGCACGTACAACAAAGTCATCCGACTATTGTCAATAAAAAGGGGATACATCAATATCGGAAATAAACACATACTGAACGGTGGAACAATGAAATCACGCCCATTCATTTATTTTTGTTTAGCACTAACGCATCATCTACATCAGTAAATAATAATTCGCCCGCTTCTGTGTACAATCTTCATTGGCATGATTCTTGTATTAGATCGACAAAACTATGCACATCCGACTTTTATAGACTGCTCCATTTGTTATCACAATCGTTGCAGCCACTATTCATGAATAAGTGAAACGATCCATTCTCGTCTTTGTCTTGGGTTTTCTTACTGGTTATTTTGCTCTTGCATAAGACCTAATGTTGCATGCAAAATGAGAGCCACTTCAGATATGAGATTAAGGTGAGAGACATCAATGAATAATAAATATGCACAACTATTGTGGTAAATCACTCGTAACTATTATTTGATATGAATGTCAATTCCTTTGGTGACATTCCTCGCGCACTTTCGGAGGCAATTCTTGTTACAGGACAGAATACATTCCCAGTAGAAATTGCCATATTCGTGGCCTACAATTAAAATCATGATGCCAATGACGAATTAGATATTCTTTAAACGATACTCATTCTGTCTGAGCATAAATGTTGTTCAGCACTCAGCGAGTAAACCTAACAAAACGGCAGCAACTTTCGTCAAAGCCTCATTTGTACTAAATTAGAAAGAAACTGTCATTACCCTGCCGACGCAATACAGTGGTCAAATAGATTGAGTGTCTGCTCTTCCGCAATTGATAAATCCGTGTTCGATGTAACGCTAACCTTGCTGATCAAACTTATTATCTTTCTGCAACATATGTATCAATATGCACAAGTGTACCTGTTACAAGGCTTCACCCGAATACGCATTAGCAGCCCACCACGAAGTCGTGGGCTTCTCAGCGGATTGCTTGTGGTGCCACTCAAGATAACCTAATTTGTGTAATGCAAGGCTTGTCACCGTCCACACGCAAGATCTCAGCTGCAAAGCACCATGTCATGCAATTGCCCTTTCTTTTGTAAATTATGCGTCATTCCGTGACAAAAACCAACTGATATCACCATAAAGAACAAACCTTTAACACGGCGTCTAATATTGACAGTAAATACATGAGTGGCAGATTTAATTATCCATGCAGATGACATTGAGCACATAAAGCGTGCCCGGGATACGGATTAAAAGACACTAGCTTATTCATTTTAATAGCTGTAGTATACGAATTGTGCCCGATGATATCTCCTTCTATCAAGATACTCTTGCATCATTCATGATGTTAGTTGAATTGCGATAATAAACATTAAAATATGATGGTTTCAAGGCCAATAAAAATCCACGAATTTAAACCGCAAAGAAGCGTATTGCTTTTACAATTTTTTTTGGGTACGACATTGTATTTGATTAGTGTAGTATGCACACATGCATCCAAAGCATCCGCATTGTGCCTTGCCAGCTCTCGGCGTGGAAAGGAAAAGAGTGCCTCGGTATAAGCCACCCTTCCTTAAACGCATCAGAGTATTTAATGTATTATCGTGAGGTACTCTTCTAACTTGGATACGGAACAAAAATGACGCCAGCAACCCTTTCAATGCATTCAGCTCTTAGGTCAGAGATACGCTTCACTGTCCACTCCTTCATTGCCTTGATGTGCCAAACTTTGGGACACATTGTTTGACGAAAGAGATATATGGGCAATTCATGCATACACTGGCTGCCTTTATTCACCGAGTGTTGTATATGATGTATGATGTTCCAGACAATACAATATATGTCAACCTGAGAAGTGGCTACTTGATATGTAGTTATGGCCATGAAATACGACTATATACGATCACCATAGTCGTTGATAAATCACGAGACCTATATGTTTTCTTAGAGAATGCGTTAGGCGCCGCTGACATGCAATCTATCAAAGTCGTATCTGTGAGCTACATTTACGACTCAAATTAAGATGATTTACCTCAACGACATTTTCAGTCAATGTCTTGCACGATGATGTATGTTGATATTTAAATTATTCCAGGGCACGGATATATGCATTCCACGCAATCTTCTGACAACACGTATTCCGTCTTTTATCCCCAAATGTGTGCCCGTAAATAAAAATTTATTGCATGCATACTGAGATCATAAACCATGGTCGCAGGCCGCTATGCACCATACGATTCACGTTAGTTGGATGCCACTTATTATCTACATATTGGATAAAACTGCTGGGCCAGGTATATGTAGAAAATGTTACCTCTTTGGGCAATCACTATTCTGTCTGTGTGCATCATATAAAGGCAAACAAACCTCTTTTATAAAACACACATTAACCAAAAGTCGTGCGAGGATAATTTACTTTGGAAACCTAATTTAACATCATAGGCAAACATAAGGGAATACTATATAGGGCATCGATTTCACTGTACAAAAATAATGAAACCGCTCGCAACAATTTTTAATAAATGTACATGATATGGGTTAATATCTGTAAATGCAGAAGCAGTATGAAATGTATTTTCTAAACAAGTATTCACACTTATAGCTTTTCTTAAAGTTTTCATCAAATTTCCGCTGAATTATTAAGGCTCGACCTTACAATCACAAAATCGCCTAAAGACAAATATCTACCGTGCGGCATTAATAGATTGTGTGTGGGCGTAAACTTTACAGGAGGTGCCGCTCTTCCTGATCATAGAATAAATGTCTACCTGCAACTGATCTGTTCATTCAACGTGATCCGATAATTTTGGCCATAGATAGTATTTATTTGTAAGATTACTTAATTCGACGGTCGTACCCAAACTCATTATGACCCAGGTCGTTGCCTATAATATGGCAACACATGCACACAGCGTTAACTGTACGATACACAGGGTTGCATTCTACCTGGGGGAGCTTTTCGTAATGATGGCTGTAGTGCAAGGTTTGAGCTCACCTCCTTTCAACACTGGCTTGTATGTGACAGCTTAACGCCCATGCAGGCATCCATATCATAGCATCAGAAATTTGCATCGAGCCATTTTGTTTTATGCATGGTGAACAATTACGTAAGACAGAAAGTTAAGGTCCTAACCAACTTGCGAATTTTTTAGTTAGTCTAATTACTGCTCTAGCACTCCACTATTCCCCCACGCCTATTATATTACTGACTGAATATATCGCGGGCACACCACATAGTGGCAACCGCGAATGTAGGGTGTTGTCCTCGGGTTTTCAAGTTTGCCACCATGAATCCTCAGTGGTGTAATACCATGCGATGTAACATCCATTAATGGAAGTACATAAGACAATATTAGACAAGTTACTGCCATGTTTTAAATGGTTTAGAGCCGTGCTATTTCAATTTTTATGTGGCTGAGTGGCTTTTACATTACTGATGAAGCAGCCGCGTGGGAAAGACAATAGCTATGGAAATGAGAAGGGCATGAAGTGGAGCGCAGCGGTGAAGGAGACGGGCGAGTGCCACATCGTTATAGGGCGTGCCTACACTTCTCTAATTGTTCTAAATGCAATTAAATTACCTTCTTTGATGTAGCACATTTTCATAAATAAGCAGCCGTGGCTCATTGTGTAGCGTCAGAGGGTAATGACTAAATTGAGTTAGGATATAACAATGCACTGTAAGAGCTCTTCGCTAATGTTTGTTGACTGTTGTTGCCATGCGCATGGCTGAATGCAGAGCAGATCAGCACCGTAACTTGTCATGCCGGTATTCTGGGTCGATTTATCTGTTAATGTTTACTACATACATTTACACGTGCACTATCTTCGGTCAATGATTGCATTCTCTGCCAAAGGATTTTATCAGCAAACGGTTATTTGAGGCGCAGTCATAATGGCTCGGGCTTATTGTACGCTGTAAACGCAATACTAACCTTAACCCAGATGCGTCGCGAATCGACTTACAAAATAGCGCTTGTAACCAAAAACCGATATTGTCGCTGCAAAGAAGCCCCGACCAAATTTAAAGATCATTAGCTACATGTTTGCAAGGATGGAAAGCCAGTTTTTGGGAGAAGGATGATAAATTGGAAAAGCCAGTCGATTTAGTCAGTTGTATTATATGAGAGATAAAACCGAAATAAAAAAACCAAAACCCTTGACTTTCAAAGCGATTTGTTACGTTTGTTCGAGCTGGTAGATCTTCCCCTCACGACCCTTTTTCTGACATTCAAAGCTTTCTGTAAAAACCTTGATAGATGCAAAAAATTTTCGACGGATGTTATAAATACTGTTAGATGTACGATGAAAGCGGCAAATTGTGTTTGATCAATCAATTGCCCCAATTATTCGTTTTCTAGACAATGTAGGCACTGCAACAACATTAATTGTGATCGGTGTAAGGTTAAATACTGTGACTGATGCGCCAACGTGGATATAATACCGCTTCATTTAAGATATATAAATATACATAAAAACATATATATATATGTATGTATATATATATATATACATCAATAACGAAAAAGCTGTAGGAGAATTGTTTTATCGTAATAACATTTTGATGTCCACATTCGGCTTTTGCCGCACCGACGTCCGCACTAGGCTGTTAGATACCTTTTGTACAAGCTTCTATGGTAGTCCTTTATGGAAACTGGATTTAAAGTCGCTTGCAGAAATAAGTGTTGCTTGGCTAAAGTGTGTAAGGTGAATTCTTAAGCTTAATAGAAGAACGAGGTCTCGGATATTACCGCTGCTTGTCATTAGTAACAAACCAAATGACATTCTATTTTCCCCATAATGTTTTAATTTCCAGCATTGACAAACATCATTTGTCAATAACTGCTCTTTCTTTTCCCTAGTGTTTTCTTTTAGCTCGGATTAAAAAACCCATATGGAATCCGCCAAAATCAGCAGTTTGCCTCCACAGTGTGATGCTAAAGTGAACTGAAAGCGAACTATCGGTAACTGTGCCTGGCACTCATTCTCAACGAAATGCAGAGTATCAATAATATAATGAGCTGGTGTCATTACTTTGATTACAGACAGATGCTGCGTCGAAAAAGGCATAATAAATCAGTTTCACAGCTGTATCAATCGGCCTTGGCATAAAATCAAAGACAAGTGCACTCTTTCCTTGTAACTGATGTTACATGGGATACTACTACTAATAATGTTCGTTATCTGGTTGGTGCATTGGATTTGTTTAATCAGTTCTATGATTTGCATATCCGACGTTGATGCAGCCGAATGTGAAAAGTGGTCGTACTTCATATTTCAACAAACGACAGCCATACTGCGGGACCTATCCATGCAGGAGATTAATCGCCGCGTGCAACCATCGAATAATAAATAATCGGTAAATGTCAGTACATCACAGATATTCACGAATATCCCAGTTTCGATTTAATCTTTCCAACTGCAATCTTGCCCAATGTAAATAGCTTGATTTGGATGCTGCCACCCAGCAGCTGCTTAACCGTGGTGTACGTCTCTCTGAGCACCTCAAGCAAGGCCAATATGTGCCCATGGCTGCGGAGGACCAGGTTGCTGTCATTTACGCTGGTGTCCGTGGTCACCTTGACAAGCTTGACCCAGCTCGCATTACAGAGTTTGAGGTTGACTTCCTCACCCACATTCGAGGCTCTCACCAGGCTCTTTTTGACACCATCCGTACAGAGGGTCAGATTAGCCCCGATTCTGACGTCAAGCTCAAGGAGATCGTCAGTACTTTCCTCCAGGGCTTCATGTAAAAAGCCATGCCAGAAAACCAGCCACCAGCTCTAATTCATTGTCATCATGTTCCAACTTAGTATGGCAGTCGTTGTAGACGTGTTTCTGATGAGAAAGATTGTTTGGGGAATTTCTTGTTGGATGGACGATATACAGCAGTCCTGTTTCGCCCGGTACCTTAACATTGGGGCAGCATCGAATGAGAGTTTTTATGAAGGAAAAAAATATTTTTGGTCTTTAGTTAGTTGCCTCAGGCAGCAATGAGACAACCAAATACTTTTTTTGTAGGATCAGATAAGTATGTCTTCATTGAGGCGTCTCAATTCCTATAACATATATCGCATTCAACGTACGCTTCTTTCCGGCTTGTCAGACGAAACTTGTTTGCTATGCTAGTCATGATAGCATGGTATGCGGCAAAATGTACCTGTTATAATACGGGACACTGCAGCACCAACGAGCGGTACGTTGGAGAGGCACTTTTTCGTCAGGTGGTGTCACATCTCAGCCTACGCCAGTATACATTATCATCCTCATAAGCTAGGGAAGCAGTGTAAATAGTTGATTATATCACCACTTATCAAGTAACCGATAATGGAACTCTAATTAGCATAGGAGTTAGCAAAGTGACAGATTTGTAAAGAATGCATGGTGTGTCAAAAGCAGTACAGTGTTGCCTAGCTTTGTGCATCGATTTTGCCGGCTAGGCTTATCCTGTCATTACGATTGATTCATTGGGTCTCATTCTTTTTCCGGTTAGCATAAGGAGCTCCCTATTTCTCTTTTCGTTGCTGATTAGATGTATCTGATTATTGCCTGATGACGATCACCACTCGTTATATGCCATTTGAGGTACAATCAAATATATAACTGAATGATTGACGCTATCCGGCAATTAAGCAGCGAACAAATTAACCTTGCATGTAACACATTTGATACCATTCGGACATCCAAGGATTCGGAACAAGATATCTCATCCTGTTTGATTGGCGACACTAGGTATATATGGTATGCCTATGATTTTAATCGCCTATACGGAAACCAGTAATGGATAAAAAATCAAGGTTGTTTGATTAGCCTCTAAACTAGTTACAGTGACTTCACTACATCGCAAATAAAAGACATAGTAGCTCAATATATATGTATATATAACGTCGGAGCGTTAATAGACATATTCAGAGAGAGCAGGTTATTGTCTTTTGTTATTCATTCGTCAAAAGTTCTGGACCATATAGGATTGAATTACCTGTGATTTGGTACATTTATTCTATTTATGAATGTATTGGTATCGAACCAGCAATGGCAATAAGTAGGGGACACCCTGTGGCTTTGAAAAACTAATATGATTCATATCTTCCGAGCACGACGTCTGGTATATGCAGCGATGCAATGCAACTAAATAAGCATGATAATGCAGATTATATAACAGCCACATCCATCTTGAATCCACAAACACCAATATTCATCGTAGCACCTGCAGTAACTATATACATATATAAGGTTAGAATTGACCATCACTTCTTGCTGCTCAATTTCTGAAGTAGTGTTTGGTGCAGATAGAAAGCTTTTATCGGTATGCTGCTGGACATACAAAAATATAGATCGTTTGCATAAAAGCTGACACCCTTAGAATTGTCCATCTTCTTCTGCAACCAAACCAGATATTAGCTAAGACGTTGCTAGTGAGACAAACTTATTCCATCTCTATATGCACAATGTTGATATAAGGCATATAAGGTCAAAACGGATTTATGGAGACCCTTTAAGGCTAGCAACAAAAGATCAATACTGCCAATATTATTTTGTAGGTCCTGCTGAATTGTGACTGAGACAGCGAGGGTGGGGATAGACCTACTTATGCTTTCGCTCGGTGTAAATACGGCAGATAAAACGTCGCCGAAAAAATCAAATGTTGTTTTTCCGTCTGAATATAGATTCAATCTCTCTCTCATTATCTGTTATGTTCTCTCTCTCTCTCTCCCTCTCTCTCCCTCTCTCTCTCTCTCCCTTTTCACTAGGAAAACCAAGAACAAAAAATATTCGCTGAACCTTCATACCATTGAAGTTAATCAGTAGCCATTGCTCATGCATTATCTTTGCGGTATCAGGCCAAATTTCAAATCCTTTTCGTTTGTGTAGATCGTCTATTTTATAACATTATGTACTCCAGATGCCTCCTATCTGTCATTGAATAACACATTGAATGCAATGAATAATGCAAATAAAAATCTGTTGGTGAGTATATCATATTGGTATTTATATTGTATAACATGCATATACCAAACGAATAGACACGATTCCCGATGCTGCGCATGTGGACGTAAAGGTAAGGTGGGGTTACATAATTGAACACTGCATTTGAAAAATATTAAATAAAATATTTTCATATAGGTCACGTGTGACTAGGCATGATTGACGGCACTTTAGGAAGGTAGCTGGCAATTTAAGTTTTGCATGCCCTGAGGCACAACACGCTTGTAGCTGAGACACGCTTGCATTATTTTCAAAAATATTTCTAACCCTGCCTTAAAGAGAAAGATATGATATGTTCAGCCTTTTTTAATCGACCTGATGTCAGACTCATACAAGGAGTATAAGACTAAAGGCAGACGGTTAGTGCTTCTAGTCATGTGTTTTTCGGACTTATCCGACAATAGAAGATGCTATAACTAAACCATGGTAATGCATTCGTGCAAGTTGTCTAAAACTGTTTGGACAGGGAATACAATACGTTGCGTAACTGATCATGTTCTTTCATATTGCATAACTAATGCAATGTATAGAGCCGATGTGAGGATATTCATGAAGCATCTGCAGATGAATATACATTTACAGAAAGAGGTTTGCGAGGAATAATTCTGTGTCACCATTTTATACAGCCTGTATCTGAGAGGGCCTAGATATAAGACAATATTATTGGTTGCGGTATATCAGCATTCCAGCAAAAGCACTCGTATTTTGAGTTATTTTAGACAGATTTCAACCACGACACACGTCGTGTTGTGTTGTGCGCGGTGATTCGAGGTTGTCGCTCATAAAATTTTAAGTTGTCCGAATTGTGTGAAATAAGCAGTTGTGGACATCAAGCCACGCGACATTGCGCCCCTTATCACATCTTAGAACCCAGACAACTTGCAGGGGCACACTTCTCGTATAATATTATAGTGGAAGTTAATAATTCCTAATTGCTTGTTTATGAAAAACCTACATTTGGATCAAAAGCGATCGGACAATAGGAAAATTACTCCCGAGTAATAGTGATACAATTAATTTTGCCACCTGGTGGAGAGACGAAGATGAAGCTTTGTGTCACTTCTTGTCTCAGGTTACCCACTTAATACTGGCTACAAAATACAATTCCCCCAGGAACCTATCAGCCAGAGCGCCATAGTACAATGCTACTGGCATTATACATACATAGAGATGATAGGACAGCATGTTGTCGTAACTAGTCATGTTATGTTTAGTCAGCATAGTGACATCATAATTGTACATTTCATCTGAACACTTCTAGAGCCGAAAATGTTTATCTTATATACGAGTATTCAAATTGCGGAAATATATATACTGACACAACACTACGAGGTAAACTGAATATTCCAAGGCATCAATGCAACGGCCCGATATTTCGTTCATAAATATCAAAAACACGTACTGTACCGATATTTATCTTGTGCCTATAACCTTATCCACAATGTAATACACACCAGGTCCCCTACCATTCAAGACAAATTGTCTAATGCCAACGTAGATAATTCCAACTAGCCAAACAAAATACAAGTGATGATAATGTAGGTGATACATTAACGTATCATGCCGCGTTTGGTATCTGGTCGCTCAATGATAATCGTCTACTAAATGCTTTTCTCACAGAAACCTGCCTTGAGCGTTTAAGCACAATATAAAGCTATGTACACAAAGAGACGGCATTCAGAAGAAAATAATAGTTTAATGACAACATAGCGGCTCAAGAAAATTGTAATTATATTTCAATTGAAAAAGTTTAGGGCAGATGACCGCTATCTTGGACATTTATATACGTATATTTAAATTGCGGGAATATAAATACTTCCATGACACAATAATGTGGACTAGATACGGCCGCGCTAGAATATAACGGCCCTTTATTGCTATAATGACAAACAAATACACGGCCAGTAGAAATATTTTCCTTCTTAAATCCAATACCTTTGACGTTAATTGAAGTCATAAAACACATATGGCGCTCTATCTACAACAACCCACAGAATAGATTAAGGAAAACATTATCTTAAATCGCAAACTTCGAAGGCGTCTCAAGAGGAAAATAATCAGAGGCAATGTTATCAGTCGAAATAACGAACTTAGAACACAATTGTCTTCTTTGATGAATCTGCAAGTAAATATGAAGTTTATTCGCCGATGGCAGTTTTCTTATAGTGACAGCTGCTTTACATATACCAAATCTTGCAAAACCTTTACCTCATAGCTTTACACTCTTGACCCTCTGACTTGCTAAACAAAACCAAATTAAAATTGCTTGTTCCAGGAAAAATGTAGCTAAGTTAGTATTAGCTCATGTGTGAATCATTTCTTAACAACTTAAATAATTAGGCTTAAATGCAAAAACTTTTTGCATACTTGGGGATGGACTATTGTTGCTAGACAAGTAGGTATGGATTTATAGTTATTATTCAGCCCTGGTGTGTCATTAAATACAAAGATATACTATAAAAGCTATGATTAAATGCTGTCAAAAGCAGCAGAGTTCAATAGCCATAGGTCTTCTGTCTTTATTGTTAGGCAATGAGATTGACAAGGTGTCTGTGATGACATTTTGCTCAGTAGCACTCAAATCAGGTATTGATTAACTGCTTTACCTGACCAAATCTTGGTTTAATATTTATGGACCCAGTAGCTCAATTGAATCATATTGGAGATTAATGATCCTCTGTGTTGGTTAAAACCCAATTTAGGAATTTATTTTTCAAGATGGGCAACAGTATCAGCTGTCCAAACATCTCAATTAGCTCATGTGGCAATCAACCTCCTCATATCAAATGGAGCAGTGCTTTGCAAAAAACTTTTAGGCACTTGGCTCTTGCTAAGTGAATAGACATATTCTTTTGGTCTTTTCATTTCAGACATTTGGTGATTTGATATAAATGAATAGTTAAAGATAAGAATAGTGAGGAGGTCATGTGGCTTCATCTACATTACTGACAGAATGTAGATGAAGCCACATGACCTCTTCACTATTCTAGGCAATGAGTTACATGTGCAATATTAAGGTCCATGTTGCTGAACCACCATGAAAACAAATTTTATTGTTAATGGTAAATTCACAACTTCATCAATATTGTGGTTTCACCAGTTTTGTGGCTTTATCAATTGTGGCTTCACCAATATTGTGGCTTCACCAATACTGTGGCTTCAATAATATTGTGTTTTCATCAATATGGCCTCACCAATATTGTGGCCTCACCAATACTGTGGCTACCAGTACTGTGGCTTCAATAATACTGTGGCTTCACCAATATTGTGGCTTCATAAATATTGTGGCTTCATAAATATTGTGACCTCACCAGTGTTGTGGCTTCATCAATGTTATGGCTTCATCAAACTTTTTGCTTCACCAGTGTTGTTGCTTAACCAATATTGAGGCTTCACAAATACTGTTTTGCTACACTTCACCAATATTTTGGCTTCACCAATATTGTGGTGACTTAACCAGTGTTGTGGCTTTATCAATATTGAGGCTTCACAAATACTTTGGCATCACCAATGTTGTGTTGCTTCACTAGTGTTGTGTGGCTTTCACTAATACTTTGTTGTGTGGCTTCACACAATTCTGTGGCTTCATCAATATTTTGGCTTCACCAGTGTTGTGGCTTCACCAGTGTTGTGGCTTTACCAATATAGAGGCTTCAAAAATACTGTGGCATCACCAATGTTGTGGCTTCACTAGTGTTGTGTTTTCACCAATGTTGTGGCTTCACCTATACTGTGGCTTCATCAATATTTTGGCTTCACCAATGTTGTGGCTTCATCAGTGTTGTGGCTTTACCATTAATGTGGCTTTGCAAATACTGTGGCATCACCAATGTGGCTTCACCAGTGTTGTGTTTTCACAAATGCTGTTGCTTCACCAATACTGTGGCTTCATTAATATTTCGGCTTTAACATTGTTACGGCTTCACCAGTGTTGTGGATTTAATGATATTGTGGCTTCATCAATATTGTGACTTCACCAATATTGTGGCTTTACCAATATTGTTGCTTTACAAATACTGTGGCATCACCAATACTATGGCTTCATAACATTTTAACTTCAACATTGTTGTGGCCTCACCAGTGTTATGGCTTCAATGATATTGTGGCTTCATCAATATTGTGACATCAATATTGTGGCTTCACCAATACTTTGGCTTCACCAATGTTGTGGCTTCATTAATACTGTGGCTTCACTAATATTGTGGCTTCATCAATATCGTGGCTTTACACATCTGTGGCTTTTCCAATACTGTGGCATCATCCATATCATGACTTCAACAGTGTTGTGGCTTTAACATTGTTGCGGCTTCACCAGTGTTGTGGATTCAATGATATTGTGGCTTCATCAATATTGTGACATCAATATTGTGGCTTCACCAATACTGTGGCTTCACCAATGTTGTGCCTTCACCAATAATTTGGCTTTACCAATATTGTGGCTTCACAAGTGTTGTGGCTTTACCAATATTGTGGCTTCACAAATAATGTGGCATCACCAAAGTTGTGGCTCTACCAGTGTTTTGTTTTAACCAATTTTGTGGCTTCAACAATATTTTAGCTAGAACATTGTTGTGGCCCCACCAGTGTTGTGGATTCAATGATATTGTGGCTTCATCAATATTGTGACATCAATATTGTGGCTTCACCAATGTTGTGGCTTCACTAATACTGTGGCTGCATCAATATTGTGGCCTTTACCTATACTGTGGCTTCTTCAATATTGTGGCTTCACCAATACTGTGGCTTCAACAATACTGTGGCTTCACCAATTTCGTGACTTCGTCAATGTTGTGGCTTCATCAATGTTGTGGCTTCATTAATGTTTTGGCTTCTCTTGTTTATCATATTCCGTTGAGATATATCAATCACTGGGGCTTAAAAACACATATTATGTCTAAATGTAATTTTTGTTAAAACCATCAGAATGACCAAAATGACCGAAACAATGAGTATTATCTGTATTTGTTGTGTGTGGGGTATGGCTTCAGCAATCAGTTAATGTAGAAGTTTTTTATCAGAAGTTCTGTTTACCCAGTATGACTGTTAAGCTCCACCTGGTCCTGATTGGTCTTGCAGTTATGATGTATGCACCTGTGTATAGTGTCTCACTGTTGTACACTTAATCTGCTCTGTATCTATCTGCAATTCATATCACCTCATCACCAGCCCAGCATGACACAGACCTGGGGTTCTTTTTATTACCAGCCAGTCGGTACACTGACCTGGGGTTCTTGTCACCAGCCAAGTATGTCACTGACCTGGGGTTCTCCTAACATGGAATCTTTTTTGTTTGGAGGGGTAGAATTTCTTGAGGCCAGTTAACATCTAAAATGACAACCCGTCATCAGAACAATTCAGGACGGGTGGCCATTTTAGTTAACTTCCAGCCCTGTTACTGATGACTGAACTAAGCTCTCTAGGCTGTAGACTTATTCTGAACATCTGGCTTTGTCATATAATCATCTCCAGATGAACATCAGATATGTATGTCCTCATCCTCACTATATACTGATTTTCAGATGTGTACAATTGTAAATGTGATCTCGGGTTAAGGGTGAAGAGAGCTGGATTATGTGGATGAGACACCATTTTTTTAAGTGACAGAAGGAAGTGCACCATAGCCAACCCAGGGGAGCAGTCAAGCATTGAATTCTAGTATATTTATCAATGCTAAGCTCCATAGCAACCTTCCTGGTGGTCACTAGTCAATGCCTGTTATCTGGATACCCAGAAAGAGAATGTTAAAGTTGCCATCAGTGGTCAATGAATGAAGGTAACATTAATTATTGATGGGTGGGCGGTTTGTTATATGTTGTATAATTGCAGTGCATATTGATAATATCAGGTTTACAATGTTTTTTACCAATATTGTATTAGTTTATATTCAAATGTAGATTCAGTTTCTGCCACATGAGAGGGATTAGTTTTTACTTCCTTTACTTAGTTACAAAAGATTGATTCATGTGACATGTTGTATTGATATTCAACCTTATCAGGTTGGTAAGAATTAATGTTGTGTAATGTTTTACATTGACTTCCTTTAGTTCTTATGATATACGACTGATTGGCAGTTTGACAAGTTAACTTTGTGTGTGTAACAGAATGTGCAACTATAGCTGGGGCACAGCAGGAGAATCATCTTTAGCTGAATCATATGGACAAGCTGTTGTATGGATTCACTAATTGTGTCCTAATGGAAACCCACCAAGACTAGCCCTATTGAAAGTTTATTACTGATAGTGCAACATAAGACGCTGTTGTCAAAGTTCCTGTTGATCATGTTCAAATTTATCTGTAGATATGCTTTGCTTGATAATGATATCCTGATAATTGATTTCCTTATATTGTTAACCCTTATGAGGTCAATACATTCAGTCCATTAAGTCAATTTATTCAGCTGAATCAACCTTTATTGTGGATACATTTTTTGTAGTATTTAAGTGACCCTAGATAGGCAAGTGAACAGCAATCAAAGTTTAATCATCAACAAATTAAATTCATCCTATGCCTACTCCTGACCTTAAGAAATCCTTCAGCACATTGCCTGCAGATGCTGCTGTTTTTTATCATTTTGTAACTACATGTTATTATGTGGCAAACTGAATAAAGGTGATATATTTAAAGCTTAAAGATTGTTTAATCCATGTTTTAATCATGGTGTCCTGAGGGGATTTATATCGTTTACACTAAAAGATGGGATTCTGTTTAATTCTCAAAATAAATATAATGTAAGGCAAGACAATGATGCTATTTCATGAACAGATAAAACATGTAATAAAGAATGCACTATTAATCAATTGGAGGTCAGTTTGACACTTGATGAAGCAAATTGTGAATAGATGCATGAACATATGCAATTTGGCACATCATTATATGACATGCACATACTTTGTGTCCTGTTGCCTAAGCTTCTCGGCTGGTTTGCATTATTGCAGTTAATATTTAACAATACAAAAATAAATTATTGAACCATATTATATAAGAGCGAGGAATGGGTTCATAGCGCTATGTGATGCTGCCTCCACTGCTCCGTGTCATTCAGTGTATAGCTAGCTAGCGGATCAGAGCTTCACAGAAGCCTGTCAACGCGACCGATTTGGGAAACACCCAACTAGCTTCAGTCGAAAGTTATTTTCTCTCAAATTACCATATCTTATTCGCCTTTCATTTACTATATATAAACACTTCTTCTTTCATTTAATTGGAACTGATTTAAGATTATCACCTTGTTGTTTTGTTGCACCAAATTTAAGCGGATTTTACAACTTTGGCCATGTGCGGCAAGACTGTCGCCATGTCGCACGGAGATAAATAGTGACAGCTGTTTGGACTCTCCCGATTTAACGGACGAGGGATGTTGTCCGACATCGTTGACAGACAGATTACAGTGTTCAGAGTGGTTAAATAACATTAATATGCCCAGAGCAATCGATATGAATAATAGTTACAGCAATTACTTCAATGATGACAGTTTAATTACCCATGCATCAGAATATAAATACGTTAAAATATATGACCTACGTGCATTTTTGACTTGGAATCGTTCGTGCTCCAATATTAGAGACGACAATCTTCAGAATGTTAGGTATCACTAATTCTTGTTAAAACTCGCAGTACCTAAGTATAAATGTGTATCCAAATTAATAACGGGTACGTTAAGAACTCCATTCCTTAAAATAGGTGACTTTAATGCATATTTTCTCCGTTCGACCGGTACTTGCCGCTCGGCAAGGTTGGGAACTTTTCGCAGCATGACATTGCGTCAGCATTTCGTGGAATCGCGCCGATAATTTAACTTCACTTTTTTCTTCATGGCTCGTTGAATATTTTGAATGTACAGTTCGAATTATGTTTAAACAATGAGAAATCGAAAAAAGTTTCTTTCGGTTCCCGAAAGACCTAAAAACGCGCAATACTTTGTGTAAGCTTGTTTGTAGGAATTAAATTTAAGTCGTTTATGGCTGAATTGACCTTCTATGCTTTGTTACCCAAGGTTGTATAAACGATGGTCTGTCAGTAGTAGGTTGGTTGGGATAATAAATGTTGGTAATATCGGAAGGCAAAAAGGGCTGGTGGGCTCATTTGTTTATTCTAATCGCCAATATGGGTAGATAATGGTCAAAATGGTTGGTTATATAAAAAGGCCAAAATGGTTGGTTTTATTAAAAAGTTCCAAAATGGTTGGCTTTTTGCATGACAAAACTATCACGACTATTTTGGTGCAACCATTTTGGCCTAGGATTTTTATAATCTTCTAATATAAGTTTTGGATGAAGATATTAACTGAAAGCTCTACAAGGCAGATGTATAATGTTTTGCATCCGTGATATCACATAATTTGAGCTCCAAAAAGCGAAATAATCGAATGACCCAAAATGGTCGGTTTTGTCGATATTGTCCAAAATGGTTGCAATTGTAAGTATATATATATATATATATATATATATATATATATATATATATATATATATATATATATATATATATATATATATATATATACATATATATATGTATATATATATGTGTATATATATATTTATATATTTATATGTATATATGTTTATTTATTTATTTAAAATTAACACATTTGATAGAAAAATGAAGGGGATCTTAAGACGTCAACTGAGCCCCAACCCGTTTCCCACACCGGGCTTTGCAACCGCCATTGGGATTAAGATCATGTGCAAAACTGCCAGGTCAACCGATTAATATATACATTTATACACTCAAACAAACACACAAATCAAATAAATATATGTCTATATAAATAAATATATATATATATATATATATATATATATATATATATATATATATATATATATATATATATATATATATATATATATATACATATAAATATATATACATAATATGTATATATCTTTAACTTCAATGAACAATTCTTTGTTTTATATTATCTCTTTAAATGAAAAACATACAAATTTTGAATGAATATATAAATCCGCAGTTCAACTAATATTATACATCATTCCAATACACTTAAAAATGAGTTCTGCATTACATTCCTATAAGTTTGATTATGTGTTACATAAAAGTCCAGTCATGTGTTACATGATAGTCCAGTCATGGACATTGTCAAACTTCTGCCATCCAATACTTTAATAGAACAATCACTTCATTTGAATCTATCAGATGTAGGCTATTAATGCCATGATCATTGGTAAGTAAGTCTTAAAATCTGTGCATCTGGTCTAGTTTTGATGGTGGTATTAAGCATATTTGAAACCCCAAATCACACGAGACCTTTTCAGGACAGTGCAGTTCCCAAGATGTAACAAACTGACTGGTTCTGCATGACTTGGATGGTCCCTTTGATTAGTTTCCATCCCGGACATGTTGCATGCCACTTATGGGGTAATATTTACGGGACCTTTAGGCAGGAACCATTAATAGTTATGCTCCTCAGCACAGCTTTGCACTGTCAATCAGTCAGCTTGTAAACATTTGGTATCACATTTTTTAGCTAGATTCGGCAGGCACGCCATCGGCATCTCTTCCAATGGCAAGCAATCGGGTCTGTGATTGCGCCTTGTTAAGAAACCCTATGCGCAGCACACGTTTACGATAGATGTCAGCGAGGGGAGTTGGTAACGTGCACTATTTATCGATAGATGTCACAAGCTGCAGCCCCTTAGATGTTTCGATATGACCCCTTAGCAGATGTTTTGACATGACCCTTTAACCAGGTCAATACAAAGCCGAGGGAATGGCACTAAGCCGGTCTCAGTGGCTTGGTGGTTTACTGCTTTGCCTTTTGATCCACATGCTGTGGAATCGACTCCAAGGTGTGACAGCCTGACTCGTGACTCGAATAATCACGTACAAATGGTGGTCACATCTTTGAAAAGGGATGTAAAAGATCCTTTGAGGACGACGTGCTCCGTAGCAGTGACCAGTTTATAGTAATTTACTCAATGGTAGTCGTACATAGCTTAGTTGCTAAATACGAATATGTTTCGAGGCACACAAACACACACACACCCACGTTACTGGTCGATTACGTAGGGTTTGGACTTCTTTGAGTTGGCACAAGCGCCAACGGCATGTCTTCCAAAAGGCAAGCCTGGACGACCAGCAATACGGTACCAACAATATAACACAAACAATATTATCTCTAAACAAAATATATATGAATATATTATATAGAGATATAAAGAGGGATATATTATATAGATATATAGATATATATATAGATATTATATATATATATATATATATATATATATATATATTATTTATCTATTTTTATATTTTTATATATATGAGATTATAGAGATATCCGTCTCTCTAGATATAGAGGCATGTATATGTCTCTCGATATATATATATGTATATATACATGTTTATTCATCTATATATATATTTTTATATAATTATTTATTTATATTTTTATGTCTATATGTATATTTATATATCTGTATCTGTATAGGTTTATATATAT
>CM067352.1:21184855-21324855 GCA_034190875.2 Urechis unicinctus | reverse complement strand
TATATATATAAATATATATCTATATATATAGATATATATATATATAAAGATATATATATATATATATATATATATATATATATATATATATATATATATATATATATATATATATATATATATATATATATATAGATATATATACGTATATAAACGCACACACTTATAAATATTCACATATATATGCTATTTATAGATAGCTGCTCGGCGCTCGGAAGCTTGGCATCGGAAACCGTGTGTATACATATATATATATATATGTGCGTGTATGCGTGTTTGTGTATATATACCCGCTTTGATTGCACCGGGACATCCAGTGCACACTGTCGCTGAGACATAAAGACAGTATATACACGGACCGAGAATAGCTGGTAACGCGCACTATTATAAGATCACAAGCTGCTGCCGCTTAGATGTTTTGACATGACACCGCGAAAGCGATGAATGCTGCCGCTGATTGATTACGTAAGGTTTGGCCTGTTTTGACATGACCCCTTAAAGCCAGCCAAGGTAAGCGATGAATGGCTCTGGTCGATTACGTAAGGTTTGGCCTACTTAGACACGAACTGCACATAGCCTGCTGCTAAGCTGCTGCAGTAGAAAACATTCAAACTAAACGTCCTTTTTACTGTTTTCTTTTAATGTGAATGCTTAAAATACTGTTACAAGTCATTATCACGAGGCCAAGTTCTAATTACTGACAAAATTTCATGTCCGTAAATACAGCCGTTTCAGAGTCAGCGAGGAGAGAAGTCGTAGCAAAAATCGCGATAGGCACCCTAAAATACATGTCATTATACAAAGTACAAAAATGTGAAAATAAGTATTTTTTTGCGTTATTCTATGCTACGACAATTGCTTGTTACAACCATATAATTCATATGTTCGTAACCGCAGTAGTTATGGAAGAGATAGTTACAGAAAATGGGGGGAAAATCGACGAAAAATCAATCCCATAAGCCTCCAACACTGCGCATGCGCGTCAAGTTGGATCGGCATATGTGTCCCACCTTGATCTATCGTTCCCCAAAATTTCATGTTGATATGTTTAACCGTTCCGGAGAAATGCCCGAAAAACCTTGACTGAAGCCAGTCTCAAATTAATCATGAACCACTCTTATATTCCTGAGAGGTTTACATAACGGAGAATAATTCTTGATGGCACATTTTCTTATAATACAAACCAGCAACTCCTCATTGACCAAATCTTCTTGCATAACCTTTGACCCTTGGATTATTATTGAATAATATCCTGTGCTCAAAACCCAATGGGGTATTAAAAGTTTTGACATATTTTTTATATGCTTGTATGGAAGATGTTCAGGTTTGCGGGTTATTTCAACGAATGGTTAGTTGTTAGAATTTTATTTAGCTTTAATATTCAAAATCCGATGAAATCACTCGTAAAGATTATGGATGTACGTTACTAAAACTAGACTATTATATTCGTATGGTCAAACCAAAATATTTTCAATTATTTTTAAAGAAAATGTGCATTGACGTTATGTGGACATACTAGTATATCCTTTCGTGGACCCAAGTCTACGAAAGGTTGGCGGTTTGTCCACTAAAGGTCGCGTTCGTGCAAATGTATATATACATATATATATTTATTTATTCATATATACACATATATATATAATTATTTATGTATATATGTATATGTATATGTATATATATGTATATATATACATATATATTTATATATATATTTATATATCTATATATATATATTTTTTTATGTATATATATATCAATATATATATATATATATATATATATATATATATATATATATATATATATATATCTATCTCTATATATATATATCTATATCTATATAAATGTTGTTGGTATGGGCTCTTAGTACCGCTTATTGCTTTAACTACATAAGTTCGGCAAATATTACAGCGGCTATGGGATTAAAACAATAACTTCGACGTTATGATATTGATATTATTTCTCTTAAAGTATAGAATGAATATCTGTGGTTAATTTCAAAGTAGAATTGTCCGTATATCAAAACCTATTTGACGAATGTGGGCATTAAATATAAATAGTTTGTTCACATTACGCAGAAAATGCATCGAAAACACAGCCACAAATATGATTCATGGACAAAGCATATATTGGCATAGCAGCAGACAATTGTCAATATCACACTTTGTTGTGGCTTAAAACAGCAGGCGCAAAAGGACTAGCTCTTCAGGCTGTGGACGAGGCAACTGCTATACACCTTACAAATGAACGCCTTTCCTGTTCACAAACACGCAATAGCAGTATAACATTTGAAATATCCGGCCTAAGTCAGCACGTCCTATGAATCATTCTCGTTCACTTCGAGAAGGGGATTAAGGTGGTGCAAATGATGAGAGCATGGTACTTAAAGTGATGACAGTAGCGTAGAGGCAGGATTGTGAAGCGGATACGCTGTCACATGAATTGGACGCTGGAATGTCAAGCAAACACATATGTTACGCTTAGCGTGTCACTTTTTTCAAGCACTCCTTAAAACATTATTCATACTCGACGTCAGCTTGCATGTGTACAGCAGAGCGATCACGATCTAATAACGAACGTCAACCAGAGTATTTTATAGCGCTTCATTTTTTGAGACAGAAACGCAACAGAAAAAAAGTATTTCTCCACGATCAGGATGTTTGATGTTGATTTGTAATACATATTGTCGTACAATTGCTTTCTAGTTAAGGTCGCAGTCAAGGATGATTATTTTCTTTTAAAGCATTAATTCATCGAGATTTTTGTGTAACACGAACACAGTGAAATACTTACTATTGCATGCTACAGCAGTTCTGCTTAGTGACTGAGTACAGATTGCGTAAAATATAGATTATTATCTTAATGGGCATAAATCAGCGCCTCGATAAATGATCCAAACTGTATTTTAACTTATACCTTTACTGCCTAGTATTTGATTGAATTAAACATGTTCGTCACGAAACGAACGAGGGAAACTAATGATAAGGATCTCTATATAGGGCACTGTGGAATGACCTCTAAGCATGATGTTATCGCTATTAGGTCTCAACAAGGCTTCATCATTTTATAATATAGCCTAGCCAGTTCTCCAGGCACTCAAATACTGGTTATACAGCATTTCTTAATGGTGTATTAATTAATATAGAAACGTCTTACAAACTATTTAAAAACTGCCTGCTGATTGCAGAATACTTCCACCAACTAGTCAGCTTAATATTTGAGGTTAAGAGCAGGTATTTCCAGGACCGTGAGCCAAAGGACATGTTTAGTAATAGCACCATAATGGGAATTTAAACCAATAGCTGGATGTTGGTTGCTATTTCAGGTCAGGAGATACTCAGATTACAACACAAGGAGCATTCGTCTCTTGAAAAAAATAATTCTCGACGCACTATATACCAATTAAGGTGTGTTTAATACAAAACGATTCATGATAGAAGCAACCACGACAAAAATGATTATTCAATCGTTTATTCGATCTGACAGCATATATTCAGGACATTAAAAAACCTTTTTTTTTGAAAAGGATCAACCAACTACAATTCTGAGGTGCCAACGCAAGAAGTTCGAAAAGCTGCATCATTTCAAAGGTCTCACGTTTAGGTGTAGGCTGTTAAATATATAGGAGCACAGATAATTAGGGAACAAGGAACTGAAACATAGTGCTAAGCCGGCACACATCCCAACATGTAAGCAACTCAACTAGAAAGGTCGCACTCTTCTGAAATGTCAACACAGCACGCTTCTATAATTCCTTCCTCAACTGGACACTAGCCTATTAATGTTTCATCATATTATTTTGCCTAGCTAGTATTTGGTGCTCTTTCATTCTTTACTTTGCAATAGAAGTCATATAACAATAATATTGATGAATTATTAGTTCCATATATGCAATGCAATATATAAGTGGCTCCCAATAAAGCAGTTAGAATATCTCAAAATAAATACCATCATGGACGGGGGGCAATGTTCATTCTATAGAATGATATCACCATGTGCGTAGACGCCTATGGTCTTTGCTATTTTCAAGGCATACCTCAGGAGCGGAATTAGACTTCCACAACCAACCCATGTCTTGACACCAGCGATGTTTTCTGCAGAAGCAATATAGGAAAAGTCAAGGTCACTTTGTTTTACTTGATTTTTTGTGCTAGTTTGCTGTTTAAGGATCGTTTTAAATTCCTGGATCAAAAACATTATGAAGAATTGGACGCACTGTCTTCCTTAGAGTATGCATAGTTTGAAGGATAGGTGCCATTTTGCAGGGCATCTTCAATCAGAGGCTATTATCATCTGCAAGCATATAAATCAGTTATTTGATGAAACAATCAATGTCGAAAATCTGTAGGATTGAAATGATGAATAGATGTGGTATGAGATGGCATTATGGCCCGGAGTTAACAATCCATTAGAAAATGCTGTAATTACACTTCTACTCAATGTTATGCAGGCGAGCTGTGTATTTGCAATCCTTAAATAAACCTTGAAAAAATATTGGCATATCAGTGAATTACTCCCCTGACCGGGTTCATGCAACTTGTTGGGCATTTATTGGGCAAAGACCATGTCGGAATGCCATCCTCCATCTCATATGATGCAGTATTCACTACAACAAATATGACATGGATTTTTTATCGTTTGGTGCGCATGGGCTCCCAGTCGTCGACAAAACAGCTGTGGTGCCATTCTAAGTCCAGCAGTTCTTGATACATGATTCCCCTATAAGATCAGTGAAATAATGATATCACTTAGCCTCAAAGTTTAACCTCCAATAGAACATACAAAAATGCTATTGTGTCTCCTGGCTCTGTCTGGGTGGCTGCTCCGTGTTATTCAGTCTCGGCAAAAAGTTTCGTTTAATTCGGTCGATGGAAAGGGTGAAATCCGATTTGTTTGTCGTTAGGTGATTGAGCAGAATAGCTATTATCACTGTTGCGTGCATCCCATGCACCACACTTTAACACTGCAAAGCTTTATAAATGACGACCCACTGCAAGCAAAGACGTAAAGAGCGACATCTTCCCACGGCTAACAGAGTCGGTTTGACTCCAACAAGGGTGATTGATGAATCACAATGGGGAGCGAAAGGTCAATTGAAACAACTCAAAGGTTATATATTATGGACGTAAAGACCCAGTTCAAGTTAATGGTTTTTTAGTGTTCACCAACACATACGCCATGGAAACAGAAGTGTGTGGTGCTCAATCGACGGCCTCTCGTCATTTGGTGCTGGAGAATAGAGGGTTAAAATTATCAGTAACAGACTAGCTGCTCCCGCCATTAGATATATATGATTACTAGGCCTTGAATGGCCCATTCTATGTGCCAATTCGATAACGAAAAATTGCTCCATCCGTTATTTAACCCTTTCAGTTTAACATTCGGAAATTCCCAACAACACCGCGTTACATATAACTATATTTATTTATCTGCACTCCAGCACAACACAACTGACTGATGGGATTATTTGCAGTAGATCAAATAAAGAAATGCGGTTATCATGTGTTGGCTTGATCTGTTTGTCTCTACGTTGATATGCTTGCTTCTGTGCGTGAGGAGTACACCTGTACAATGAGTTTCTGTAATATATTAGAGCACGTTTTGTACATTTAGAATGCTTGTTTGAGCGCCGTAACTTACGCGTATGCGTGGTTGTGGAACATTAGATGATGCTATAGCACAGACAAACAAATCAGTAGCTGCAGCAAGCAGCCAAAACTTTAGAGGCAGCCACTCCCCGGTTAAGGTGGATATTGCTGATAACGCGGGAAAGTAATAACGGAATGACAGAACGAGGGTGTCTACGGCGATGAACAGAAAGTCAATGTAGACCAGATGGTGCAGAACACTTCCCTGTGATTGTATCCTTGAAGGCTGAGGTGTTCAAAGTTAGATTTAGTATGGCATCCATGTCAGGGCACTGCTTTTGTGCCAGGTAGCAGCTGGTACTTAGGTTGAGCTGCCAATCATCATAATCATCATCAGCTAGCTCCGTAGCTATATAACATCGTAGCCGAAAGTGCCATGAAACCACAATAATACAGGAAAAATCCCCTAGCAACAGGTGCAATGTAAAATCCCGGCACTATTTATCGCAATTCTTATACAGAACGGGATTCCAAAATTATAACGCAGCATATGCGTTGCAAAACTGTTGACGGTAATTCTCTGTGGAGCAAAATTATCAGCCCATTATCAAGTGACAATATGACTGAGGAAAGCATATCTGGACTAAACATTTCCTTCGTACGCAATGTATCAATCTAGTTTGGATGTGCAATGCGATCCTTTGTAGAACACCTGCTGGTCATCTTATTGAGCGAACCTTCTTGTTAATACATGTCAGACTCTTGGGCGTTATTCAAGTACAAAGAACAATCTGTGATACTCTCAGAATTATAGAAGTATTTGTCATTTTCAATTTATTCACCTGGCTATGCAGCTTCAATATGACGCAGCATTGTACAATGACTGACTAGTGGTGACTAATTAACCTGAAACTTCATTCTTATATTTGCACATTCAATATTATTATTTCACTTCGGCAGATTGCATTCCCATCACCAAGGTAAGCTAATTAGAACGGAAATATTGATTGGAGATTACACTGAGGTTTGTTTCAGAGAGACACTATTTCGATCACTAAACGATAAAATAACCGAAAAAAGCGTTACAAATTAGACTTCTGAAATCCGTAACTTCTGAGTGACCTCTGTGTAAAGTTCAAGATGTGAGTAAATAAACGAAATGTTGACAAACCAGGAAGTTAAGGGAAGTAACGTGACAATCATTTGATACGTGTATATGATCCAAATCCACATAAATTAAATAGTTTGTGTGTGAACTAAGCATAAGTTAATTCCAATGAAAAACAATATATGAAGCTACTTAATACTTCGTATTTTTGTTCGCGCACAGCTGTGAAATGCTTTCTGGTATCAGCATACACGTAAAGTTTGAATTTTCATTAAGCAGTGCGTCGGGGTTGTGTACTCCCTCCTGCTTGTCGGATCCTAATCCAAATGTCATGCCACATACAAAGTCTGTATGTTGGGCCCAGGGACAATGTGGACTATAGGCTGCACTTTATATCAATGTTCTGTACCTACATATCTACGTTGATCTAGAATGACTATGAATATATCGTGGCCCGTACTTTGGTTATCCGCTGCGGTGTACATGTTTATCAATTTACACATTAACTATGAAAATCGCAACTTGCGACCAACTGAACTCCATGTGGAGCCCAAATCAAATGCTGTTGGAGATGAGATCTAGCCAAGTTTCCCTTGCTGGATTCAATCACTTGTGACTAAATCTCATACGGGAGCTTAATTTACTTTATGATAAACATTCACGGGAGTGAAAATTCATTATTCATATTTAGCATTGAGTGCTATGAACATTACAGGACGTCCACAAAAAGTCCTGCATGGCTATGACTTGTCATGTTAACTTTTGCATAGTGCAATATTACCAGATACTTTGAAATGATATCCCGGTCTGTGGAGCAAACCAACAGTTTTCGAATGAATTGATATGCACAATATGTCATGTATCTAACATCTTCCTAAAGTGTTCTCTACAACTAGTTTTCTGATATAAATATCACAGACGGGATGTCACTTAGCTATGTGTAGATACAAAGCACCCAAATAATCTTATCTGAGGCAAATAACGGCATCAAGGACAGGCAGTACTTGCTCACACAACCTCCATGTGTTGTATTGTATTATCTTGGTATTAAATCAATAAATAAATCTGATGCATGGTCATATTGTGCAAAAGCTCCCATATGCTGTAACGCTGTAGCTAATAGAGGAGACTGCTCAGCGATTCGTAGTAAAACATGTGTCGCATCTTTGGGTAATTTCAATACATGTGTATATCAAAAATCGAGACATAATCAATCGTTACAACTGACGCCTTTTCATTACCAAGGACAGTCCGCAATTCGCATACGTTACTCTATAATATGAGTCCCCTTGGTACTTTTTTATTGGCAATTATGATTGTAGTTGATGCAACATTTCAAGCCATGCATGTGGAGCTACTGTTGCAAGCTTCTAAACAGTGAATGTGATTTTCGACGACCCATGCTACAGAAGAGGCACAAAGCACAGCCTTCTTATTTTTACAGTAGATATTAATGAGATACCGGCTCAGTCAATCAACTGAGGATTAGTGAGAGCGGTAGCAACAAGTGCTATGAACATACCTTAGATTGGATATTAACTAGCACAAATAAAAATTCTGCGTGTTCGGTTTTACAGAGTGTAGTCCCTGAATTAGACTTTACGCTACTGCTAGACTCCGCACCAGGGAGATAGTGGGTTATGAATAAAGACAAGGCAGTTGCTTGGTATCGGTATGTAGTTATGTGTATCGATTACCAGCTCCAGTATATTTAATGGGATAAATGTTGTCATTGTCCAGTTGGCAGTCATTGAAGGTTGATACGTTGAAACATATTTGGTCGCAATAAAATGTATCGTCAAGGAAATGACGCCAAAGCATGTCAGCTAACATTTGATCTCCCAAATGTATGCATTATTTAGCATAATTGTAATAAAGGACAAATTATCTGACAGTCCATGATCATAATGGCGTCAGCGATTATAAGTATTTGCGATATGAAGTTTGGCCTGTTGGCTCTGCGAGTCACGGTAGCCTATCATATGTGTCGCATGTGTATCAGTGAGAGTGCTGTCACGATAAACCTATTTGCAACTCGCTAGTCTATTAGTCATACTTTACAGGGCTCACTGGATCAGCTGGCCAAGGCCATTATGTAAGTAATGCAATTTGCAGAACCTCGAATTACCTCCGGTTCTTTCCGATAATCCCGCCAATGGAGTGTCGGTGGGCCTATGTATGTGTTGGGGTTTTGTCTATATATTATTTTCACTGATATTTCATTTTGTTAAAAAGGATCAAGTAAATAACCATTGTTACAATGCAGCAGTCATTAGTTTTTATTACTTTGACTATTTGACCGGTGTCTTCCATTTAGTTCTCTGCTTTGGCAGTTTTGGAAGATACAGAAGAGTGCATCGGCCTGTACGCATCCTTGCCTTCCACCATTTGTTATACCAAATGTTTCCGAGAATCGTCCCCAGCACTAACATTTGCCGTGATTCCCGTGGGCCACAGTGCTATGGTTTTGATCTGAATGTCTCTTAAACTATTTCTGGCATAATAACTCACATTGGATGCTGCTCCAATCTCCAGTAGACCCTTGCCATATGAGTTGCATTTCCTGATCCCATGCTTTTCATGACCAGCGACCATTTGTCATTATCTCTACGTATCTATGCATCGACGTCTCCCATCAGAAACATCTTATCATTTTGAAGGATCTGTCTCGGCGTAATTGCCAGCTGGTTACAGAGGGCCTCCTGTGTTTATCCGGGTTTGTCATTGTTGGGGTGTACACACTGATGATCGCAGCACAGATGTATTTGGCAAGGGTAGTCGCATGGTCAAGATGCTGTCGTTAACTAGTCTCGGTGTCTGTGTTAGCTTGATTATCCTATACCTCGCGGCTGGGTTCAAAGGTTCATTCAAAAGTTCTCCTAAATGTGAAATGCCTTATATCATGCAGATTTTGAAGTGATCTACGTCGGAGAACGCATTAAAGGCAGATACCGCGTACATTATTCACACGATCCTTCACATCATCACCGTAAACATGTGTACGATAGCCTGCTTTGCTTACATATTAATGACAGTAAAGTCGGAGAGGATATTGCAAGGAGATTGTATGCTGTTAAGGATGGCAAACAAAGCATCAAATGCGATAAAGAAATCGGGGCGATTTGGCCAATGGTTGATATAAGCTGACAGATTTTAGCCAACTAAAGGAGAACATTTCTCTGCGTTTTCCGGGCACGTATGCTTGTAGCTATATCTCATCAGTAGCATTGACGAGGATATCATGTGATTGTTAGCGTACTCGATCCGGGTACTTACATATTCACATCGCATAACCCTTGGTGTTTGAAACGTATTGATTATATTTTCATTACAAATGCACAAACATAAAAACCCTAATTCATAGCCATCCTAAGCAGATATGACCGTTTGTAGCGCCAAGGTATCACAAACAATGCTGCTGGTGGTGCACTTCGAAATCTCCCCGTACACTCCCAGCAGACGGTACTAATACCTCGATGTTCATCAATTGCCTTTTTATAACCTTCCAGCAGATCAAGGACAAAAACTGCTGTGCTAAAGAATGTATAACAATTGATAACCGGGATTTAATCTCCTCACTATTCCGTTGCTTTTGCTCTTTGATATTGCTAAATTGTAGTCACGAGTTGAATCGAAGGGGTTGTCATAATCATCTGGGCCAGCGTTGTCTTCTGCTCCTGATTGGTAATTGTCACATGCAAAGACACAAATTAGAGCAACATCATACTGCATGTTATGAACACATTACGGTCGTAACAAGTATTTCTAATATGTCTAGGCCATCGGTATGTTGTCATAATGTATGTCATTTATTAGTACAACAAATGTGCGACATTTATTAGCGATTGGCGATATATCCAATGCATAATTTGCTATGTATCAGATTGGCTTAGCGGCGGAGGCATGAATGTACGTACGGACATATATTCACCAATAAACACATGTATGAAAAGATCCATGTGATTGACGGGGTTGATTGCGGGAAAAAGCAGCTTCTTTGGTATTCACTTGTCAAAATATAAAGGCAATTTATTGACCGAAGGCGTTATTATATATTGCTATTAAAGAGTATAGGACTTAGTAGCTTAGATTTACCAACATATTCGCCCTTGGTTAGTAATCCTCCAATAACAGGACTTCATCTGTGCCTTATATCACTCCGGAAGAAGCCGTGAGTAAAGTGAGCAGAATAACCTGATTGACCCGCAGTACTCAAAGCCACTCGCTCATTGAGGAAAGCAAATCCAGTTGGTCCCATAAGAACAAGCGCTACGCCGTAATTTATTTCAAAAGTGATTACAAAATGGCAGGTTCTATGACAAGCATTATCTGAGCTATTCAAAACAATGTCTGAGTTGTAAGAGAGAGACGTGATTGAATGAACTAAAACTGTAAGTCGAAAGAGCCTGACCTTGATGCGATTACTGCGCTGCGATTCTACAATGACAATGAATTATTGACTTAACCTTGACCAGTTTTAGTTTTGCAGTGCGCTGTGCATGATACGACAAACCTACATCAATTGGCTTTTACAATGAAAGGAATGAAACGGATATTAATACGAAATCTTCTGCCTATTGTTTGAGAGAAGGATATTGATTTTAGCATAGCAATCTAGAGAAGCGAGTGTTTTGTGTTTACTAGATAATGGATTAACACGCATAATTATAGGCTACGAATTGCCTAATGAGCCGTCTATATATTCGCTACGAAAGCTGCCATATTTGATGAAAGTAATTTGCTTATTGAATTTATCTTTGAGACAAATTTCAGACTAGACAATTTATAAAGCATTACATAAACGCATGAATTGTGTAAATCAAATTAAATGGTCAACATAGAAAATCCTGCATGATCTTTTCTTCGTCCCAACTAACTCATATTCTTTAGACAAGCATACGAATGTCAAGTCTAACTATTCTGCGATGACATTAACCAATAGTTTGACCTATGACATTCAGACACGCCAAATCAGTGTTTTGGAGCTGAGATTAAGTTCCAGGTCCATATCGGACCGACAAATCTCTACTTTGATTAATATAATGTAATTGTATGACCAAATACAGAGCCTGACATCATGCTTGGTTAACGGGCCGTTGACAGCGATTAAACATCCTCTCACAAGCCTATGAAGCATCATTACGGAGTCCCTACGATAGAGATTCATCCCATAAACGCAGATACTGCCACAGCATTGTGCGTCCCGTATGTCACCACAACTCGAGGTCGCCTTGATAATCTTGTGATGTCTGTGATTGAACATTAGGTCACCATGGCGGAACATAATGAGTCTAATAAACTAAGAATAATACGGATATGCTGCGCCGTAGTTTTCGGAACGTAGTGTGACACAGAACTTCCTGTGATATTTACCATTTTGTGCAATCCATACGAGTATAGCATTTGTGCAGCTAGCAAGCCAGATATTTGCACGCGGTGAGAGATGCGGATTCAACCTCATGCGACAAAGAATATCTGTAATCAACAGCAAATGACAAGATATGCTATCGCTGACAAGAAGAATCATATGACGCAAATATTGATGAATTCTCCCGGAAGCTGCGACGTGCACATAGCAAAAATAAAAACAAAGTAAGCATAATAATTATCCACTTTTCGATCCAGAAAGTCGAAATAAAGCCGCAGAATATGTCAATTTGTTTGATTTCACCGCTCATGGAAATCACAGACGCTGCGGTCCTTTTTCAGGCTTTGATGAACCTTGCAGTGCAACGAGGCCTGAGTATACATCTTTCACTTACAAATACACATGTAGCTGGATTCAACTCGTTGCATTTATTGTTCAGTGTCGGAAAGTTGTATGAATAAATCGCAGTGTATACATCTAGGTTGAGTGTGCATGATAAATAATACTGCATAAACACGGTAACAGAAGATAGCGATAGATAAGTGATAGAAGGAGATAAATGCATAGCGGATGTCCAAACAGCGGCGTAAATGCCCATGCACTGCTATTCTGTTTATGTAGGAATCTTTGTTGTAAAGATGACCCGGAAATTATCCTCAACTGCAATGACCCATAGTTTATCTTAAAATTGAGGAACCAAACATCGCAAAAAACAAGTTAATGCCTCAGAAGTCAATTGGTAGAGCTGCACCATTAAATTGACATTAGTCATCCAAAGCATGGATGTAAATATCGGCAGTCCATTTGAAAGCAGTTTCTACGGGGCATATAAAATACTATAGAATGGTAGAAGTGTTACAAATCCCGTGATGTAATGCTGTTCACGAGCTGATGCAAACACGGGCGGATTTCTGCGATTCGGTCGCAAAACCACCTAGCAGCCACTAGATTTGATAAACTTCCACACAGAGACCCATAGCTCTAATTCTAATAAGGCAACTACACCGAATATGAACCGATCTCGTCGGCTTTCCGGCCACAAATGAGACACCAAATGAAAACAGCATCAGTCTCCTAGCGACCCAAACACAACCCCTGCGTAATTGCCGTCACGGACGCTCATTATGCACGGCGATTATATGGTGTGACGTTACTCTTGATTATCGTGTGTAGGTGCCATCGGGATAACTATGATATCTCGTGGTCATGTCGATGATACTGGGAAACACATGCGAATGCTCTGCGTCCTCTCGTTCTACCCCCACGTGACCATGCGATAAATAACACTAAATCAGTAGATGCCGTAGATTGCGAGGTCCATGCAATTGGTTATAGTGAGCTGAACACAGCACGGCAATGATGAATTGCCCTGATCTGGATCACTCTGGCTGATAGCTGATACAATAAAGACGTTAAATACGTAATGTAACATCAGAGCAGCATAACATATGAATGGGGTAATGAAAGCCGAGCCATCTTTATCCGGCGAACATCATTGCCTCCATAATTTACGGAATATTGTAATCAGTCAGCAAATTGCCGTTAGTGGACGCAGATATGGAATGAGAGCTGAGCGGTAAGCCTGTTCTCCTCAGCAAATTCAAGGTTAAAGCTAACTGCTTATTTGCAACGATATAATACGAATGAAAGCCGTTATTTGTGTCCAAATAAAGTCTTATGAAGCTAAAAAAATGATACATTCATGCATACAAACAAACATACATACATACGTTGTTATATACATAAAATATTTACATACATACATGCGTACATAAATACATGTATACATACATACATACATACATCCATCCATACATACATAGAGTCAAACCTGTCTAATCAGGTCGGTCAAGGGACTTGGCCAGAGTGACCTTTATGCACAGGTGACCAGATTATACAGGTGACCGCTCCTATCTTTTACATGTAAATTCTCAAGGGACTGAAACTGAGCGACCGGTATGTACAGGTGACCGGGTTGTACATGTGACCGGTAACACAGGTTTGACTGTACATACATACATACATACATACATACATACATACATACATACATACATACATACATACATACATACATACATACATACATACTTACATACATACATACATACATACATACATACATACATACATACATACATACATACATACATACATACATACATACATACATACATACATACATACATACATACATACATACATACATACATACATACATACATACATACATACATACATACATACATACATACATACATACATACATACATACATACATATATACATACATATATACATACATGCATATATACATCCATCCATACATACATGGATGGATACAGACATACCTATAAAACATACACAAAAACATGCATACATGCATACATACATGTATACATACATACATTACTGCATGTATACATACATTCATACATACATACATATATACATACATATATACATACATGCATACATACATCCATCCATACATACATGGATGGATACAGACATACCTATAAACATACACAAAAACATGCATACATGCATACATACATGTATACATACATACATTACTGCATGTATACATACATTCATACATACATACATATATACATACATACTGACATACTTTCATACATATATACATACATGCTAACACATATACAGGCATGCATGCATATATGCATACATACATACATACATACACAACATACATACATACATACATACATACATACATGCATACATACATACATACATACATACATACATACATACATACATACATACATACATACATACATACATACATACACATACATACATACATACATACATACATGTGTACATACATGCATATATACATACATTCATTAAAACATACATGCATGCAAATATACATAGGTGCATGAATACAAACATACATAAATATATGCTTACATACATATATATACATGTATAAATACATACATACGAACGTACAAGCGCACATTCATACGCACATTCATGCTTACATACACTTGTAAACATGCATACAAAGGTAAAGCCATACATACAGACTATAAAGGTGCATCGTGTTTGCCATCGCTCATACATGTGCAGGCGCATAATACGAACGTGCGTACTTACTTAAATGCCAATATGGTTCAGGGGAATATCATGTTAGGTATATCTGCTTATCATATTATATTTATGATTAATCAAGCTTTCATGTTAACTCGCATCTTGTCGGACAAATTTTCTTCGTAGAGTAAGCGCAAATGAAAGCAATAAGCGAATTAAGCTTGTTGCCAGTAACTAATGATAAGTTTATGGTATTATCAATTGAATAATTGGAAATATTCAGAGCCGATCTCATCTGGCTTGTCAAATTAGGTATAATTATTTTAGCAGACGATACGCAGCACCTATCTGAATGAATCGATACGCAGAACTATCTGACGTTAACAATGAATGATCATTCGCGCTAAAACAATAAATATTAGCATGCATGCTAATGCATACTGGAGCAATTATTTTGTATTTGTGTCCCCGTGGAATATCTGGTGGGCAATTTGAAGCACACTTATTCGGTACTTGCATTACTAGAAACTAACTCTCGAGAGGAATGTCCACATTGACAGCCCACGCAATTGTAGCCGATCAAAGGATAACCAAGAATTTACAGAGGAATCCACTCCAGAACAAAACAATCGAGGAAAACGTATGTTTAGATGAAGTAGATTGGTGCGTAACACGGAAATTAACAACTTGCGACACCTGCTAGGAGCTTTGGCGAAATGTGTGCAACGAGAATCGAAAGTCTTTCCCACACAGTGATCTTCATATCGTTTCATAATCCCTCATGCTCCTTATTTCACATACAAATATTGTACTGCACTCACCCGACCGGAGTATAACACAAACAAACTAAGCCTAGAGAATAGGATATTTATAAGCAGTACAACGATGGTCCTCCTTCCATCTTAGGGTGAGACGTGACTTGTTTTATCTGACCCGTGGAAATCAATAATGTTATGTTTGTGTTATGGGTTTTGCTGAATTAAAGCGAGCATAATTATCCTCATCTTTGCATGTTTCGTGAATGCAAGTGTGATTGTGATTTTGACATCGCGATGTATATAATATTCATAGTAAGACTGGTTGGATGGATACGGTACTGCTAATCATCAATTCGTTATCCAAAGCTAAAAATGTATTTACCTGGCCTACTAAGCATTTGATTGTGGCTACTCCATGAGAGACATAAGGCACTGTGAAATTCGCTCTTTTTGCAACATCAGGGCTCTTCTACTTCAGATTGCCTATAGAAGTCCAGACCATTTTAAAATGTCACTAGCTAGGAAGAAGATAAACAGTATCGCATAGCACAATCGTGCTTTGATGGACGTCTGTTACTCTTTTTGAATCCTATCTTAGGCGTATCACCGCGATGCACAGTGTCACGATATGTGGCCTTTTATGACTGATGTCCACGTAGCTCATTTAACCTACATACATTTCATCAGAATATCTTTCGGTGGCCTTGGTAGACATAAGACTATTTTGCTATATGCGTTTCCAGACATTCTGAGTGCGCACATCAGAAACCTGGCATAGCGCTAATAATCATTTCACAAATAGGCTTATGATAGCTGATTCACGTCACACGCAAATGAGTTATATGGTAACATTCTCGCAATTTGATCGCCATATGGCAAGACATTATTAATCGCATGCACACATACAGTGTGTTAAGACAACAACGAAAACATGCACAGAAGTTTCAGAAATATATCCTCAGGCGCAATAATATACTCGTGTGCGAGAGTAAATTACAGGATGCGCCGTGCTTATTTATAATCGTATCAATGCCTCCCTGCATAGCATGTATTCATCCAATGTGATGCGAAGGAAATGTGGGCATAATTACTATTGATCCGCAAGATAACAGCACAAGTCGCTTACTTTAATAAGGTAACACTAACGAACAGCGAGAAGCGTACCATACGGTGAACCATTGTAATCATTGCTTTGCCACCTTATTACTCCCCTGCTCGTTAAATTACTACATTTATTCATGTAGGGCACAAAACAAACCGGGTGGCACCATCAAATGTTGTGATGTCACAGGTAGTTTCATGCCTCAGCAGTGTTTCAAGCGAACAACAACCATTTATATCATTTCCTCTACATTGGTGCAGTAAGGCTAGATGTACGAATATTTTAATAAGAAATTGCCGTCCCTTTATTTTCCGTAGCCGAAGGCTTCACGTTGTAGTAAAAACCATTAAATAGTCACCGCAATGTTCAGACAATGTCGGCTGAAGTAATAGGCTGTTCCAAGAATACACAAACACATCTCCCACAATGAATGAAAATGAATATCTCAAACTATCATACATATGCGCTCAAGATAAGGTGTAATCTATTAGAATGCTCGTAATAGCTTCAATGCCTAGCTAACTTCTCGCAAAAACAGACAATCAATACAGATACTTTAGAATGGATTATAAATGTTCCTGGTCGGATGCAAAGGCATATGCTGTCATTCACTGGACCCTCAAGGCCGATACCAAATAAGGTATATAATTCATGTCAAATACTCATGGCGTAATGTATGTTGACCTACCTGCCTCGTTTCTGCATCTCAATCTTCACACTCCAAGTATCTGCTTCGCAGAGTGTATCACTCATGTATGGCAAACAATGGCACAAACGGTGGAAAAACCGACCATAGTAATTGTAAATGAACATGTGAACTTTTTGTTCAAACGCTCATATTCCTTTTAATATCAAATACATGAGGTCGCCTCGTGACACTTCTTTTCTCTGCAGATTAATTTCACCGCTAACGTAACGTTGTTTGGCAGCTGAGAGCTAGGATCGCATAGGATGGGTAGCTATCACGTTTGAAGTATCAGGTCTCACATATAACTCGTCTGAAAATACGCAGCCCGGGATAAGGTCCACGCAACCCTATAGAGCAATTATGTCATTGAAGTTTCCACACAGATTGATAGAGCACGTTGTACTGTTAAGCTTGCATCCTCTAGAAATGATGTATAGTCATTATATTTCCTTGATATTAAAGGTCACACAGTAGTGACAATAATACTGCAGTCGTTTTGGGATGGGTTCTATTTTATACGCGGCATTTTAATTCACATGGAGGTATTTAGAGTTGAAACGCGGGCACATTTCACTAAATTAAGCCGCGAATACACATTATGCAACGAATTGGAATACATGGCAGATGTGGCAGACAACATTGTAGGAAGTCGCTATTCTACCACTGAAATAGAAAGCATTGTTCTGCGAATAGATTTCCGACACGCAAATATTTGATTTAACAACACCGATATCGTACGACTTATCTTGCAAAATGACATATGGAGATAATTAGTTCCTTCTTGCGGGCTTTTGTGAGCATCCGTCATGCAACTTCGTCATGCAACTTTTGACCCTGGGTTCGTATCGGTCATTAACTGGACGGATCAGTTCCTGGGTAATTCATGACAGGTGTTATTATATCATAAACTATCATGTGTACTATTTTTTGCTGTGACAAAGAAAGTGTGCTGTGGATCGCTAAACAGAAATTCATAGTAGTGATCCGCATTTATATGAACATCTAGTATATAGTATATATATATATATATATATATATATATATATATATAGATATATATATATATATATATATATATATATTATATATATATATATATATATATATATATATATGTATATATATATATATATATAAATGTATATATATATGTATATATATATGTATATATATATAATATATATATATATATATATAGATATATACATATATATATACATATATGTGTATATCATGGCCTATCCTACCTGATATATATATATATATATATATATATATATATATATATATATATATATATATATATATATATATATATATATATATATATATATACCTTCAGATAACGAAAAAAGTTCAAAGACAGCCACCATCTGGCTCGTCATGGCCTATCCTACCTGAGTGCATTACCGTGTTCATCAATCCCTAGATCGTTTCTTGTATGACCAGATTGTCAAACCAGATTATTGACCACTGATACGGAACTTCAGAATCCATTGAACAGCATTGGTCAGTTCTTTCTTTATTAAGCTAACGCGGACCAATGATGGTTGACGTATAAATTACCATCTGGGTGAGTCGATAATCCGTAATAGTTGAAATACACGGTGATACAACAAGCCGATAGAAGACGAGATCAGAGCAATCGGCAATTCGTAGGCTGCGTCTTAGTCGACCGTAATTATGACATTAGACATCTTGGTCTAATTTAGAAGACGCTGTACAGACAAAGTTTAGCCGTCAGCAAAATGCAGAGAAAAATGCAAAATACGGAATGATGTTGTAGAGGAGGTAGTCAAATTATTAAGATAATCTTGACTTCCATGCCAAGCGATGAACAACATTTTGTTGCCTTAAGTATTTCATTTTTTTCAAAGACACAGCTCCTGTGATTATTTGCAGCATGCAGTAAACATTTATGCTGCATTCAATGCCCTTCTTTACAAAGCATTACAGATTACATAACGCATCGAAGAGAGGTGTTGGTCAAACAACGAGACGCGATTGTGAAAAATACAATTGCATAACGTGGCAAATATTGTATAAATCGCTTGTTTTATATATAGCCAAACCCGAGTATTTTGGCGCGAAAGGTTTATTGGGTTTCGTTGCACACAAAAGCCATTGAGACTTCAATGACACAAAAGTGAGCCATCAATTTCTGCATGCTCATTGATAAAGTCGACCTCGCTTTTGTGCTCTCAACGTGGTCATGCCATGGAATTCCTAAAGGGCGAATATATTTACGTTAACATTGGCAGTCACACCAATTGGCTAGGACTGCTATAGTTAGTGTAAGCCTATTGTCCCGGACGTGTCTAGTCAACCGCATGAGGTGTGCCCGTCGGCACATTTATGCACAACACTATGAGCAGAGAGCAGCGTAGTAATGTGAAACGGTAAAAAGTTAGATAGTGATCGTAAATAATGTTGGGCTTCTCAAACGCGGAGTTTTCAATCATTCGCGCACAAGTAATTTTATAACATGCATGGAACATGACCATATATTGCTCCGCAGACCACTTGATTAATTCTAACACCTTAGACATATTAACCAGTGTCATTTCTAGCCGAAATTGTGTATTGGAAATAAATTACCGAACGTGCTCGCTTTATTGCCCCTCAAACCAAATCACCTGCAATTACACACACATCCCTAGAAACGCCATTTGTATTCGATGACTAGCAGTTGATATGGCTGTCTAAAATCAAAACGTAATGCAAAATGAGCGATTATCTAATATGTATGTGAGCTACCATACTAACATTTCATTTCACTGATCAGCCTATTAAAACTTGCAACTGTTCTTTCATCCCTTGAATAAGTCTTTAAGAGCTCAACTCCCCTTGAAGTTATAAATAAAGTGGATGTCCCAATGCAGTTAGTGTATTCACATTTCCCCCCAATATATGTAAAAAGGCATGTATTTAGGACCGTGGCTCCGCAGCTTTCCACAATATTGATAGTGATCATGATTATATGTTTTACCCTAACTTAATGTCCGTTTACTGCAACACACAGCTACTGAAAGTCTCTCGTTAACATCTATTTTAAGGTGTCTCTATCACACAGAAAGTACTAGGTGCCTACATGCAATAATATTCGCTTAATAACATTCATATGATGTGCTGCAAAGAGTTATATCTATCTTGTTGATTCTATTGTAGTCCTATATGAAGCTCGATATGATATTAAGATGCTGCAATTGAGTTTTGTATGCAGTAGCTGAGCTATCGCACACCCATCAAGAAAATCCCTTTGTCACACGAAATATTTGGAATGAATATGAGTTGCAAAATGTACAGTTGAAGGCTTCTCGTTTGGCTATTCGAAATAAACTGTTTATACAAGCCTAGTCGGACGTGTCACAAATATCTAGACAATCAATGTTGCAGAAATCTACTCGATACACGCAAAACATTAACAAAAGCAACGACTGCTGATAACTATGAATAGCAGTGATTGTGTGGGAAGGGAACAATAGTAACTGAAGTAACTAGGCCTATCATATATGGCATGGTAGTTATTAAACTTGCTGCTAATATCCACATATAACTTACCTAAATTATAATTAATCAATGGTGCACAATATATATATATATACGTATATATATATATATATATATATATATATATATATATATATATATATATATATATATATATCGCCATAATGCGGAAGTAAGATGTATATATATATATATATATATATATATATATAGATATATATAGAGAGATAGAGATTATATATAGATATATATAGAGAGAGATATATATATATAGATAGAGATATATATATATATATATATATATATATATATATATATATAGAGATATATATATATATATATATATATATATCTATATATATATATCTCTATATATATATATATATATATATATATATATATATATATATATATATATATATATATATATATATATATATATCTTACTTCCTCCCGCATTATGGCGACCGGTCGGCTGTTTCAGGCACTTCGGACATAAGGGCGACCGGCTGTCGGTCGCCCAATGTAAATCAGCTTTTATGATGTTATAATCCCTCTTTTTTCGGAAATGCGGTCTTGTTCACAATAGAGGCTGATTTTAATGCATTGAGAGGAGTTTAACAAGCACGAGTTTCTTTTTTCCTTGCAAATTCTCCAAAAAATGTTTCACGGTATATCTCAAACGCAGAAAACTGCCTACTTATGACGATTGGCTTTCTTATTCCGATTTCATAATCAAACATTGTATATCTTCTTGAAATCGAAAAAGTTAATGATAAAATGATGTTCTCCTGCAAATATTCGTCTAAAGTGGTCGCATTGCTCTCATTTAAGCCTAGAAATGCTTACCTGTTTATCTTGGCATTTATCGAAACATATAACGAAGATATTTATATTCCACTTCACTCAAGTACAGATCTTCCGTTGGATATTTTTCTTAATCGCCATTTTCATTTTTGCGTTATCGAAGCGTAAAAATGTTGGCCTTTAAATGAGAATACAGTGGTTCGTGTGGTATATTGCATGCCAAATTACCGAAATAATGAGGACTGGGATTTTTCCTGCTCCAAAAGCACTTTCAATTCTTGGATTGGCGATAACTACGCCGTGCAATAGTGGAATTTATGTGATGAAGCGAGCCGACGTCGCACCACCGGTGAACCTCGCTTGCTCGAACCATCCTGCATCCACATCATCAAGGTAAATACCAACCGTCTATCTTGTTTGTTGGGCTAGGTGAACCAATGACACAGATGCAGGGTCACACCATACAAATGCTTGACGTCCACTTACCTCATTAAATCCAATTGCGATTATGTTTTTCCTGTCTAGCATAACGGAGAACGTTGCCAATTTTACCATTTCGAGCCATGCCGTATATGAAAGTAATGGTAGGTCGTATAAATCTAGCTGATTTTACCTGTCATGATGGCATTGCCCTTTTTGTATAAGTAAGACTGTAGATCATAACGACCAATTGTTGGTTTTTAGGTCCAGGTCTGATGGCGTACAGGCCCTTTTGTTTTTTAAGGTCCAGGTCTGTATGAATTGCCAAAGACATATCTGGACTACTGTTGCGGACCCTGCAGGGCCATGACACTTCTGTTACGGTTTTGAATATTTAATTATTCTGATCTTAATGGCCCAGCATCAGGTAATACCTTTTCCTATATGCCCATGAATGAATCCACAGTGCTGCTTATCTAATGGTAAAATATAATCTTCATTGTGCAGTCCATATTCAGTGTACTCAGTACTCAGTGCAACCATACGAATAAACAAATTTCTTTCAATAGCTACAAAAGTTATTGACTCCCATTTCCATTTCATTAGGCCAGATGCATTGTCCTGCAAATGATAAACATACCTTTTTTGTACTGTTATCTCAATTCAATGGTTGGTTGACATTTACCTCCAAAAATCAGTTGTAAATAAATGCAAGACTATGCAAACCATCATTTTATTACTCTTTAAAAAACAATGATTTAATGAGTATTAAGCAAAAGCATTGCCTCCCAGCTGACCAGAACAAAACACAACAATATATGCCTCTTCTATATCAATGTAAATTCTGATATGAATAAAAATATTCTGGATAGAGTTGGGTTAATCATAAAAATGATATCCTTCTAAAATCTGGCAGAACGGTAACAGACATAGCTTTGATGGTTGTATGTATATATGTATATAACGTTTTACAAGCAGAGCACCAGTGTGCATGCATATTTGAGTGGGAGCGTGTATACATGTGTGTTTGAGTTTATATACACTTTTCGATTGACCGGGGAAGTCGGGGAGGGGGGGTGCATTTAAGTGTTTGGAGGTATTATACATGTTTTTCGCGACGGGGTGTGTTTTTCGGCCTCTCGGCTTGTACGGCGGGTTTTGTTGGGCCTCGTTCCTGTACGACGGGGTATGCTTTTCCACTGCATTCTATATGTAGTTCTAGGAAACGAATGGTTAAGCACATGTACCTTTAGCATCACACATGAGAAACACACGCTTTGTGGGTGATTAGAAGACAAGAAATCACCACATGCAACTACTTCCAGAACTTTTGCTTAGCCATTGCACCGCAATCTGCCAACAGAAAATAGATTCGGATCAAAGGTAGTGAGTTTATAAAACCTAATTAAATCATGTGTTAATGATGCATGTAAGTTAATGGATCTTCATGATCGGCATTCTTGATTATAATCTTTTCTGCAATAAGTCCCTGATGTAATATAAATGTTAGGATGCGCAATATGCGTTTGACTGGAACGAATGAATGAGGAAATATACAGAGTTACGTCCATGGGTAAGCTTCACATGACCACGAGCTGGAGCTCTGTGTACCAGGAGGGCTTCGCTCTTACCACGTGTGCCTCATCTTGTGTATCAGACAGCCGGGCAATTGGTGAATTATACAAGCAGACAATAAACTGCAGATGAGCGACCTACAATTGATATGAATAGACAATAAACATCCAACTGCTATTCAGAGACTTACCCCACTGCTCTGGAATCCGTCTACAATAGCGAATAATGAACACAGACGGTTGATACTTATTGAACAAGCGGCGCTTTGAGCAGGAGTCAAGCCGCTTGATGCAAACATCAAATAGCGGTGTATTTGTTTGATTGTTAATCATATTCCTTTTTCAAGTATTCTAATATGAACTTGCATCTTACTACCTACTACGTCTATGTTTTCGCCAAATGGAAGTATATGACAACGCACATACTCACGGGTAATGGGTTATTCATGCTCTTTCGTATAACCTAGTATGTCAAACCTCAAGTACACACACTCACACGTACCCGTGAAAGCTGAAATAGGCATCCTAAAGTTAAAAAAAAGACCACACCACATTGCTTCCGTTAGATTCAAGGGCAATATTTTGAACTTTTAAAGACCTGTCCAGCAATTCACAAGGCCGAGTGTTTTGTATATCATTTCGTGGTACAAATATCCAATTATAGATGGCATCCATGTTATCTAGTGTACGATTTACAACTTTCTAGTAATAATTGTTTCAGATAGATAATTGTGCAGAATTTTACCAAACAGTATTTTTTTCCTCTGCATAACTTAGATGAAGGTCATAACTAATTTCGCTTGCTTGTAGCTGAGACCTACAAATTACTCATGAATTATTGACATACTTGTATCCATTAGAGAGAAACGGTCGTGCAACTGGTCAGCATATATGGGCAAGCATTAGTTAGGTTTGAACAAATATCCGCACATTCGGTCAAAAATCCCCGAATCTGTAATCAGGTTATCTGGGAACATAGTTCAAACGCGGCTGGCATTTGGGCGCACTTCACTATACTTACTAACATGAAAGACAATATTTTGACATAATTTTTGCTCACAGGCCAATCTATCACCATAATTGAATACAACGCTGTGGATTGTCGTTACTCATATCAAGGCAGCTGTGCACATCAAGCCGGGCGACAAAGTGAGGCACGCTTGCGCCCCGTGTCAGATATTGACACCATGACAAATTGTATAATGCCAGTGTCGAAGTTGATTATTCAACTAGCTATTTATAACAGAATACAAGTGATGCTATTGGAGATGATACAATGACGTTTTATGCCGCTTTTGGTATCCGGTCGCTCAAAAATAACCGAATACTAAATGCAGTTCTCACGGAAACCTGCTTAGAGCTTTTAAGCACAATGTAAGCCTACGTATAAAAGAGACGGCATTTAGAACAAAACAGTAGTCTGATATTAAGTCAAAATAGCGGCACAAGAAAAATTAAATTAAATTTTAATCGGAACAAGCTTGGAGCAGATGACTGCTATTTTGTACCCATATATACGTGTACTTAAAATAAATACTTCCATGACACAATAAGGTGGACCGGATAAGGCAGTGCTAAGATATAACATTCCTATATGGCTTTCATGGCAAACAAATACACGACCAGTAGCAATATATTCCTCCTGAAATCCAATACCTTCAACTTGAATTGCAATCATAAAACACACCTAGCGTTCTATCTCTTACTCACATAGTGCATTTAAAATAACGTTATCTTTTGTAGCATACTTCCAAGGTGTCTCAAGAGAGAATGATCAAAGGCATTGTTATCAGCTGGATAACGCAATTGAAGCATTATTTTCTTATTTTATGCAAGCAGGACAGTCTCTTACTGGGTGCATGGCAAAAGTGACAGCTGGTTGTTGCTTACTTTGCCAAAGGCCTGTTAGCACCTGTAGTTAAATAAAAACAACCAGGTTGAGGTAATTGCTTTGATGTTTTATCAACTGATTTGGACGCGCATTATATTCCAGCATGTCTAATCCAGTGGTATAACGGGTCACGGAATGGATATATAAATATATAGGAAGAGAGAGAGTATGAGTGATAGAAAGAGAGACATGTGTGTAGGGAGATACATGAAAAAGATATCTCGCTTTCTATAAATGTGTCGCTGTCTCTCTTTCTGTCTCTTTTATTCATTCTCTCTCTCACTCTCTCTCTCTCTCCCTATATACAGCTCTCTATTCCATTTATCGCATATTGTAAACTCGTGATATCCCTGTTCTTGGCAGTCTTTGCTCCGGTTGGTAGATGCATAGCATTTAAGCCTTCCAAACTACTCCACTCGTTGACCTCGTACAGGTTGATTGAAACATCACATGTACTGTTAATTACGCTATTTAAGTTTCTATCAGGTATATGCGAGTGTTTAAAAAGGTTAAGTTGGATTATTCGAGCTCTAAGTCACTTTGTTGCAGCAAACAATCATTATCGGTGGAGGTTAATTATACCTCAGTCAACGATAAGATCATGATTTAAGCTAACCTCTTCAAACCAATAGCGTTTGACCATTTTTTAGCGGAAACAATCGTCCGTTATATGATACAATATAATCGCCCAATTTATAGACATTTGCTCGCAAGAGAATTCGTTGCAGAACATTTACCTTTCCACAATCGAGTGCGTAATGCTGTTGGTGCTAATTGTGGGGAATTAAATACTGTGTTTAAGAACTAATTATTTAGTTATAGGTAGACACATACAAAGCATAACGAGGATCGTTCAAGTTATACCGTTTCTTATATAATAACGTCGTTATAGTTTATCTTGACTCGAAAAAACCGCCTGAATGGTCTATTTAATCCACGAAGTGAGTTTGAGTTGGCATAAATCAATATTCAATATTTCTATATGCATACAAAACGTGAATTCGTTAATAACCTCGCAAAGATCAAGATGCCTGAAGCGATTTTCAGAACAGAACAAAAGCATTTTAGTACACACAACGCTGTTCTGAGAGTACCACATGTTTTCATACGTATCACGGCTGGTGTTTTATGAATGATGGATTTCAACATAAACCTAGCTTCGCCAAGAGCTACGGATTAAGTATTTAGTGTCTCTGTGTCATATGCAAACGACAGCAAACCCACTTGACATGTCTTGTAGTCTTAATTTACGAGCTTTGAGTGCGATTCATTATAGTAAACAGGTTCCTTATGAATAGACTTAGCTAACTTGTGAAATATATATATATATATATATATATATATATATATATATATATATATATATATATATATATATATATATATATATATATATATATATATATATGTAGCTTCAATAAATATCTACAGCTTGATATATCTGTAGCCTTAAGCTGACATATGCTGCGGCATTCATGGAGCGGAAGCTGTGTTGGATAAGACATGTGATTATGACAACAGCGGCGTGTATTTCTGAAAGTTCATTGCTTTTGTTCAACACCTAGGTCATCAAGGATGCAGCTTCTGGAATTGCCAATCCACGAAGGAAGACGACTTGAATCGATATGAGTGACTATCATTTCAGATTGTTTGCCTAGTAGAATAAGTCGGCGTCAATGAATACGGTTTCAATGTACGTGATATAGGCAAGCCAAGCGAATATTTCTATTAATTGCGCTTACTTATAATATGTCATAACTACTGCCTTTAAAACATTGACTATTGGATCATGCTCAGATGGCAATTAGCGCATATTCTATTGAGAAAAATACAAAAAAACTACAATAATATCGCTGTAGATAAACACATGGTGATACTCAAAGTTACAATCTTTGGTCGTTCGTGAGGGAATAATTACCTGGCATAGGACATATTCGGGCCCGAATTACAAAATATACTGCTAAAAAGCAATAACGCTCAGCATTTCTCTCATAGTTCGTCATTGTTTTTGCTTGTCATCCCCATATTGATACCATCACCGGGTACAATGTATTTTTGAGCCTTAAAACAAGCCATACAAAACCGAACCTATGCACCTACACCTATGCTTGCGAAGCAATTACCGGGTAGCCCCCTGTTATAGTGAAACAGTCGGAGAGGACCATCAACAATGTTTATGAGACGAAGGACTGCAGTTAGCCACATTCATCATAGATTCAAGTAACTGGCATGCTGAGTGTGCTTCGAACTAAGAGCAGATGATATGCTTGCTTAGACGCTTTATGAAACTGACCAACTGCTAACATTTGTGTAAGCCCGATAAAGCTTAGATTAATTAAAAACAGAAACATCCTCACTGCGCAACATTTCTTTACGCTTTACGCAAGCTTTCTCGCCAAGCTTCCATAAAGCTGTTCTAGGGGTAAAACGCTACCTAAAATTAAGTAATAGCTTGCGTTAAAAACACCGTCGCCCAATATACTTATTGTGCCTCGTTTATCGCACTTGCTTTAATTGATTACATGTTGCGTTTCACTTGGAAAGCAGCTATATAGAAAAACAAAGACACACTTGCCGCTGGTACTTCATCAAATAAGACTGCTATGTTCGTCAATTTGAGAATTCCTATGTTTGGCCACTCATGGTCTTTTCTGATTGTTTCATATCTTGCATCACCATTTTCTGATACAGTCATCGACACAAGTATTAATGTTACCATAATGCCACCTCGCAACTAAGATTAGAAAAAGGGTAGTTTTTGTACTGAAAATGTTCAATCAACTTGACACTAACGGAGATTAATCCCAGCAACTTTTACTTGTGCAAAAGTATGTGAAGGCGAATTAGCGCCATATGACACGATCATAACATGTACAATCAAGTCATCGGGACACGCAAACTATTCTCAATAGAAAGGGGGTACATGAATATCGGAAATATACACATTCTGAACGGTAATACAATGAAATCACGCCTGTTCATTTATTTTTGTTTGACACTGACGCATCATCTACATCAGCAAATAATCGCTCGCTCGCTTTTTACGATCTTCATTGACAAGATTCTTGCATTAAATCGACGAAAACATGTACATCCGACTTTTATCGAATGCTCTATTTGTTATGACGAGCGTTGCAGTCACTATTCATGAATCTGTGAAACGATCCATTCTCGTCTTTGCCTTGGGTTTTCTTACTGGTTACTTTGCTCTTGCATAAGACCTAATGTTGCATGCAAAATAAGAGCCACTTCAGATATGAGACTTAGGTGAGAAACATCAAAGAATAATAAATATGCACATTCCTGAAACAACTAATTGTTGTCAATCACTCGTATCTGCTATTTGAAATGAATGTCGATTCATTTTGTGACATTCCTTGCACACTTTTGGAGGACAATCTCGTTTCAGGGCCTTGTAAGAGCAAGCGATGAACACATTCCCAGTAGAACTCGAAATATTTGTCGTCCACAATTATAATCATAATACCAATAATGCATTTGATATTCTTTAAACGATGTTCATGTTGTCTGAGCATGAATGGTGTAGTGTGTACGCATGCCTTGAAAGCATCCGCAATGTGCCCTGCCAGCTTTCGGCATGGAATGGAATGAGCTCCAGAGAAAAGCGTCCCTTGGTATTAGCTTCCCTTCCTCAAACGCATCAGATTACGTATTATCGCAAAGCACACATATAACTTGGATACTGCACAAACATGACGCCAGCACCCCTCTCAATGCCATATTAGGTCAGAGATATGATGGTCATACGTTTTACCGTACACTTCTCTATTGCCTTGACTTGACAAACTTGGATTGTTTGACGAGAGTGATATATGTCCAATGCAGACAAACCCTGGTTGCCTTTATCACCGAGTGCTGCATATGCTATATAATGTACCAGACAATGCAATTCGGGAAGTGACAGCTTGATATGTAGTTATGACGATGAAGTATCACTACATTCGTTCACCATGAAAGTGATTCATAAGTCACGAGAAATATAGGTTTTCTTAGAGATTGCGATGGGCTTCACTGAAATGTCATCTGTCGGAGCAAATGAGGGCCACAAAAGGTCGCATCTGTGAGCTCTTCCGACTCACATACAGATGGTTTACCTCAACGACATTTTCACTCAATGTTCTGCAAGATGATCCATGTTGATATTTATATCATTCCATAGCGCGGATATATGCATTCCACGCAATCGTCTTACAACACGTCTCTTATCCCACAATGGGTGCCCGTAAATAATTCAGAATCATATCCTGATTGTGAAGAATTTGTGGCATGCATGCTGAGATCATAAAACATGGTCGCAGCCCGCCATGCACCATATGATTCGCGTTAGTTGGATGTCACGTATTAACTATATATTGGATAAAACTAATGAGCAAGGCCTATGTAGAAACTGTCACTTCTTTGGGTAATTGCTGCTCTGTCTGCGTGCATTATATATAAGCAAACAAAGCGTCGCTTTGCCTTTACCTCATTTAAATAAGCACACAATAATTTACGTTAAAAGCCCAATTTAACAGCATGGGCAAACTACAGGGAATACTATAAAGGGCATCGATTTCATTGTACGAAAATAAAGAAAACGCGCACAGCAGTTTTAGAAAACTGTACATGATATGGGCTGATATTTGAAAATGCCGAACCCGTATGTTATTTCTAAACAAGCATTCACACTAATAGCTTTTCGCCATAAAAACGACGAAATATGTTATACAGACATCCGTCGAGATTTAATAAAATTCCCCGCGCAAACAAGATAATGAAGGCTCAACACTACAATCACAAAAATGGCCTAAAGACAAATATCTACCATGTCGCGTTAATAGATTTTTCGTGCGGGCTTAAACTTCACAGGTGGTGTGGCTCTCCCTGTTCTTCGTATCAATGTTAACCTGTAACTCATCGGTTTGTTCAATGTGAGCTAGTATTAATCTAGTATTTAGTTACTTCATGGTTAGCATTTAATTGTCAGATAACTGGATCGACGGTTGTACCCAAATTCATTCTGGCCCAGGTTGCTGCCTATAATTAAGCAACTCATGCACACAACATAAACTGTACCTTACACAAGGTTGTTTTCTGCATGGCCTGGCTTTCCGTTATGTTGGCTGTAGTGCAAGGTTAGACCTCAACCCCTTCTCGATGATTCAAACACTAGCTTTTATGCGACAGCTTAATGCCCGTGCAGGCGTAAATATCATGGTATCCAACATTTACATCGAGCCAACTTGTTTTATTTATGGTGATCAATTACGTTTACAGCGAATATAGGATTGAACCAACTTGCGAACATTTAAGGTAGTCTCGTTACAGCTATAACACGCCACTATTACCCATGCCTATAACATTACTACATGGATATATCACGGGCACACCACATAGTGGCAACTGCCAATGCAAAGTGTTGTCTTCGGGTTTTCAAGTTTGCCACCATTATTTTTCAATGGTGTAATGCCATGCAATGAAATATCCATGTAATAGAACACTAGGTCAGTTGGCAACCCAGAGGTAGAACCACTGTTTCAATTGAATAGCAGTCTAGGTGAGCATTTGTTTTAGATGGGTACATTAGGTTTTCTACTCATTGATTCTTGACAAATATAAAGCAATTTTATTTCGGAATAAACTGTGAAGATCGATTCATGTTAACATAACTTAATGACGTATATATTTAGCTTATATTTTATTCGGTTTGCTTATAACAATAATGTTAGGCTGATTAGTGTACTCGGTTTACTATTGCTGATCTTCCACTATGTTAGTTTCTGACGCATCTTCATTCGTTTGATTTATAGAAGATGAAATTAAATGACAGACTTTTAGTGAAATGCGAACCATTTGAATGTGCTGCAGTGTAACCCATGCAAAACTTGAATATTACAATCGTAAATGCAGGTCAACGGCTCCTACCAAACAACACTCAAACCATAGATAATGGTCCAATGTTCGACCATAGGTTAAACATTCTGCAACTTAGCTGGCTTGACATGATGTTAGTGTTTGCTGGTTGGCAGGTTTTTCTTGTGCGATTTTAAAAGGCGACACAAGAATGATTGTTTAATGCAAGCATGGATGAAAGCCAGCATAGGACTAAAAAGCTATTTATTGCCTTAGTCTGCTAACATAGTATTGATCTCATTATATTCAAACAAAATACGCAATTATATATCGAGGTCTTTGCTTGTATAAACATAATCATACGCTTCAAGCTTCGAGTTTATAGATGTGCATTTCCGGTATCTTGCTTCATCGACCATGTAGTTGATAACGTAGCATTAAATTACCCTTTCTGGCAATTGATTTGCGTACGTGGTGCCTCGAGGTTTGCAAAAGCGCGTTTGCATTAAAATCGCTGTGCATTATGCAAATATGATATGTCGCCATATATGGTTCAGCGCAATACACAATGTATTAGGTAAAAAACGTTTTATATAACAGCACTTTAGACAGCATGTGCTTAAATCCGCTAACAGCTTTTGTGCAATATTTTTAGCCATCCTCTCAAATACAACAACTCCTTATTTATGCTGCAGATTTAGAAATGACAGCACACAAGCATTATCTTGCCTCGTAAAGTGTCTCTGATTCCTTACTATGTCATTGTTATCTTTTATTTATTCTCTTCCAAACATGGAGTTTTTCGATTATGCAGAGTTTTATAACTTCCCCGAACGTTCGTTCACTTCTGAGCAAAGCAACTTGAATATAAACTTGATGACAGCCATTATGGTGCAGATGATGTCACGATGCAACCACATGCATATTATATTCTACATCGTTTATCATTGCAGCACCAGCAGTGACCCCATTACGATGGTGAATGTTTGAACGGATTCGCCGATTTTCTTGCTATGTCTTTTCTTTTCCGAGAACAGGCTGCAATACCTCTTCTTAATGACCAGTTTGTGTGTACAATTCTGCCATCAACGAAAATGAAAGAACGAAAAACAGTCATTAGTCGATATAAGCGTGTCAAATCCAAAGCAATGCAAACACAAGGTCTTTACCAATCACATGATATATGATGGTGCAATACTGGACAATCGTCATTTGAAAGTCCAACGTTCACAGATGGCTATTGTCTGACACATGCACCCACATTTCTTTTTCGCCAACACAATAGTTTTGTACTTATCAACCAGATATGATGCTGTTTATCGCCTTAGAATGCCATTAATTGAAGAACATAAGAAAATATCGAACATGTTACTGCTATTTCTCAAATGGTTCAGAGCCGTGCTTTTTCATCTTCTATGCTTCAAAATGGCTTTTACATTACTGGCCTAGCAGCGCCAAGGGATTGACTATGTCTATGGAAGGGAGTAGGGCATCCCCGGCAATAAATCAATCTGAAGAGGGTTTTTCCGCTTTAATTGAAATAAAGTCAAGCCATAAATATACCCTTTAAAAACTCATTTGATTAAATAGTTTGAAAATATAGCATTGTGAGTGGACATTACGGTCGCATCTGTATTTAATCTGTAGTATTCGCATATGGTGGTAATGTATCATTAAATCAATGTCAGGGGTAGCAGATCCGTCAGGACCTTGTTAGGCTTTAAGATGTAAGATTGCAAAGATAAATTTGTCCGACTCGAAGATGACGCAGATAAAGGTTGTTTGACCGTTAATCGAACGGTTAATGCTTGGCTAGGAATACAATGGTCAGGACAAATATTGTTTTGTTCCAATGCGTTAATTGTCAAACAGAACATAAGCAAGTGTATGCCTTTAGAGCATCTACATTCTAAACATGCTGCAATAATATTGCTAATATCGTTAAGGCCAGTCCTTATAATTACGATATAAGGTCAATGAGAAGCCTCATCCGCAACACTTTGTAAAGTTGGGCATTGACGTCTCGACCTTCACGAATGTTCTTGTGTAACGGCCGGCGTTGGTACAGGGTTACAAGTTACTCAACTCTTAACGATGACGTCAATGTCTTACTTTATCATAAATTAGTATATAACCTGAGATTCTCCACCGATGGCGTGTCGAGGAGTATCTGGTGAGTAATATCACGCCGAAATCCCTCTAGTGTAGCCGACTCTATATTGTTCGATTTCGCCCTGGTTGTAAAGGACAGTTATTTCCAAAATCCCAATTTGGTTGTAAAACTTCCAGGTGCGAAACTGTGACGCATATAGGTTGGCCCCATGCCAAGTTGAAATCCTTTATAAGGAGCTCCCTCCTGGAACTCCGGACTCACTCCTCCGGACTCACTTCTCCGGACTCACTCCTCCAGACTCACACACCCACCATCTTGAAGGAAACGTTCGGATAATATTTGGAAACGTGATACGAAACTTGAATTGGAAACCTCGGCATTATTTGAAGGACTTAGAACTAATAAAAATTACTCTGTGGCAAACACTCGATTGAATTTTATTGAACACCATCAAGACGGGGAGTACAATTGCCCCGCCGGACTCGATCTAAGAATTTGTAAAGATTAACTCTCAACAAGAGGGAGACATCAATTTTACAACTTGACGTATTGCGTCAAGCCGAAGTGTTGATAGATGGTTGGATATGCACTATGTACCAAGCATGTGAAGAATGTAAATAAACGGGAATTGCCTTAGTGTCCTACATAATATAATAACTTAAAATATGGTACCATTATCAAAAAGATGCTCCCAATACGCACTTTTAAGACCTGGATGGACCATCAGCACCTGTATTAAATGATGAGTTTTAAAATGACTTTACGGGCGTGGCGAGTGTTGATGCATGAAATATCCACGACAAGTCATCCCAAAGATGAGACCATTAATGTAAAACAGCTAGAGGTCTAATATAATAACTTGCGACTTGCGGCTCAGCATCGGTGACGTTTCATATATTACGCGGCTTTGGTTATATCATGACCAGCAGAATGGTTTTACGAATATTTCAAGTAGAGAACTGTCAAAACTGTTTTCTCATCCTATCAAGCATTCATAGAAAAGAATTTAGTTAGATATTATATGGGCACAGTTGATACGATGATATCTTGCAATAAAAGAGCCGTCCTCCGTTTTATCCGCTGCTTTTATTTATTGCGTGATGGTATTGAGACAAAGAAACCATATATTAACTACTACTGCAGAACTGAGTTCAATTTCATTCAGAATCCAAACGTCCAATTTCTCGAAGCAGTCCAGAGATTCACTGGTGCGCCCAAATGAATCAAATCAAAATTACAAATTAATCTCTGAGTGTTATAAGTACATTATGCCACAATCTAGTCCATCGTCATAATGTGCCCATCTCAGTCATGCCCAAGAGAGACCTACGTGTCACATGCCCCCACCCTCCAACTATCTCCTCATACATACCCCATATCTTATAGCCACGACCATCCTCTGACTTGGCGTGCCTCAGTCGTTAAGGGAATGACGTTGACCTTTAAAAAATCAGTTCTTTTCTGGCCACCAAGCTCGACCCTTCCCTCCATCTTTAAGGCAGATCACCGTCTTTAATTCTAAAATCATAGTAATCAATAAAGTTTAAGTTTCTTCTTAACCATATGCCTGAAGCTCATGTTCCTTCATCAGCAACCATAATTGCCTGTCGCACGCCATCACACCCATGATTGCATCAAAAAAATGCTTCTTGATAATTTAATGCATTTGTATCGGAACATCCATCACGACCAAGTTTAATGGTTTCATCAACTCGGTCTCGTTTTTCCTCCGCTTATATAATGGATGGGAAAGTAAGGTGAGATTTTCGCTAACAAGCAAACTGACATATATTGCGCCTACTTGTTACCACCAATGCATGCAGCTATGCATTCTAATGGGACGGCAAATTTATTTCCAACGTTCTACCCAAGCGATTATCCCATTAGAAGCAAAAGCACAGAGCTATATTCGTGTCGAACAATAAGGGGGATGGATACGTCGGTGGCAATTTATTCTGGCAATGCTGTTGTTCACATTGAATCGTCATGTGCCCTATCACTCAAGGTAAATTGCAGCTCGCTATCATTCTGTGACAGCATTCATAGATATGCTTTTTTTTCGTTGTGCATTTGCCGTGTGACCGCCATTGCGCACAAACCACGCATGTACATCAATAGCCGTTGTCCTAATGCTGCATATAACCCAATTGATGTTAATTACACGCTGGATCGAACTTTAAGTTGGGCTTCTGAGTCGGGATCAATGACAGCTGTGTAAAGATGTAGTTGGGTAAACTTAAGAAAGCGTCAACTCGAACCGGCGGCATAAAGAGACTAAAACACGCACCAATGTATAAAGAACAACGAGGTACGTTATTTCAGCCATAACTCATCAACGACCAGCGACTCATACAAGGGTACGTGGCCTCGGCTATCGCTATATGAGTCACGAACCATAAAATCGACGGCAATTCAATTGACTCTAGTACGCCAACTGCGCTAAAGCAATCAATTCTAACCGACCGTAACAACGCAGCCGGTCATGTGTTTTGACATTCTGCGGCTGCCAGCTTTCATCCTAAAGTATCGTTCCTCTGAGTCACGTCAGGTAACCTTTTCGCAAATACACGCGCGTTTGGTAAGTTGTAAATGTTTAATCAAACCATTGCACGTAACTATAATATACCTCACAACAGTAATTTGCTACTTCGGTTGGCTCCACAGATCGTTCATTCCCTGCTTGACAATCCCTTCTCAAGTCAGCCAGAATGGCTTTCAACTGACACAGCAGCCGTATCAAGTGACTACAATAACTGTACTGGCAGTGTAGGCTGGAGTACATCGTAGATACGATAATGGCCACCTGGCAAGCCACCGATACCATTGTTTTTTTCTCAAAGCCCATCATCGTCGTGCAACCACCCCTCGTCAACCACCCACCTACCTGCGTTAACACACATATAAACACCAACACGCTGCCCCTAATGCAGCCACTGCTACGAATCGGTACTCGTGTTAAAGGCGACCGCAGACGAAAATGCATATGGTCGTCCGCATGTGTATGAAGTCAACTGAATTGGTTTCTTGCTAATCGACCCCTCCCAGCATGGTTCCTCCTGGGAAAGGGAGATATCTAAAGAGGTCTGCTGCATGATAGTAATAAGCAGCGTCCGTAGGACCTAGTTGATGTTATCAGGGAGATACCAACAATTACACAGTAAATAGAGACTACCGTACTATCATATTCCACATATCCGCAGTAATCGATCCACGAGCGATGTATGTAATACTAGTGGCGTACATGATTCTAGTTAAGCCACATACGTGTACTCACTATCAAACATTCGTTTAGAGACATGTTGTTGGCCTGGGCAAATGGTTAACCCGTGTAATTGCATTTCATTTGTCATCTACTAAACATCGAAGTCAGTAGAGGCGTATTGAACTCGAAGCAATGTATCCGAGGGAACGTATGCCAATCAAATGCTCAAGACTTACACGACCAAAACATATCCACGTGAAGAAGTGCAGGAGTTAATAGATGCTTCCTAACAAGAGATAAGAGATTGAGGGTCTTCAATGAACATGGAAAATTTACCATGATAATAAGGCAGTATTAGTTAATTCTTTTTTTAAGTAACGGGGTACTTATTGGGATGATAGAGGTGCCTCGTCTTCCTTACGCCTCCCTATGCTAAGATATACCCTCCTTATTACTATTGTTGCCGACGTAACTCACGATCTACTTAAATGAGGATCGTGTTACGTGAGGTGCACTGCACACTGATGATAAGGCAATTTCAGTTTTATACGTTAGGTAAGTAACGGCGTACTGATTGGGACAATTGAGGTGCGTTATTCAGGATGTCGGTACCTCGTCTTCAACACGCCCCTCTATGCTAAGATATAGCCCCCTTGCTAGCTCCGCACGGAACCCCCTACATCAACGCCGCAGATATATGCATTAGGTTAGCTACTTTGTGTATTATTACGTTTGTGGAACATGGATAAGTGGGCAAAGTACTAGTCCAGGTGTTCCTATAATTAACATTACTTGATGGAGGCAAATGCAATCTTCTCTATTACCATAATCTTGCGTGTCGTATTCGACCATACAGACGTCAACATCACGCTGATGTCGCTCTGGAATGATGGGTGGCAAAATGGGATGAACAAAATAATCCAACAAACCGCTTCCATTAATGATATGTGCTACACTCAGAGAATAATCCATGCAGCAGCCAGATACCTCGGAAATAGAGACCCAAACAAGTCCGCATGGGACAGATACTATTTCAGGAGAATGATAAGAGCCAACCCAGCACGTACATAGGAAGGAATATGATATTAAAGCCACTCGTTTCCGGTCGTTAGTGGGGCTATATGTCCCCTATATTTCTACACCGAGCTGCAGACGAGGTACATTGTACGATTGTTATGGGTGGTGACTTAGTTATTGAAAATGCTCGTTGGTAACGTACCATTCGTATTGCTATAGATATATTTGGTTGGGTTACCATTTGGACTTCGACAGGTTCATCAAAACGTGTCGCTGCTTTTCTTATAGGCGTCGGGTTCCTACTGCTGTTTGTACTATGAACAGTTTTGTATTCTATCAGCATGCAGTAATATCCAATATCGTATCCTCTGCTTAAACACAAGCAGATGGAGATGATCAAGCAGCAAAACTGTTTGCCTTCTTTTGAAGAAATAATTTATGACATGATCTAACCCTAAAAAGGGTAATTTGGATCGATAGGGAAAGGGAGAGGGAATGATGAGGTTGCTTGATAGAAAGATATATTTGAGCCAAGGACAACACTTATTAGCAGGGGATGCCAATATAATTCATAATGACTATGCACCTTACATATGAAAGCCTTAACTGTACAAAAACCCTCAATAGCAATATAACATTTGTCATACCCGGCGTTACACAGCACGTCCTTTGCAGCTATTCGATCCCTCAGAGCGGGGGATTAAGGTAGTGCAATTGATGAGCGCATGGTACTTAGCGTGATGACAGTAACTTAGAGGTAGGATTATGAACCGGACAAAATGTTGCATGATATGAACGCTGAAATGTCAAGCAAACACATATATTACGCCCCGTGTATCACTTTGTTCATGCACTCCTATAAAGGAAACCCTTTTCAACCTAATTTACACTCGACGTCAGCTAGCATATGTACAGCATACAGATCGCGAAGTGAAAAGGGCGTTAACCCATGTATTTTATCGTGCTTGATTTTGAAGAGACAGAAACGTAGCATAGAAAAGCGAGTACGCCTTTATATTGATTTGTAAAACCTATTGTCGTACAATTGCTATCTGATATGCATAGTTAAGGGCGCAGTTAAGGATAATTATTTTCGTTCAAAACATTCTGTCATCGAGATTATTGTACAGCACGAACACAATGAAATACTCCCTATTGCATTCAACTGCAGTTCTCGTTTGTGTTTGAGTACAGATTGAGTAAAATATAGATTATTATCATAAACGGCAAAATTCAGCGCCTCGATAAATGACCTAAACTGCCTTTATAACTTATACATTTACTGCTTTGTACTTGATTGGATTAAACATGTACGTCACGAAACGTGGCAAACTAATGATGAGGCTCTGTATATGGGGCAAGGTGGAATGACCTCTTTGCGTGATGTTATCTAATAGGCCGCTATTATGTCTTAACAAGGCATATCGGGACTGATAAAATATTTTATAATATAGCCTAGCCAGTTTCAGTACCGTGAGACATGGACATGTGTTTGCGACTTAATACAGAATTCCGACCACATTGCACAATAGTTAGATGTTTCATTAATGGGCTCATCACGGTCAGTACTATCAGAATCAAGGACAGTTAGAGCACCATTGAAAAAATGGGAATCTAAACCGTTAGCTGGATGTTTGCTTCTATTGCAGGTCAAAAGAAGAAGTTTAACACGACAAGACTCATTCGTCTCCCCTATAATAACATTATCGACGCATTATTTACCACTTCAGGTGCGTGTTGAATACAAAACGATTCATGATTGCGGCAACTACGACTAAAGTGATTATTCAAACTATTATTCGATCGGATAGCATATAATCAACACATTAAAAAACGACTATTTTAGACAAGAATGAACCGACTACAATCCTGAGGTGCTAACGCAAGCAGTTTGAGCTTCTCCACCGTTAGTGTAGATATTACTGATAACCCGGGAAAGTAATAACGGAATGACTGAACGAGTATCTCTACGGCGATGAACAGAAAGTCAATAAAGACCAATTGGTGCCTAACGCTTCCCAGTGATTGAATCCTTGAAGGTGGATGTGTTAATGTGAGATATACTATGGCTTTGCGTCAGGGCACTGGGTTGTTGCAAGGTAGCCGCTGGTTCTTAAGGTGAGCTACCAATCATTATAGTCATCATCAGCCATCACAGTAGCAATATAACCGAGTTGCCAAAAGTGCTGTGAAGCCGAAATATTGCAGGTGTAATCCCCTCCCAATAGGTGCAACGTAAAATCCCGGCGCTGTTTGCCACAGCGTGACATCAGAATTATTACGCAGCATTTGCCTTGCAAAACTGATGATGGTAATTCATAGCGGAGCGAAATTATCATCCAATATCGGATGTGCGTCATATTGTGCAAAAGCTCCCAAATGCTGTAACACTGTAGCTAATAGAGGAGACTTCTCAGTGATTCGTAGTAGAACATCCTTTGTGTCGCAGGGTACAATACAAAATAATTTACTCTCTTCACCGGGTGCCCTGACACGAGATGCGATCAAGGATGTAAGGGATATTCCCCAGCTGGTCATACAAAACCCTCTAGGGTAATTCCTAGCATAATCAAATAACTTCAAACCTCTTAGGTTTACAAAAGTGCCATCTGCACCTACACTGAGAAGACGTAGCATCTAAATTCACATGAGAGGCGCATTTGCAATAAGCCAGCCGATTCAACCTATGAACGCGTTACTGATGTGCTGATGAGCACAGCACTGGCAATGTTTATCTCAATATCACGTTTGTTAATATGTTTTCGTCATTAAGCAATTAATCTTGCTCATCTGGTTAAAAATTGCACAATTTGCGAGAATTATTTAAAATCAAGGCTGCATACAACAGAATATTCGGTAACTCCCATCCAGAGATAGAATACAAAGAATTGATTGTCCTAACGACTAACATTAAGTTCCTGTGAGCATAAGCACAAAACGTAAAACTGAAAGTCACCAATACTATTCTGTTAGTAACGTGTGCATTTGGCAACAGCAGATCACGAATTATATGCATATTGAACGTCTTTTAATCAAATTGATCTGTCCTGTTTGCCGCATATGAGAGCTATATATGCTCTATGGTAGTAAGCTGATCGATAGCATCTCATTTAGAGCCATTTTTTGAAAATGAATCAAAATAAATTTTAATGTGACAGGTATGCAACAAATAGCGACGTTTTTTTGGTGAGAAATGTGAAGCACATGCCACGCCATGGCGCTAATTGCCGAGCGCCGCATTATTGAAATAAATTGTTTCTCGAACACGCCGAACGCCATTTATTTAACGAGCTTTAGTATTGAGCATTGTATAATGGTATTTTCTTTATCGGTTTTCATTGAATTGCTTATCGGTTCGATTGGTAATAAACAGTAAGTGACAGTTCAGTCAATGAATATCAACATTATTGTGGATATAATACTACTTAAATAGACATTCACTTTTATTTTACTTATCATTTTAAGGATGTTTCCCTGAAATATTTTCCATGATGAGGGCAATACACAGAAGTATTTCTACGCCAAGGCATACTATACGGCACGGCGCTGTAGGCGTTTGTCGACAATAATTTAATGATATGATGTTTTTGCACCATTAGAGATTTCCCGCTAATGTATACTAAAAACCAACAGTGTGATTTTCAACCAATTTGATAAATCCAACAGCAAAAATAAATTCCATTAACAGTAACATGTAACCGGGCATTCAATCCCCCGTAAGGCAGTTTATGTAAATATACGGATTCTGTCTAAAATACAGCTTGTTAGTTTAACAATTACTTGCTATTATGTCATTCGTCTTTGGTGCACTGTACAATTATGCGAGCAACGAATGTTGTAAAATCAGGACGTTATCTGTGCAAATAATATTAATGCGCCTTGCTTGTCGTTTGCTCCACTAATGTTACGTCAGTTGCGCCGCATGTGGTCTCTAAGGCAACATTCATCACAGTAGTGGCTGTCAGGGTGAGAAATATAAGCCATGGTTCACGAGCCACAGAGGCGCGTTGTTACCCATTAGGCCGCCTAATGCAACCTCCTCATTTAATGCGTTGTCTGGTCTATCGAATGGAGCCCGATGATGATTTGATATGCAAGCATTATCAAAGCTTATTTGGCGTGATAATGATGTAGGTTCTGGGCTGATGTAAAATGATCAAAAACCGATGTTATTGGCAAATGGCGTCAACTAATACGTACAGCTACAATGATCGCTGAAGCATAGCCATGACTTGCTCTTGATATGTTCGCATTCTTAGTCTTGCTAAGCAACGGTAAGAACATTTGTAGCATGTCTATTAACATGATACAAATAGTGTCTGGAAGTCAAGATTCCAGTATGTTATTGCGTTTTAAATACGAGCATAGCTAAATGTAGCTTCTGTAAATATTGGTGCTCATCTCCCCATTGCTGAGTTTAAATACAACTTCAACTTTGCTAGACTTTCGACATGTGTGATCTTGCATCACATATACAACCAGGTCTATAATGGCATTTCATGTGCATTCACAAATGCTATAAGTCGTTCTTTGCATAGTGCCGGCAGCAGCCACAATTTAATTGACCCGACTAAGCCGGGCAATTTGTTTACTGCTTCTTAAAACCATAGACTAGCCAGTTTGTTAACTGTTAATTCACGAAATAACTCCTTCTTCACAAAGTAACTTAAAATGTCATTATGCAAATTCAACTTCAATGCAAAGTCGATATGGGGTTATACCTTGTGTATATACATATATACATATATAATTTGTATATATACATAAATATGTATATTTATAAGGGTCATCATCATATATCTATCATCATCCTTATCATCATCATGCTGACGGTTGCGAAGCGATAATGTCCGTTTTTATTACTATTTGACCGCTGTCCTCCATTGAGCTGTGGCAGTATTTGAAGATACAAAAGAGTTTATCGGACTGTACGCGTCTTTGTCTGCAATCGTTTGTTTTAATAAATGTTTCCGAGGATCCTCCCCAGCACTAACATTTGCCGTAATTCCCGTTTGTAGAAATTCGATCATAGTTTTGAACTTCCCTGGGCATCTATACTTCCTCAATCGTCTTGGTCCTGTGCTACCTACTGTGTCAAACGCCTTTGTGAAACGTTTCAGCATAAAGTGCGCAGTCTTGTTCTATGTACTTTTCTCATAGTTGTCTGAGACCGAAGATCATGACCACAGTGCTGCAGTTTTGATCTGTGTCTCTTAAACTATTTCTGGCATGATATGAAAAGATCATCTGTTAAGGCGAATCCTGGCAAAGATCTTCTCAGCAATGGATAACAGAGAGATTTCTTTAAAGTTACAACTCTGTTCTTTCTACCACTTTGTAGATGGTTATCAGGTTGGCTTTTGTCTAAACTTACGGAACTAAACCCTATGTCTATGGCTCGGTGATTGATGATGCCTGTTGAGCAGATTTGCTTCTACATGCATCCATACATCAGCAGGAATTCCAACTTACCCAGATACTAAGCCATCTTTCATGTTAGTGATTGATCTTGTCCCCTCGTCCCTTATTGGGATCGCAAAGATGTATGCGATGGTAATACGCCATTTGTCAAGAGTTTCTTGTTCTGGGTCGCCTCTTGGCAATTAAGTTGTTCCAGAAAGTGTTCGTTCCATCTATCAAGAACGCGTTTGATATCAGAGAAAGTCTCCTGTTCATCTGTTGACTTAATTTGTACTGATCTGAACTTTCGAGTTCCCCAAATTGCATTGAGTCCATTGTTGAAGCTCTTTAACTCGTTTCGACAAGCTGCTCTCTATGGCCCCTCTGCATTCATCTCCCATTTCAATCTGACATCATAGCACGGGTGTTATTGAAGTAGTCTGCAGGCATCTTGGTAAGGTGCAACAGTGGATGCTTCTGTTCTGTACTACCCTTTGGTGGTCTTGGGATCTCTTTTCCACAAGGTTTTGAAGCTGCTGACCAGAGGGACCGAACCAGTCCTGATGTTTTCTGGCATGCTTGACAAGTGATGCTCTATCTGCGTTACATACAATCTGTTGCAGAGCTGCCCATTCTTCTCCAGGTGACAAGCCTTTCACTTCCTCAAATTTGGTAAGTGTATTGTCCATCTCTTCCGTGAAGCGTTATCTATGACTAATGGATTACTGTTTTACTGTGTTGAACTCGGATGGTGTTGTTGGCTCTTGCTTATTTTGCATCTGTCTTAGTAGAATGCTTCTGTCAACCTTAACATATAGTTATCAGTTCCGGAGTTTGCTTATCACATGAATCGGGTACTTTGAATATCCATCTTATCCCGACATCTTTGGATGATGAAGTCTATCATAGGCCATCTGGAGCGGAGACGCATTCATGAGGTCTTTCTTTAGTCTTTATACATGAGAATGGTGTTCGTCACTATCATTTCGAATTCTGAGGACAAGACCAGTAGGAGCTCGCCATATGAGTTTCATTTCCTGATCCCATGCATTTTCATGGCCAGCGACCATTTATCATTATCTATTCTTATCTATGCATCGATGTATCCCATCACAAGCAAATTATCATTTTGAAGGATCTGTCTCAGCGTAATTGCCAGCTGATTCCAGAGGGCCTCCTGTGTTCATCCAGGTTTGTCATTGTTGGGGCGTACACACTGATGATCGTAGCACAGATGTATTTTGACAAGGGTAGTCGCATGGTCAAGATGCTGTCGTTAATTAGCCTCGGTATCTGTGTTAGCGTTGACACAATATCTTTTTGATAGCTACTGCAAGTCCAGTTTAACCGCGTTCTCCTTCGGGTTTGCCATTCCAGAAGAGGCACGAAGACTGCCATGTTCCGAGATCACATACACACCCACACACACACATACACACATATACATATATATATATATACATATAAATATAAATATATATATATATATATATATATATATATATATATATATATATATATAAATATATATATATATATATATATATATATATATATATATATATATATATATATATATATATATATATATATATATTATAATGTCCTGGAATACATAACTACACTGTGTATTTAGCATTTTGAAAGAAAGTTGTATGAATGACGGATTTGGTCTTACAAAATGTTCATTTTGCCTTCGTTATCAAGTATCGACAAATATTTATGCACGTGATACACATATGTATTGATATACCATCGCAATGGTGGTTGGGATCACTGTTTATGTCCTGTTTGGCCATTGCTGATGTCGCCTAGTGCTTGATTATCCTTTACTTTGCAGCTGGGTTCAAAGGTTCCTTCAAAAGGTCTCCTAAATGTTAAATGCCTTATATCATACAGAGTTTGAAGTGATTTACGTCGGAGAACGCCGCAACCGCGTACATTATTCACACAATCCTTCACATCATCACCGTTATCATTTGTACGATAGCCTGCTTTGCTTACGTTTTGATGACAGCGAAGTCGGAGAGGATATTGCAAGGAGATTGTATGCTGTTAAGGATGGCAAACAAAGCAACAAATGCATTTCTCTGCGTTTATCAGACACGTATGCTTGTAGCTATATCTCATGAGTAGCATTGACCGTCCGTTTTTTGTTCCCTCCCTCTGTCTTGTACTTGCGAGGATATCATGTGACTGTTAGCGTACTCGATCCAGGTAAATATTTATACCGCATAACCCTTGGTGTAAGAAACATAATGTTTTTTTTACATTACCATTACACAAACACAAAAATCCCTAGTCATAGTCATCCTAAGCAGATATGATCGTTTGTAGCACCAAGGTATCACAAACAATGCTGCACCTGGTGTAATGGTAAAACTCTCCTTACATCCGCTGCAGACGGTACTCATGCCTCGAGGTTCATCAATTGCCTTTATATAACCTTCGAGCAGGTCAAAATCTGCTGTATGAAAATTGATAACTGACATTTTAACCTCCTCACTTCTCCGTTGCTTTTGCTCATTGATAATGCCAAATTCTAGTCCCGAGGTGCATCGAAGCGGCTGTCATAATCATCTGCGCAAGCATTGTCTTCTGCTGCTTATTGGTACTTGTCATATGCAAAGACAAATTAGGGCAACATCATACTGCACGTTATGGATACACTATGGTCGCAACATAGGGCAAGTATCTCTAATATGTATTGGCCATCGGTATATTGTCATATTACATGTCATTTGTCAGATGAATGTAGGAGATGTTGTTGGAGAGAGACATGATTGTATGATCTAAAACTGGAATTCGAAAGAGCCTGTCCTTAATGCGATCAGTGCGCTGCGATTCTACAATGACAATGAATTACTGACTTAACCCTGACCAGTTTTTGCAATGCAGTGCGCTGTGCAAGATATGATAAACCTACATGAATTGGCTTTGACAGTGAAAGAAACAAAACGGATACTAATACGAAATCTTCTGTCTATTGTTTGAGAGCACGATATTAATTTTAGCGGAAAAATCTAAAGAAGCGAGCGTTTTGTGTTTCTTAGATTATGGATTAACACGCATAATTATAGGTTACGACTTGCCAAATGAGTCGTCTATAAGTTCGCTACGAAAGCTGCCATATTTAATGAAAGTAATTTGCTTATTGAATATATTTCTGAGACGAAATTTCGGACTAGTCAATTATAAAGCATTGCATAAACGCATGAATTGGGAAAATGAAAATATAGGGACAATATAAAAAATCCTGAAGGACCTGTTCTTCGTCACAACTTGCTCATACTCAAGCAAACGAATGTAAAGTCTAACTATTCTGCATTGACAGTAAACATTGGTTTGATATATGACTCTCAGACACGCCCAAATCAGTATAATGGTTCGGAGAGTAAGCTCTAGGTCCATATCGGACCGTTAAATACTTTGATTAATATACTGTAATTGTATGACGAAATACAGAGCATTGCATCATCGCTGGTAACCGAGCCGTTGACAGCGATTTGACATCCTCTAACAAACCTATGAAGCATCATTACGAAGTCCCTACGATAGAGATTCATATCATAAACTCATATACTGCCACAGTAATGTGTGTCCCATGTGTCTACCCAACTCGTGGCCGCCTTGATAATCTTGTAATGTCTGTGATTGACCATTAAGTCACCACGGCGGAAGCCAATGAGTCTAATAAACTTTGGATAATGCGACATAGCCGGAAATGAAGCGCCGTAGTGTTTGGAACGTAGTGTGCCAGAATACTTCCTGTGATATTTACCATTTTGTGCAATCCATACGAGTATAGCATTTGTGCAGCTAATAAGCCAGATATTTGCTTGGGGTGAGAGATGCGCATTCTACCTCATGCGACAAAGAATATCTTCAATCAACAGCCAATGACAAGATATGCTATCGCTGACAAGAAGAATCATATGCCGCAAATATTGCTGTGGTGTACACATAGCATTTGCTATCTATTTAGTTTCAATCCAACTCTCGGCACAAATAATAACAAAAAATAAGTAGATTAATTCTCCACAACTTGAACGAGTAAGTCGAAATAAAGCCGCAGTATATGCAAATTCTTTGATTTCACCGCTCATGTAAAGCACAGGCGCTGCAGCACGCACGTAGGGTCTAGGTCCTTTTTCAGGCTTTGACGAACCCTGCAGTACAACGAGGCCTGATTATACATCTTTCACTTATAAATATATATATAATTGGTTTCAACTCGTTGCATTTATTGTGCAGTGTCGGAAAGCTGCGTGAATAAATCGCAGTGTTAACATCTAGGTTGAGTGTGTAAGATAGATAATACCGTATATAACACGGAAGTGATAGAAGGAGATAAATGCATAGCGGTTGTCAAAAACAGTGGCGTTAACTATCATGTCTGCTCGGAAGACCGTGACATTATTCAAATCAGCGACTTCATAATGCATTACAATAGGCTTCTTCTTCTACAGAACATATTGCTGAACAATGATGCGCCTATGTCCATGCAATTTAAGATTAAATTTTACGTCCTGGCTAATTTTTATTCAATTTTGAAGAACTTAAGCAATATCTCACGACAGTGCCCTTAGCGACGATGATACATCATATGCAGTATCTATATAATCTTATCTACCTCACTAAGCCAGATATATTGGTAGGTCACATGCAGAATCGCATCGACCGGCGGTAGTAAAGGGCCAAGGAACCGTCACGGAGATGTGCGTTGAAGATCTGTGCTGAATGAGCACGAAAAGAAGCTTTGCAATGCAAATGCTTTTGTGCACTGTCTTTCTCCCATTATATGAATAATGTTGCCTCGAGTATTATCGTTTTTTCTGCTCTGAATATTGTTAATAACCAAACAGGAATATCGACGTCCGCCTCGTAATAAAACTTACCATCGCCGTCACCAATTCAATTAACCACCAATACCCGCCAATGATAGCAACCCGCTCTGCTTAACGACATCAGATATTCAATTGAATGAATGTCACAAGGGACGTTCTATTTTTGCAAAAGCGTGGTATTCAAATAATAACCTAATAGCAATATGCCAACTACCCAAGTATTACTACCACGGTTACGTCTTGAATTGCTATAACGTTAATTAAGTTAATACGTCTTCAATACTGCAATAACACAATTTCTGAACTCCTGTTCTATTTCCTGTGAACGAGAATAAGATATATACATGCATATATATATATATATATATATATACATATATATATATATATATATATATATATATATATATATATAAATATATATATATATACACATATATATATATATATATATATATATATATATATATATATATATATATATATATATATATATATATCTATATATATATATATATATCTATCTCTATATCTCTATATATATCTATATATATATATATATATATATATATATATATAGTTCTCTGTTATTTGCAAAGTCGGTGTTGATACCGAGAGTATAGGGCATGATTCATTAGTGTCGCTGCATAGAAAAGCAATATTCGGAAACGATAGCAAATATAGTACATCTTATCTACTGCTGGAGCATGGCCTCTTGTTAATCCATCTCCTTGAGGCTCGACCGAAATGAACAAATCGAACAGATAATATTCAATGGTGTAGTTAAAGTTGCAACCTACGTTTCACGTGAATCCCTGGAATATTTTTATCAGCTCATGCATATTAAAAATGCCTGGCGATGCAATTCCTCGTGTCGATCCTAAAGAGAGGAAAAATATCGTAATGTCTTGCAAAACTACCTCCATTATGAACAAATGAGACACATAATGTAAACCACACTTACATTAGCCTCCCGCCCTACTAGACGGTGATTTCTCTGAAGCACTATTTGCTGGTGACTCAAACACCATTTGCTGCACACAAACAATATGCGTTATATGCTGGGTGCTTGTTTCAGGAGCTTATAGACTATGATGACTGCAAAACGACATCCTTAATATTAACCAGCAAAGCGTTGGCGTTAAAATCTCATTCCGGGCGGAGCCAATAGCCTGTGTAACAGAGTCGTCATCGTTGACTTGAGGTAATGTACGTCTAAGTTATTGAATGTTAATTTTTGTTTGATATCAGGTCCATGTGATACCTTTGCCAAGCTGTTGCTTGTAACTGGCTTGAGTATATATATAATACTGTCGACTATATGGCTTTCCATCTCAAAATTGTGGATAACAATCGGATTACTGCTGAGGTCCAACATATGCAGCAGTGTTCGTATTGATTTTCTGTCAATTACAGCTGCAATGTAGAGGTTATGTTTCACATATGTCATGTAAGGATATGTTACAGATTCAGGATTGAAACAATAACGTGAAATACTAACATATCCACGAGTAAGGAGAGCCACTGTTATTTGGATAACGGTACCGCAATAAACCGCTAGGTAATACGTATAATGCATTGATGGTGGCGAGGATTAATCTTATATCAATGTTTCTCTTTACAACTCGAGATTGACATTCGTCGAATGAAGAAATCCATCAGGGAACGGTTATTGTCGGAAATTACTTTCCTCGAGGCAATGTTTAGTCTTTTCCTCATTATGATACTTCATATTGCTTTCTTCGTATTAACAATTGTATGTATGATCGTGGTATTGGCAAAACTAGCTTACAAGTGACACTCTTGAACACCGTTGGTATAGGGCAGATCAAAAGTACCAAGCGTTGGTTAAAACCTATTTCACAGTACCGATCACTTAACTTTCCTTAAAATAGAAGCCTAACAGTTACTGCAATGGGGTACAATTTGATCTTCTCGTTAAGCAGATATCCTGTACCTAATCGTTATATATATGTTCTGTCTAATGTTGCTAAAGTATGTTGATGATGAGGAATGGCACAGGATGTGATCGACTTAGCAACAGCTCAGCCCTTTTCACTAAGTTGAAAAGCGCAAACTGACCGACACTTAACTGCGTAGTAGCTTGCTTGCTTCGGTAATTGAAGCTTAGAATGAGTTTTGTTAATGCCAAGATCACATTTCAGGATAACAAAAGCAGCAAGAGAAGTAAATGTTTCTTTGAAACAGGTTAATAGCAGTAGCACGTGGCTTTATGACCGCATGCGTCATTGGATAAGAACAAAACGTTTGTTATTTTTACAGCTTAGACGCATTAAGTATACAAGCCTCAATGACATGGGCATGTTGTTATTATTAATATATCTGCATAATTCAAGTTGATTCGCAAGATAATGCGTCAACAATTCTAGTGATCCATTGTCTGCACTACTTGATGTGAAAATTAATTTAATACAGTGTCACGATGGTATTAAGGATACCGCCCCGTGCTATTGAGTTATTCTTACGATCGCATAAAGAAGTTGGATGGATAAGTCAATGCCAAATCACCGCGAATGACAACATACTTTTAAACAGCGCATACATGTTTTAGTATTAGAAGGATCAGTTTAGTCATTTCAGTCATTTGAATAAGCATAGGCAGACAAAAATCTAGTTTGCCAATATTAGTGTGGCGTTTGCTCCTTACATTGGCTTATAAAAAAGCTCGTTCAATGTGAACAGCCTTCTAATGAATGTATCCCCCCTTTGTTGCGCAGAGCGTTTCAGTAATATGTTGTTAAGGAAAAGGCAATATGCTGCCTTTTACGAATGGCTTGTTCAATAATTCTTTCACGAAACGTGACCCTTTATAATCACAACTAGTATGGACAACCAGACGAACCGAATAATTTTTGTAATACAAAGCTACAGTATTTGATTATCCGAACTTAACCACATGTCTCGTTTGACTCAGTTAACCAACCAGTCGGCAAGAATAAACAACCGTAGAGTGTCATTAACAGACAGTCATGTTTGCCAGTCAATATACATTGATAAGTAAGCCACTACTGCAACGAATTCATCCATTGTATTCTTTTTTCAAAGAATGATTAGCAACACGAGTGCTTTATGCCATAAAATGCATCACAACAAAGGGGATAGGACTGACTTTATCTATATAAGTTTTGACTCGGATATACTGCTTGAGAATCATGACAGCCTTTAAGCAGTCATTCTTTCTGAAAAGATATATAGTTCTGTAAATATTCCATTTACCCCCTAACGTTTCGGCTACAAAGTTCTTAAATCATGCATGGCGGTCAGGACTGACGGAGAACGAAAATCTACCCGGTTATAACATGGCCTCTGGAATTTGAACCGTCTGCAGGATGCGACTGGAGATTTTGGTCTTAGTTTAGAGGTGTAGATGGGGTTATTGCCCTTCAAGTGCCTGATAATTGGGCCCTGTGCCTACCAGATAGATTGTTGGATATGTTGGGTCTTTATCGCGGTCCTGATGGGCGATAGATTGGTTCAGGCTCATCACTTTTAGTTGCTTCAACACTTTATGGCCACCTCGATTCAGTCAGTACTTTGCACAACACACTAGATGGTGCTCTTTCTCTAAGCGTGTTACTAACGGAATTGTGCATGCGTGGAAAGTTCAGCTGCAGGATCATAAGGGACGGCTATTGAACAACCTTGACTCTCCGGCTAGCATTGTTCCTGCATTTACGATATGTCAATAACAACGACTGTCTATGGACTTCTACAGAAAAAGACGGACCTTTTGAATATGCAATAAAAAAACCTTTGTAGTGGACAAATATAGGGATGTTATGACTGGAGCGTTAAACATGCAATATGGTAAAATACGTCGGCTGAGAGACTCTACCGCAACATAGCATGCTTCAAGCTATCAGTATGTTGATCTCCGGAAAAAGGAATCCTCGCATAAGCCAATTATTTCGTGTGGTTAAATTAAAACGCGATGACTGTATAGAAACTGTTTTAATTATTTTTGTGTATGGTATACTATGCTGTCACGTGGTAGAACACTAAGAATGGGGGTGTCCGTTTGAGCCCCACATTTAATTCCCTTTATCATTGTAGATGAAGTTTCATATGATATGGTCGCAGATCAGGAGCAATTTTACAGCAGCCTATTTACCATGCTATGCTACAAACACGTTTAACATGCCGTTAAATAGAGGTGATATTGTCAATTTCAGAGGGACTACTCACAAACATTGTGTCGTTGCATCACTCCTAATTGAACTTGATTTATAGCCCTTGTCAGTTGAGGTTTCATTTACCGGCTGATACAGATGCGTAAAAATGTCAATAAAAACAAGCATCTACATACTCGACAGGAATAGAGAGATAGCACAAGAGAGTAGACCTCCCTGAATATTTAAATAAGACTATGACCGATGATCTTATCATGCTAGATGATATAATCTTCGGTTGTTTCACTAAAGGATTCCGCCAATAAACAGTATGATGGCAACCAACATAGACAGTTATGCGCAGGGACCTAAAATAACATACAAACATATGAAAGAAGCCTATCATTACAATTTGAACTGATGCAAGTGGGGCCCTGCACAGAGGATATGAGGGGTTGTTTTGTGATGGACCAAGGGGTCAAACTTCACGTCACTCAAGCCTTATACCATTTTATCAAGTGGTACGATCATTCGTATTGGGTTGTCTTCCTGTGTGGGCGCTGATGCTGATACTACATCAGTTGTTTCCGGTATAAATGGAACAAACCAAGCCGTATGGATAAGTAAATCTGCTGGCCTGCGGGCCGTTTCAATATCTTTAGACCCTCCTTCACAGCTGAAGCAAGGCAGCGTTACCAACTATTACACAACCACTTTAACACAAAGCAGGCATCTGATCGGTTGTATCACTCCTTATTGAACTTGACTCGTAGATTTATAGACTCACCATAAAATAACAAGCAACCGTTCCGACTCCACTGCTATATCCAGCATAAATAGCACGTTCAGTTTTTTGGGGATTATGAACGCTGCCCTGCTTGGTTACGATATTAATAAAAACAAACATCGATGGACCTCCTTGACTATGACGAAGACAAGAGTATCATGTCATAAGAGAGTCACTTAGATCTTCATAAGCTTAGCCGTGGCTTATATGAACAATGCGCTTATACTGGATACCAACCCATAGATAATAGTACATTGTTCACCCTGGTATAAAATATCATAGATTTATGTCACATGCATATGTTACTTTGTTCATCAATGAATGAGTGTTTGAGTGACTGATATGTTATTTTAGGAGAACAAATGATGATATGTGTGTGCGAGTGAGCGAGAGAGTAAAATCAGAAATTAGAGGGTACGGCTATTAGACAGACCGATGACGAGATTGCATGGATGAACGAAATACAAAGCAATTAATGAATGAACGGTGGTCGGATTGTGTTGGTAGTATTAGGCGAAAAGGGTCGTGGAATTTTCCTTCTTAAAAAATCCACTCTCATACATCCTATACTGTGTATTAAATGAAGCTGCTGCGAAGGTTCGCAAATAGAAACACGCGCCGTGTTTGTTCATCGGTCCACATAACCTGGTGTTGCTCATTGCGTATGCAGCCCACGCCATGGCATCTAATCGATTGTTCCAAACTTAGCCAATCCGTAGCATATTAACAAAGCTCATACGCGATACTGCGATGCATAAGTGTACAGCAGCTCATCAGGGTAGAGATTTTTGGCACTTTGAAGTAACAAGTTACTCATTGGTCTGTAAAGCAATTTTGTATAAGTCTAGCCATTGGTTGTGGCATCCAAGCAGTTGCACAAAATCAACCAGTTTCATCCAGCTTACCATCGATTTCATATTGTCAGTCAATTTGCCAAACAGCCACCACAACAAGAAAGTGATATTTCTTAAAAGCGTGCAGTTAATATGGAGGTTATATGCACGGAAGAAGCATATGGATGATGCGAAATATGCCGCCATCGGGTAATGTACGATCAGAGGCCCTCAATGATAGTAACCAGGGCGACTGTAGCGTCAGCAACTAAGCGTTATATCAGTAAAACGAACTAATGATTTGCCTGAATTGCATTGCTATGATTGTTCGAATATATGCTAGTGCTCGTTTTTACGCCCCCAGTGACACTGTGACTAACTCATCGTTTCCCTCGCTCATATACTCACCCGTATTCACTCAGTTTTTAATCACTGCAATACGCATTTACCTAAGCACTAGCTCTTTCACTCACTACTGTACCCATTTACTCACCCCTATTAGCATACATTAGTTCAATCGCAAAGCATTTTTCGTACCTACTCATTCGCTCCTTTTTATTTCCAAAAGTTCTTACTTAACAATCATCTCGCGCGTTCGATCATGTATCCCTTTTACTTAAATTTTGGTATAAGTACGAATTTTATGTGAAATTGTCGTTCCTCACGCACAGAGATTCAAATCGCCCGGAGCGCTGCACCTTCAGATAGCGAAAAAAGTGCAAAGACAGCCACTATCTGGCTCGTCATCAACTATCATACGTGAGTGCATTACCGTTTTCATCAATCCCTCGATTGTTTGTTTTATTTATGACGAAACTTGAGAAGACATTGAACAGCATCGGCCAGTTCTGCTGTTATTAAGACAATGCTTATCGATGATGGGTGACGTATAAATTACCATCTGTTTGAATCGAATCTCCATAATGGTTTACCTATGCATGACATTCTTGAACCACTCTAGTTAATAAATCAATTAATCGACTTAAGAATCGACGCACATTATTAGAATCGTCTATGAATTACACATGATATAACGAGCCGATAGAAGGCGATCGCCCAGGAATTCGTTAGCTACGTCCTAGTCGACCGTAATTATGACATCAAACATCTGGATAAGATTTCATTTAGAAGACGCTGTATAGATAAAGTTTGGTTGTCAGCAAAATGCCTAGAGGAGTGCTAGATGATGTTATGGAGGATGGAGTCATATAATTCAAATAATATTGGCTTCCATGCAAAGCGATTAACAACCATTTGTCGCCTTGGTCATTATGAAGCATTTCATTTTGTTCCAAGACACAGTTCGCCAGATTATATTCATTCAATACCCTCTTTAAAAAAGCATGATAGATGCGAGAGAATTTTGAAGTAATTCGTGGGTCGAACATTGCGAGGCGGTTGTGAAAAATTCAATTGCATAAAGTGGTTGGTGGCAAATATTGTATCAGCCGTTAAGAGCCACTTTTTTTTATAAAACGGACGTGTCTGGTCAATCGTTGAGGTATGCCCTTTGGTACATTTATACATAATGCTATGAGCAGAGAGCAGTGTAGCAATATGAAACGATACAATGTAAGATAGTGACCGTAAATAATGCTGGGCTTTTCGAACGCTTGAGTTTTTCATCGTTCGCGCACAAGAAGAGTGGAAGGTTTCCACTATACGTTTCACAGGATAAGCTGCAGTAATAACAAAATGCAGTATAGGGAAGCTAATATTTGAACTGGGCTAACGATATCAGAACGCCGACAACATTGCCATCAGAGGTGAACAATAATGATGCAATGTTTAGTCCAAATGCTAGAGAACAGACATCGCATCGCTGAGACGCAAGATCTCAACTGTGCATTAGGTGCTATTAAAGTATATTTTCCTCAACGGAATCCACCTAGACAGCTACAAGCTGCTGGATGATTGAATATAAAAAAATGTAACAACATAACGCTTCCTGTGATATGGTTTTCGCCTGCAACGAACCTGCTCTCAATATTGATGAATGACGAGTGGGTGTGAGGGGAATGGGTGCACGGGAAGCATCGATTCGTATTTACGACGTGATCGTATATTGCTCCGCAGACCACTTGATTAGTTGTAACCTCTTAGGCATAATAACCAGTGTCATTCCTAGCAGAAAGTTTGTATTGAAAATAGATAACCGAATGTGATCGCTGTATTGCACCTCTAGGCCAAACCAAATCACCTGCAATTACACACAAAGCGCTATCAACGCCATTTGTATTCGATGACAAGTAGTTGATATGGCTATCTAAACTTTTCATTTCATTGATCAACTTATTAAAACTTGCAACTGTTCTTTCATCCCTTGAGTAAGTTATTCAGAGCACCAACACATATAAGGAACGCTTGGTCAAATCATAAATAAGACATACCAATGCAGTTAGTGTTTTCACTACCCCCCCCCATATATGTATTTAAGATCAGTGTCTCTTTGCAGCTGTCCGAAATATTGATAATGATCATGATGATATGTTATACCCTAACTTAATGTACGTTTACTGCAACACACATCTACCGCAAGTTTCGTCATAACATCTTTTTAAGGTGTCTTTATCACACAAAAAGTACAAGGTGCCTACAGGCAATGATGTTTACATAATGAAATTCATTTGAGGATAGCTATTTGCTTTTCGACGAGCTGCAAAGAGTTTTATTTTTCTTGTTGATCCTATATATCATGATTGATTACAACGTTCTAAACATTTTAGTCTTCTATAAAACTCGATATGATATTAAGATGCTGCAATTGTGTTAATGTATGTAGTAGTCGAATTAGAGTACGCCTATCTTAGAAATCGTGCTGTCACACGAGTTGTAAAATGTCGAGCTGAAGACTTCTCGTTTGGCTTTTCCAAATAAACTTGATTTTACGAACCTTGTCAGATGTGGCACACATATGTAGAAAATGAAGAATCGCTGTTGCAGAAATGTACTTGGTACACGCATAAACATTAACAAGAGCAACGACCGTTGATAACTATGAACAGCAGTGATTGTGTGGGAAGGGAACAATGGTCACTAAAGTAACTAGGCATGCCCTAATATGGCATGGTAGTTATTAAACTTGCTGTTAATATCCGCATATCACTTAGGTAAATTACAATAAATGGATATATATATATATATATATATATATATATATATATATATATATATATATATATATATATATATATATATATATATATATATATATATATATATATATATATATATATATATATATATATATATATATATTATATATATCTAACAATGCACGCAGTGAGATTAATGAGCTGAGTGACCCATTACTTTAAAGCTTTTATAGCAGTTCTAAATGTTGCCTAGCCGCCGGCATTTGCCTCTGGCCAACAGTGGTCGCTGTAGTGTTATCTAACAAGCAATTAAATGCGTAAATAGGATTTAAATGGCTTGCTAGAGGTTCATGCTACCCCCCCGGATGTTAAATAAAGGTACCTTCGATCTCTCTCGTCCCTCTGCAGAATGCGAATTACCATTTGCATTCGTGTGGGAAAGCATTCACTACGTTATATCCGTTGACAAAAACACTATCAAACGTGACGAGTTTCGTCTATGCTGGCCATTATTAATTTTTTTTTACAAGTAAGAGCTACAAATAGAACGGAAATGCTATGCACGCACAAACAACACCACACCAATGATCATTGTTGCTTAAATAATTGAAAGAATTGTGTCCTTTTTAAAACATTCGTTCCCCACATTATTCGCTATAAATAGGCGGATTTGCAATTGGACACCATCATCTATATTTTACCAATATATTGTTCGAAATAAATAGGCTGATTGATTATACCATAAATATTACGTTATCAAATAGAAACTTCATGCTAAAATGTACCTTATTTATATCTCATTCTGCTGATTCTTTTTTTCCATCGCGATGATTGGAATAAGGCATTGACGGACAAGTAACACATCCAAATACGGTATTTCTCAAGGGTAAATATGTCGGTCTCCGTTGTGGCGTGGTAAAGTTCAACCACGACTATTTCCTGCAGCGGTATTTTTCCACAAACAAAGCCTCACGCTTTACTCTGCTAATCATGGTCGACTGAAATGTTGCGAAACATGCCATCGAGACTTAATTCTTGTTGAAGCAGTAGTAAAACATGAGGGATATTCATTAGCTTTGTAAGGCATCATATGTTTCCATAAGCTCATGTTGCTTATCATCCTCGTAGACTGTAGGACCACAGTACAAAATGACAGCAGCATTCTAACAACGAATGTATTGCAGCAGCGTGAATGTTTTCATGGGGAAATAAGTGATTTTACCATTTTGATTTCTGATATTGTCAGCTCGGCGTATCATGCTGTAACTAAGTCCTATTAAGTGACACATTCACTGATACATTCATAAAAAATAAATATTGTAAACGCAATTCTAAAAGGTGAAAACCGAAATTGCAAATTGCTCCACAGTAACGTTTGAGTAAATAAATGCACGCTATGCTAAACCGGTATATCCTTAGCAACCAAACGGGTCGTTCAACCCATTGTCCGTGTATAATATCCTCCTTGTCGGATATTATGAGCACTACCTGGCTGCCTCATGAAGACAATAACTCAATCAGCACCCTTCTTTGGAAATGATGATACTTAATGTATGAAAAAGCATTTGTAATACTGAATGATTCATTCTTTCCGGCGATTAGGCTTCAAATGAATCATTTATGCATTTTGCACCTTCAGTGGCTTCAAATTGGATTATTCGAGTCTTGGCAGAACACCGGGGCGCCTATTAACAGTCGAAATATATCGCACAGTTTGCAACTCTCTGCAGAACATGTTTTGTAAACGATTGGGTGGGAAAAATGGAAGTCAATTAAGGTCAACAACCAAATGTCTGGCGTCCACATGGCAATTGCTGAGATATAAGAATTCATGAAAATAGTATTTGCTGGTTTGCAGGTCTTTCTTGGGCGATTTTAAAAGGCGAAACAAGAATGATCGAAAGGCGAAGCGCAAGAATGGATGAAAGACAGCATAGGACCAAAAAGCTATTTAGTTGTTTAGTCTGTTAACATGTTGTATTGATCTCATTTCATTAAAAGCAAAAGGCATTGTAGCGAATTACATATCAAGGCCTGTATACAGAATCATTTGCTTCAAGTTTCGGAGTTTATAGATTTGCAATGCCAGTTTCTTGCTACATCGACCATGTTATTGAAAACGTAGCAATAAATTACCATTTCTGGCAGTTGCTTTGCGTACAAGGCGCCTCGAGGTTTGTTAAAGCGTGTTTGCGCAGCACTATCGCAGTGCTTTATGCGAACGTACTATGCCGATATATTCGGTTCAGCGCAAAACACAACAAATTAGGTACAAAACATGGCATATGTAAATCTGGTCTTTGTATATATGTTGTTGTATGCTGTCATTCGGGTACATATCCCGGTATCATTAGTACATGCTCTTGTGAAAGGATCGATGTAGCCGAAAAGTTGAATGTTATGTTGATTTGTAGTACGCCGATAAACTGTTGATCAGATGAGACAACACTTTAGACCGCATATGTTTAAATGCACTAAAAGCTTTTGTGCAATAATGTTTTAGCCATCCTTTCCAATACAGTAACCCCTTCTTGATCCCGCTTATTTAGCCATGACAATACATCCTGCCTCGTAAAGTGTCACTGATTCATACACTATGTCGTTGTTATCTTTTTGTTTATTCTCTTCTAAGCATGGGGTTTCGATTATGCATTGTTTTATATCTTCCCCGTACCTTCGTTCACTTCAATGCAAAGCACTTTGAATATAAACTTGAAAACAACCATGCATGAGGCAGATAATGCCACGTTTGGACCACATACATATTATATCCAACATCTTTATTCATTGGAGCACCAGCAGTGACCCATTACCATGGTGAATGTTTGACAGGATTCGCCATTCTTCCGTTGTCAAACAGGCCTGAAAGGAACATTAACCCTCTAAAACTGTCATATATGTTAATTACAAATTAGATAACCCGTACAGGTTAACCGATTTTCGGGCAATACCTTCCTCTTCGAAGAACCGGATGCATTACCTCTCCAAATTGACCAGATCGTGTACACAATTAAGCCATCAACGAAAGATGTAAAAAAGAAAAAAAAACCATTAGTCGCTAAAAGCGTGTCATATCCAAAACAGTGCAAACAGAAATTCTTATCGAATCACATGATATCGGATGGTGCAACACTGGACAATCATCTACTGAAATTCCAATGTTCACATATGCTTGTTGTCTGGTACATGCACCCACGCACATGGTGCTTAACTTTTGTTTTCGCTCTTTCGCCAAGACAATAGTTTTGTACCTATCAACCAGATGTGTGACTGTTTAACGTCATAGATGGCCTTTAATGGAAAAACAAAAGGAAACAAGTTACTGCTATATTTCAATTGGTTTAGAGCTGGGCTATTTCATCTTTAATGTTGAAAAGTGGCTTTCACATTACTGGCGAAGCAGAAACGGCGGTAGAGACGGTAGTGGCGAATGCCACATTGGTATAGGGCGTGTCAAATGGAATTGAAGCTAACATCGTCTACAGTTCTCTATTGGTTCTAAATGCAATTAAATTACCTTCTTTGATGTAACACATTCTTATAGATTAGCATGGCTAATTGCGTAGCGTATGAGGGTAATGAGAAAATTGAGTAGGGATATTGCAATAAACTGTAAGAGATCATCGCTTATATTGTTGCTGCCATGCGTATGACTGAATGCTAGACAGATCAGCAACATAACTTTCAATGCCGGTTCTATTTATCGATATTTGTTTGCTACATCAACATTTACACGTGCAGCGTGTGTATCCAGAAATGGATAAAAAAGCAAGGTTGTTTCATTAGCCTTTACTCTAGTTACAGTGGCTTCACTGCATCAAAAGTATAAGGCAATATATATATATATATATATATATATATATATATATATATATATATATATATATATATATATATATATATATATATATATAAGTCGGAGCGTTAATAGACATATTCGGGAAAAAGCATGGTATTGTCTCTTATTATTCATTCTTCAAAAGTTCTTGACCATATAGGAGTGCATTGTCAGAATCTTGGTACATTTATTCAATTTTTGAATGCATTGTTGTAGAATAGGCAATGGCAATAGGAAGGGGACACCTTGGGACTTTGAAAATATGGGCCCTGTGGTTGTAGGTGGCCTATAGTCCTGCTTTGGGCAGTTATTGGCGTTGCAACAGTAGAATATTGTTAGAAGACGCGTGTTGCAGAATAATACACCATATATTATCTGCCAAGTCGTTTCTTTTTCGGTCCTTTTTATGCGTTTTGTCGCATGCTTGCTTTCACACCATGAATGCCTGTTTTAGTACGTTTTCAAGACATAAATGCTGATATTCCGACAGTTGATGTGATACATTGATATCGAAGGTGGCAATTCATTGTTGGGACCTATAAGGTGAACATTTAGAAATCCGTAGGTTGGAACAGCTTGCGATTTGATTATCATCATTATATCGATTCCTAAGGGGGATACGACCCACTTATATATTTGCTCTATAATATCGATTCAATCTCTTTCTTGTTATAGTTCTCTCTTTCGCACGTTGCTTTGATAAAGGTCACCGATAGTTATGGTCGATTGAAAGCACTAAAGGAAGGCAGCTTGCTATTTAAATTTTGCATGTAGCTAAGACACATGCATTTTACGTCGGATTATTGTCCTCAAAACTATCCACGCTGTCCTGTCATAAATAGAAATATTTAACAGATTTAGCATTTCTGGATCAGCCCGGTGTCAGACCAAATCAGGAGAGACAGACAAAGACAGTTGGTTAGTGCTTCTAGTCATACATCTTTCACACGTTTCCGACAATCGAAAATGTTTTTATCAAATGGTAATGTATTTGTGCAGGTGTTTATTGGGTGAGCTAATACAATACGTTACCGTAACTGATTACATTCTGTTCATATTGCATACCTAGTGCAATGTATAGGTGAATATGTTACTCACCGGAAGAGGTTTGCTAGGCGAACATCAGTGTCTTAGATGAATTCAGATGTTTCAGTATTAAATACCGCCTGTATCTAAGAGTGCCAATCTATTAGAAAATATCATTCGTTACGGTAGGTATATCGGCCTTCCAACAAAACCACTTGTATTTTGAGATATATCAGACGATTGGCAAATGCGACACACGTCTTGGTGTGTTATACGCGGTGATTCGAGATTGTCACTTATAAAAGTTGTCCAGATTGAGTGATGTAAGAAATCATCCAGGGCAGCTGTGGACATCAAGCCGCGCGTTATTGCGCCCCATGTCCATCTTAGAACCAAGACAAGTTGCCGCGGCTTACGTGTCATTATGGATGTTTATAATTCCTCAGTGCTTATTCATGAAAATACAACATTTGTATTTGATGAAAAACGATCGGACAATCGGACAATAACATCAGAGTAAGAGCCGAAAATGTATACCTTATAAAGGAGTATTCAAATTGCGGAAATGTATATACTGCCACAACACAACAAGGTGAACAACGGCCCGATATTTCTTTCATAAATATCAAACGAGTACATTTACGAGAACGTTGTCTTTATTCGCGGACTTCCAAGAGGTCTCACGAGGGGTTGATCAAAGACGTTGTTATCAGTTATATGACGCACTTAGAACCCGACTGTCGTCTTTGATGAATCTTTTAGTGGAGCAGCCTATTCCTGTTGCACTTCAAAAGTGAAAGACGCTTGATTTTTATAGTGCAAAGATCATTTCAGTTACGTTAGTTATGTGGACCAATTTTCAATAAAGATCGCAAAAAACACGGGACAACACGGAATTCCCATCCAGTATTTGTTATATTAACAAGTGAGGGGGAATTTCGTGGGTGTTGTGTGGATTGTACTCGACGCGTTTAGCGTTCAACGACGGCAAATTTAATCAAATGACTCATTAAAGCTGCTATTACAATCATGTTTTAGAGACGATATCCTGTCAATTTGCAAATATGTCCCCCTCTTATTTGCGATATTGCTGTGCTTGTAAGTCTGATTATATATCCTTATTGTGCAACTACTTTTTTAATTATTGCCCCAGCAAATTAGAGGTTGCAGGAATTGAAGATGAATATGGTCTCGGTGTTTGTTTCCAATGATGGGTACAATATGACAAAGCAGAAGGAGAGATATTTCCGAACCAGCAAAGCTCCATAGAAGCAAGAATCGAACAAATATCCGAACATGCGGTAAAAAATCCCCGAATCTGTAATCAAGTTATCTGGGTACTTAGTTCAAACGCGGCTGGCATTCGGGCGCACTTCACTATACTTATTAACATGAATGACAATATTTTGACATCATTTTTGCTCACAGGCCAATGTATCACCATAATTGAATACAACGCTGTGGATGGATTGTCGTTACTCATATCAGAGCAGCTGTGCACATTAAGGCGGGCGACAAAGCGAGGCACGCTTGCGCCCCGTGTCAGATATTGACACCATGACAAATTGCATAATGCCAGTGTCGAAGTTGATTATTCAAACTAGCTGTTTATAACAGAATACAACTGATACTATTGGAGATGATACAATGACGTTTTATGCCGCTTTTGGTATCTGGTCGCTCCAAAATAACCGGATAATAAATGCAGTTCTCACAGAAACCTGCTTAGTGCATTTAAGCACAATGTAATCCTACGTATACACAGAGACAGCATTTAGAACAAAACAGTAGTCTGATATTAAGTCAACATAGCGGTACAAGAAAAATTAAATTAAATTTTAATCGGAACAAGCTTGGAGCAGATGACTGCTATTTGGGACCCTTATATACGTGTATTTAAAATAAATACTTCCAAGACACAATAAGGTGGACCGGATACGGCAGTGCTAAGATATAACCGTCTTATATGGCTTTCATGACAAACAAATACACGACCAGCAGCAATATATTCCTCCTGAAATCCAATACCTTCAACTTGAATTGAAATCATAAAACACACCTAGCGTTCTATCTCTTACTCACAGAGTACATTTAGAAGAACGTTATCTTCTGTCGCATACTTCCAAGGTGTCTCAAGAGAGAATGATCAAAGGCAGCTGGATAACGCAAGTAGATCATTATTGTCTTATTTGATGTAAGCATGACAGCCTCTTACTGGGTGCATGGCAAAAGTGACAGCTGCTTGATGCTTACTTTGCCAAAGGCATGTTAGCACTTGTAGTTAAATAAAAGCAACCAGGTTGGGGTTATTGCTCTGATGTTTTGTCAACTGATTTGGACGCGCATGATATCCTAGCATGTCTAATCCAGTGGTATAACGGGTCACGGAATGGATATATAAATATATAAGGAGAGAGAGGAGAGTGTGAGTGATAAAAGAGTGACATGTGTATAGCGAGATTTATGAGAAAGATATCTCGCTTCCTATAAATCTGTCTCTGTGTCTCTTTCTGTCCCTATTACTAACTCTCTCTCTCATTATATACAGCTCTCTATTCTATTTATCGCATATTGTACACTCATGATATCTCTGTTTGTCACGGTCTTGCTCTTGTTAGTAGATGAAAAGCACCTTAAACTTCCAAGCTACACCTCTCGTTGACCTCTTACAGGTTGATTAAAGCCTCACATGTAATGTTAATTACTCTATTTAATTTGCTATCCGGTATATGCAAGGCTTTATAAAGGCTTCGTTCGAAGCTTGTCAAGTGCTGTGACCATTCTGGCTTTAGGACACTTTATTGCCGTGAATTATCATTATCGGTTGGGGTTAATTATACCTCAGTCAACGATAAGATCATGATTTAAGTTAACCTCTTCAAACCAATAGCGGTTGACCATTGTTCTGCGGAAACAACCGTATGTTATATGATACAATCTAATTGCCCAATATATATATACATTTGCTCTCCATAGCAATCGTTGCGGAATCTTTACCTCTCCACAATCGAGTGTGCAATACTGCTGGTGCTAATGGTGGGGATTTTATTACCGTGTTTAGGCACTAATTATGTAGTCAAAGCTAGACATTTACAAAATATAGCGCGGATCGTTCAAGTTAAACCGTTTCTTATATATTAACGTCGTTATGTCTTCTCCAACAATAGTTTATCCAGACACGAAAAAAACCGAATGTTTCCAACGTGACGGTGCAGTAATCAGTCGAACCTATAGGTGCTTCAAGTATTTTATTCCCTGTGATTTATTTAGACGTTCCAATTTTCAAAACTTAAAATTGCAATCAACGAATTACAACTAAAGGCAAATATTTCAGTGAATAGTTTGGTGTCACCCAAGTGTCAGTCTTCAGGGTATATTACATCCTCATAACGGCGGTGCAACAATAATCAATAGCTGTGTGGTTGCTATAGCCGGATATCACGGATACCTTGTGAACATTGGTATGCACCTCACAAACAGATTAAAAACATTTAAGTACACAAAATGCTGCTCTGAAAGTTGCACATGGCAACAAAAGGGATGTTATCATGCTTTTTATGGCAGGTGATTTGTGTATGACGATTGCACCATGAACCTTGTGCTGCCAGTAGTTACAGATTAAGTATTTAGTTTCTGCGTATCATATACAAACTGCAGCAAAGCCCCATGACATGTCTTGTGGTGCTGATTTACAAGCTTTTAGTACGATTCGTCATCGTTAATATGTTCCTTATGAATAAGCTAAGATGACTTGTGAGAGTGCTCCTGAATAATCTTGCTGTAGTACTGGCTGGTAAATCAATCAAAACGCAAAATGTCTTCACCATTCGTAACACTGTGTGTTTAATGTGTATTCGGTTCTAACGATATAATCAACTCCATAAATATTATGATGTAGCTTCTCGTTGATATTCGGTTCAGAGTTAAAGAGCAGAAGATAATGCCGTTGGCGAGATGGCAACTGGGGTAATTGGCATGTTGCAATACCAGATCGTATATACATTGTAACGCACCAATTTGTTAGCTGCATCGGATTCTGGCATGTACAGATTTTGCGGTGCGCCCGGGTAATGAACCACATTGCTTCGTAAATTAATAATGCTGTGTTGATTGTTCACTTAGGACGTGACCATATTTGCCCGATATGCTGACACACTGTCCGAATAACGCTAGATCCAGAACCCATGTACGCTATTCGTTATGATACCATCACGATTTGACCGCCCTACCGCTGGTAGGCTTTATTAAGACAGCCAATGGTTTTGATGCAGTTCACGAATAATAAATACCCATATCTAGGTTGCAATATCCTGACTATGTGGGGAAATACATTTGTCCAGTAATAAGCATTGTTTGATCCAACTTTGTGTGCAATGGATACTATATATATGAGGAAACTGAGCCAGGCATCCTCATACATCTCTCTCGTAGAAGCCCCAGAGAGGAGACTGATAGTCTTCAGCTCTTTGTTCCCATTTATGAAGCATGAAACTAGATGGGTTGACCAATAGCAGTTACTTAAACCCGTTGGCCTGCTGGATGGCATGTGGTAATGTTGAATGGCCGAGCTAAAAAAAGTTTATTAGGCTTTCAAGATGACGTATGGGAAAAGATAATGGCAGCCAGTATTCAAACTATAAGGCTAACATCTGCCAATAACTAAATAATATGATAGCTGCCAATCGATATCGACTCTTCGTCCTGTTGTGGCCAATCACTTGCAGAAACCGTTGATTAAATCTCCAGATATTATGGCATCAAATTTTGATGATATTTTTTTTGGTAAATTGCCCTATCGATCCGTTGCTCTTCCCTTTTGTAACAATACATGCCATAAGATGGTGGACAGCTACAATCACATGCTACCTAGGCACAAACCCATTGCCCACACCGGGCTGTGTAACCCATGCCGTCGGGATGAAGGTCAAGTACAATACTGTCACGCCATCCGGTTTAGAGCACGCCTGTCTGTCATGAGACCGACATTTTACGTAATCATCCGACAAGATGTACCTGTCACGTTTTCACACCTTAGGATCGAAACCGTCTACTGGTTGATCAAATGCCACGCTGCAGAATGCTATTCCACAGGAAACCTGGACTCAGTTTTTGTGATGATTCATCTGTAGTATGATGAATAGGGCTAATCAGAGGCGTACATAAGTTGTGTTGGCTCCATGCTATGTGGCAGGACATGGTTTATATTTAAGACTTGTTGTAATTGGATATATGACTTTCCACCATAATGAATGAAAAGGAGCATCATAAGAGAATGTAAGCAGCATGCTTCGCTTGTGTTTGATGATTTCTTTAAGACAAATTAGAAACATCGTCTCTTATGTTATTCGATATAGTATCATAACGTACATTAAAACGCCTTAATTAGTTTTCCCAAAGAAGTCTTGCCAGCTATTATGTTGCTAACATTGACAGGTCAGTTGCAAGCGTTCTCTGCATTTTCTTCTGGGTTATTTGGTGATATCACTCTCTCAAGGGCAACCTTACCTCAGTTGTTCATGATGAGTTAAATAAAGTTTTGATAAAGTTATAAATTTGACATTTATACTTAAAACTAGACTATTTGGAAGATGATGATATATATTAAGTGAGTCATTGATATCTCTCGTTGGGGTATTATTTGTATGAATGCTCTTGTTTACGGGTTGTGAACGAGTAATGTAGCATGGGGTGATTATAACGCATAGCCGAATTGGTTAATAGCTCGGTGATAACGCAAATCAAAATTTACAAACAGCTCGTCGATAACCCATATCAAGATTGACTATTAGCTCGTGGATAACAAACATCAATATTGACTGATATCTAGGTGATAACGCATATTAGTATTGGACCATATCTATGTGATACCACATGTAAACATTGGCTAATAGCTCGGTTATAAGTCATATTAACATTGGCTAATAGCTCGGTAATAGAGCATATCAATATCGGCTAATAGCGCGATGATAACGCATGTAAATATTGGCTTAAAGTTCGGTGACAAGGCATATCAATATTGGCTAAATGATAACGAATATCATGATTGGTTATTAGCTCGATGATAACGAGTAACAATATTAGTTAATATCAAAGTGACAGCACATATCAATATTGGCTAAAAGCTCGATAATAGCGCATATCAATATTGGCTAATAGCTCAGTATAGCGCATATCAATATTGGCTAATAGCTCGGTGAAATCAGATATCAATATGGCTAATTGCTCAGTGATAGCGCATATCAATATTGGCTAATAGCTCGTAATAGCGCATATCAATATTGGCTATTAGCTCGGTGATAGCGCATATCAATATTGGCTAATAGATCGGTAATAGCGCACATCAACATTGACTTATAGCTCGGTGATAACACATATTAATATTAGTTAATAACTCAGTGGTTACGCACGTCAATGTTTGCTAATAGCGCGATGACAGCGCATTTCAATATGGTTAATAGCTCAGCATTTCGCTACAAATACTCGAAGGGTATCAAACTTTTTTGTTCTTTAATGTGGTGCTTTGAAGTCCTGATTGCCTCTTTTATGTGGTTGATGTGCCAACTTGCACGCGATGAACATTCAAGAATAGATGTCTTGTTTACCATGGACATTGTTATAAATGACTGCTGAATGTGGTAGATACGGAACCATAACATCAGCAATAGTCGTGGTTCAATAGCCTGCTATGATGTGGTAAGCAAGTAATTAATCGAACAGCGGAATACAATCATAGATCCATTATTTAAAAGAAATGTTATGGAAAAATCACAGCGCGCTTTGCACACCCCAATTATGCAATACTGGATAAATACTGAGTCTCAAAAAAAATGTTTATTGAATCAATATATGGTATGTATCTGCTTCGTCTACACACCCAATGTGCGGCAAGGGTAGCCCATTATGGTTTCGTATATGAGGGGTGAACCCATTTTCATTTCATATAGCAATGTAGCATTCAATATATTATTCGTATTTTGAAGGTTTCTCGTGTGGGAACTTGATTGTTTCTAATAATATGATTGACTCTTGTCTTTCCATTAATTTGTGCTATAATAATAACGTTCGCAGGATAATTACATAATACCGGCAGTTATTAACGGAAGAGAATGTGTACGTTTTGTAACCCAATTATTAGACATTTTGCAGAAATCATAGACGAACCTCGATCGTGTAAGAGACCATGAGGTGACAGCTACGGATCCACGCCATTAGCTCTAAATGTCATCTGTTTCTAATTCATTTAGGCGAAAGCTTATTCGGCCATACATTCCATTATATTCAGTACCCAGAATCTTCACAACAAAGCCAGTTATATATCCGAATCCAGCAAGTTAACGCTCTGATACCACAATATATCTTGTTTTGTGAGTTCAGCTGTCGTCATCGTGATCTATATGTCGTACTTTGAACCTTTCAGATTGGTCAAGAGGGCTGCTATAATAGGACAGATGATGTTACATGGCGAAGTAAATGGCTCATTGGTTTAACAGGAGCTACTAACATTGTAATGGATGGGTCTATAAGTCCGCAGAGCCTGTCAGCAGGCAATGCCGTGTATAGCAAATAATAAGTCTCCTGATAGCATTTTACACGATTTCTATTCCCCACGGAGAAGCTTTTCAACTCATATTCAATGCTCAGTATGTTACATATATCACTAGAATTCTAAAACCCAATGAGAAGTTACATTTACTAATCAGAGGGCAAAATCGCCCTGATGACTCCAACCACATGCCAACAGAACGGATGTTTTCATATGTATCACAGCAGGTGATTTGTGTGTGATGGATTGCAACATGAACCTTGTGTCGCCAGTTTAATTATTTAGTACCTCTGAGTCATATGTAAACTTCAGCAAAGCCCCTTGACATGTTTTGTGGTCTTGATTTTCGAGCTTTCAGTGCGATTCGTCTTTGTGAACTGGTTTTTAATGAATAGGCTAAGATATCTCAAGAAGTGTTCCTGCATAATCCTGTTAAATAAGTCTTGGCTGTTTAATCAATCATAACGCAGATTGGATTCACCTTTCATAACACTGTGTGTTTAATGTGCGTTCGGTTCTAAAGATATCCATAAATATTATGATTTAGATATTTGGTTCATAATTTAGGAAATTTGTTTAGTGCTGAAGATAATGGCGTTGGCGAGATAGCCACTAAAGAAAATCAGCATGTCAGAATATTATATCTTATAAACATTGTAACGCACAAATGTTTGAGCTCTTTTAGATGCTGGCACATGCAGATTATGCGGTGTTCATTGAGGACGTGACCATATTTGTGCGATAAACTGACACCATGTTCCTATAACGTTTGACGCGGAACACACGTACGCCATTCTTTACGATACAATCACGAATTGACCGCCCCGGATGTACCAGTGCCAGCTGTTCGACATACCTATAATGGGTGATATACGTATTACAGACTCCGTCAGGTAGGCTTTATAAAGACAGCCCGTGGATTTGATACAGCGACAAGTGCATGCCACACAATTTATTAATTATGTACCGGTGTCAGAATAATAGATAGCGCTGGGCTTGTAATTGGCTGACACGCACGAATAATAAATGCAAACATATAGGTTGCAATATTCTGCTTATTGTCACTTCAAGGAGAATAGTTAGTTTTGTAGCACCTGAAGTTAGACGCATCCAGTTATAAGTATTGGTTGATCCAAATCAAATACATATATAAATGAAATATTGAGTGCAATGCATACTATCTACATTCGGAAATTGCGTTAGGCATCCTAATACATATCTTCGTGGAAGCCACAAAGAGGAGACTTGTTGTCTTCAGCTCTAAGATCCCATTTATGAAGCATTGAGCTAGATGGGTTGACCAATAACATTTACTTAATCCCTGTTGGGCGGCTGGTTGGCATGTGGTAATGTTTAATGGCAGAGCTAATAACAGTTTGTCATGCTTTCAAGATGAAGTATGTGAAGAGATAATGACCACGAGGCATTTTGCACCGGAGTAATACATTGAATACATCCAATATTGGTGTATTAGGCCGATTGTAAATCATTTTCCGTGGTGCAAATATTCAATAATAGATGGCATCCATGTTATCTAGTCTACGATGCACAACTTTCTAGTTATGAATGTTTTACATTGTGTATTGTGCAGAATTGTACCAAACAGTATTTGTTTTACCTTGCATAATTTGGATGAAGGTCACAACTAATTTCGCTCGGATGTAGCTGAGACCTACAAATTATGCATGCATAATTAACACACTTGTAACCTTTGGAAAAGCAACGGCCGTGCAACTGGACAGCATATGTGGGCAAGCGTTGGTTAGGTATCCGTACATTCAGTCAGTAAAAATCCCCGAATCGGCAATCAGATTATCTGGGGACAAAGAGAAAATGCTGCCGGCATTTGGGGGCACTTCAATATATTAACTAACATGAGTGACAATAACTTAATATCAGCTTTGCTCTCAGGCAAATATATCCCTAGAATTGCATACACGCTGGAAATGGATTGTCGTTACTCATATCAAGGCAGCTGTGGACTTCAAGTCGGGCGCCATGGCCAGGCACGTTAGCGCCCCGTGTCAGACATAAACACCAAGACAAATTGTATAATGCCAGTGTCGAAGTTAATTATTCCAACTAGCTGTTTATAACAGAATACAAGAGATAGTATTGGAGGTGAATCAATGACGTATTATGCCGCTTTTGGCATCTGGTCTCTCAATAATAACCTGACACTAAATGCAGTTTTCACTGAAGCCTGCTTTGAGCGTTTAGGCACAATGTACGCCTACGTATACAAAGAGACGGCATTGAGACGAAAATAGTAGTCAACATAGCGGTACAAGAAAAATTAAATTACATTTTATCGGAACAAGCTTGGAGCAGATGACTGCTATCTTGGACCCTTATATACGTGTGTTTAAATTGCAGGACAATAAATACTTCCATGACACATTAAGGAGGACTGGACAGCGCTAAGATGTAACGGTCCTATATGACTCTCACGACAAAGTAATACACGACCAGTAGAAATATATCATTTCTGAAATCCAATACCTTTAACTTGAATTGATATTAAAATATAACATCTTGCGTTCTATCTACAACTCACAGAGCACTTTTACAAGAATATAAGAACGTCATCTTTTGTCGCATACTTCCAATGTGTCTCAAGAGAGAATGACAAAGGCATTGTTATCAGCTGGATAACGGAATGGTAGCACTTTTATCTTATTTGATGTCAGCCTGGCAGCCTATTCCTGGGTTCATGTCAAGAATGACAGCTGCTTGATACTTACTTTGCCAAAGGCATATAGGCATCGAGGTTGAATTAATCAACCAGGGTGAGGTAATTGCTTTGATGCTTTGTCATCTGACTTGGACGCGCATGATACTCCAGCATTTCTAACCCAGGGGTGTAAATGGTCACGTAATATCCATATAAATATGTAAGGAGTTAGAGAGAGAGAGCATGAGTAACAGAAAGAGAGGCATATTCATTGGGAGAGAGATGTGAAAGCTATATCATCTCGCTTTCTATAAATCTGTCTCTGTCTCTCTTTCTGTCTCACTCTCTCTTTTTATATACATAGACATCTCTCAAATCCATTTATTGCATACAATACTCACGTGATATCCCTGTTTGTGGTGCTCCGGTTAGTAAATATATAGCACTTAAACCTTCCAAACTAAACCCCTCATTGACCTCGTACAGATTTATCCTCACATGTACTGTTAATTACTCTGTTAAATATGCTATCAGGTATATGCGAGGGTTTATAAAGGCTTCGTTTGAAGCTTGCCAAGTGCTGCGACCATTCTGGCTTTAGGACACTTTGTTGCAGTGATAATCATTATCGGTTGGGGTTCACTGTACCTCTGTCAACGATAAGAATTATGATTTAAGTAAACCTCTTCGAACCGATAGTGTTTGACCATTGTTCAGCGGAAACGAACGTCCGCTATATGATGCAATCTAATCGCCCAATATATAGACAATTGATCGCGAGAGAAATCGATGTAGAATCTATACTTCTACAATATCGAGTGGGCAAAGCTGCTGGTGTTAATTGTGGGGATTTAAATACCGCGTTTAAGCACTTATAACGTGGTCAAAGTTATAAATTTACTAAGTATAGCGAGGATCGTTAAAATTTAACCATTTCTTATGTATCAAAATCGATATTATGTCTTCTCCATTATTAGTTCATTGAGGCTCAAAGGAACGCCTTAATGGACTGTATAATCCTGCGTGAATAACGCCGGTTTTCGCGGAGGAATCCATTTAGCGAGCTTGCTGTGTAGGACCATGTTGATGCTGATCCTACCAGTTAAATAAATGTCTCACGCGTTTACTATGGCGTTATGACTGCTGTGCCTACGACACAATACCCCATGGTTAGCAATGCGAAAAAAACGCTCACAAAATTCGTCTTGGTTGAACATAGAGAGTCATTGTCGTCACTCAAAACGGTCGTCAAGTACCGTACAATGTTCTCCGGGTACACTTCACAGCGGGTGATGCTTAATTATGTTCATCTAATGCAAGTCAGTTATCTAAGTCACGAGTACAGGTAAATCAATAATCAGCTTGAAAGGCATTATTATACATTCCTCTGCGATTAGTGATTAAGAAATAATAGGACTAAAACCGTGTTGATGTTAACTCTTCTGACTTGGAAGCGTGTGTGTTACCAAGGGGGAATACATAATCATATGTGAACACCGTCGAAGCTGCAATTACGCGTATGCCTATTGTTACCAGCTCTCAGCATACTAAGTCATGCTTCAAAAATTTCCCTCTGCTATTTAAGCTTTTATTGTGCTTATATATCTACTAACGTAGTCAGTGTTGTGATATGTTAGAGTTTATCAAGGCAGTCCATAAAGAACAATATATGTTACTTAAGTTGATTGGGAACCCAGTTGTAAAATACGAAGAGATGTGTTTCGGCATATTGACGTAGCCTTACTTTTTAATAATCAATTCGGTTTGAGCTGACATAAACCCGTAGTCAATATTTCTTCATGCATAATTAATGTTGATTTGCTAATAACCCGGATGACGCCAGCGATTATCAGCACGAGCATGGGCGACAATTTATAAACATGTCAATCGGCCATTCTGCAACAGACACATACATTTGCTTGCAAATATATAGGTTGCGCGCAGCTCAATGATGGTATACATTACGTTAGTGCACAGCAGCACCATGAATAATGACCTAGGCTTCACTACACGACAGCTTCAGTCCATTAACCTCTGAGGCGGTGAACGTTGGCTTCTCTGCCTGTTTTATTTTTGAGCAGTTTAGTACCTGAAATGTTACCGCTGTATGGCAACTGGTGCGTGGCTTGCATTCGCGCATGTGTGAAAGCAATGACCACAAAAGCTTCCCTCAGACAATTATTCATAGGCAAAGGTTGATTACCACGGTTGATATCGTGCGATCGAATACATGCAAAAATTGACATTAATCGTGTACTTCTGTTATTCATGCTAGCCGTTGTTAATTATTAACCATGATGTTTGATCACTGAATGTGCAAGACTTTATTGACTGTGATTTGGAGTGTCAAAGTTCTATAAGCGAATGCGTCCAGTATGAAGGTGCAGTACTCAATCGAACCTCTAGATGCTTCAAGCTTCATCTTGTGAGATTAATTGAGGCGTTCTTATTTTCAAAACTTAAAACAGCAATGAACGAATTACAACAAAAATTTAATATATCGAATATTTTGATGTCACCCATGCGGCCGTCGTTGGTCTATATAACATCTGCAAAAAGCCATTGCACTCCCTGCCACACAATAACTGTGTGGTTGCTATGGCCGGATATGGCGGATATCTTGTAAACTTTGGCATGCACCATACGAACAGATAAAAAGCATTTTAAGACACATAACGCCGCTCTAAAAGTACCACATGTCCACAAAAGGGATGTTTTCATACGTATCACGGCTGGTGATTTGTGCATGATTTATTGCAACATGAACCTTGTATCACCAGTAGCTACGGATTAAGTATTTAGTATCGCTGTGTCATATTGAAAATGCAGCAAAGCTCCTTGACCTGTCTTGTAGTCTTGATTTACGAGCTTTTGAGTGCGATTCGTCATAGTAAACAGGTTCTTAATGAACATGCTTAGATAACTTGTGAAAGTGTTCCTGCATAATGATGTTTAAGTGTTTGCGGTTAAATCAATCACAATGCGAATTGGCTTCACCGTTCATAACACTGTGTGTTTAGTGTGCATTCGGTTCTAACGATAATATCAACTGTATAAACATTATGATGTAGCTTCTCGTAGATATTTGGTTCCGAATTTAGGAGATTTGTTTTTAGTGCAGAAGATAACGCAGTTGGCGAGATTGCCACAGAAGAAATTTGCATGTTCGAAAAACTGATCTTATATACATTGTAACGCACACATCTTGTCAGCTCTATCGAATGCTGGCATGTGCAGATTATGCGGTGCTCCCGGGTAATGAACAACATGGCTCCATACAATTTATACTGTGATGATAGTTCAGAAAGGACGTGACCATATTTGCCCGATATACTGACACTATGCCCCAATAGTGCCAGACCCGGACCCCATGTGAGCCACTCGTTATGATACCATCACGAATTGACCGCCCTACCACTGCCAGTTGCTCAGCATACCTATAATGGTAGAAAGCAGTAAATGTTACGGACTCCGCCAGGTAGGCTATATTACGACAACCAGTGGTTGTAATACATGGACAAATTCATGCAACACAATTAAATAATTATGTACCTGCGTCAGAGTAATAAATAGCACTGGGCTCGATTCATCTGAATAATAAATTGAAACATATCGGTTGCAATATTCTGACTATGTGGGACAATGCATTTGTTTGGTAGAACGTTAGAGAACACAAAATATGAAACAGCTTACGTCTAATATTTCGTTTATTATCTGCTGTAGGTGGTATTTGTTCCTATAGATAAATTTTCATCATCACAAATTCACATTTAGTGTCCATCGATGCATACTAGATTCACTATCGGCATAAAATTGTCACCTCAAAGGGAGTAGTAAGTTTTTCGGCCCCTGTAAAAAGTTTAATAAACAGCTTCCAATGATAAGTACTGTTTGATCCAACTCAGGTTCATACATAAATAAGTTATTGTGTGCAATGTATGATATCTATATGAGGAAATTGCGCTAGGCATCCTAATACATCTCTCCGTTGAGACGATGAAGGGGAGACTTGCTGTCTTTAGTTCTGTGATCCCATTTATGAAGCATGGAGCTAGAGGGGTTGATCAATAACAGTTACATAAACCCCGTTGGGCTGCTGGTTGGCATGTGGTAATGTCTAAAGGCCAAACTAAAAACAGTTTATCATGCTATCAAGATAAAATATGTGAAAAGATGATGACAGCCAGTTTTTAAACTATAGAGCTAACGACTGCTATTAAATGAATAAATATGATATCTGCCAATCGTAATAGAATCCTCGTCCGGTTGTGGCCAATCACTGTTAGAAACCGTTGTTTAAATCTCGCGATATTATAGCATCTAACTACAAAGATACATTTTCGTTATTGCCCTATCGATCCGTTGCTCTTCCCTTTTGCATCAATACCTGCCATAGTTAATATGCCTTACCGTTCGAGCGGACGACGTTGGCGATCATAATGACTATAGAGATGTTGATAGTTTTGACAATAATGACGCTGAAATTAAAGGTGAAAATGGCACCTCTTTCATCATGATATCAAATAGCTGAATAGTGTTGCTGTGTAAGCATAAAAGCGTCCCATTGAGTTAGAGCAAATTATAGATTTGCCCATGAAAGACAGTAGGTGTGTTTTCAACATCTTCTACTTCAGCCAGCTTATGGAAGTCCAGACCAATTTAAAATGTCATTGGCTAGGAAGAAGGTAAACAGTATCGCATAGCATTATCGAGCTATGATGCACGTCTGCTACTCTTTTGGAATCCTTTCTTAGGCATATCACCGCGATGCACAATGTCACGATATATGGCCTTGTATGACTGATGTCCACGTAGCTCATTTCACCTGGCATTTGAAGTAAACGATCAGAATATCTTTCGGTGGCCTTGGTAGACATATGACTATTTTGCTGTATGCTTTTCCATATATTTCATCAAGCTGACTTGTCTTTTTTCATGATGAACTTTTACCTGCAGGTTCAGGATATAACTAACTAGCGAAGTTGCATAGCAATGAAATACTACCGAAATATGGCGGATTTGGGAATCATTTTAATCATTGTTGTGAGACCTAATTACTCCCATGCTCGTTTTATCACTACATTGACTCCTGCGGGGTACACAACACATGCATTGTGTTGTCAGAGGTAGCTTCATGCTTCAGCAATGTTTCAAACGAACAACAACCAATGATATTATTTATTCTACATTGGTGCAGTAGGGCTAGATGTACAAATATTTTAATGAAACATTTCGTCCGTTTCTTTCCCGTAGCCGAAGGCTTCACGTTGTAGTAAAAACCGTTCAATAGTCACCGCAATCTTCATACCATGTCGCCTCAAGTTATAGGCTGCTCCAAGAATACACAAATACATCACCTACAATGAATGAAAATGAAAAACGCATGATGCCAGTGAATACCTGACTCTAAAGCAAAGAATACAACAATTCTTAATTTCAAATGCATTTATCTCGTACTTTGTGATATCTACACTATTGTGTAAGCATGGGTATTGACTCAAACTATCATACGTTCTGTGCTCATGATAAAGTTCTTCCTAAGTGTAATCGCTCTGTTAGAAATGCTCGTAATATCTTCAATGCAAAGCAAACTTCTCGCAAAAGCAGAAATCAATACAGATACTTCAGAATGGATTATAAATGTTTCTGTCAGTCACTGGACCCTCTAGGCTGATACCAAATTAGGTATATATAATTCATGTCAAATGCTCATGGCGTAATGTTTCTTTACCTACCTGCCTTGTTTGTGCACCTCAATCTTCACACTTTCAGTATCAGCTTCGCAGTGTGTATCACTCATATATGTCAAACAATCGCACACATTATGTAATAAGTGAAAAAACCGTCCATGGTAATTGAAAATGAACATGTGACATTTTTCTGCAAACACTCATATTTCTTTTAATATCAAATACATCACGTCGCCTCGAGAAACGTCTGTTCTCGGCAGATAGAACTCACCGCTAACGTAATGTTGTTTGGCAGCTGAGAGCTGGGATTGCATACGATGACGTATTCACAAACGGGTAGCTATCACGTTTGAAGTACCAGGTCTCACATATAACTGGTTGAGCTTGCAAATGTTATCCACCATAGGTCCAGTAACTTACCCCAGTGGGGTGTCGATAATAGCCATTTTATGCGTATATCGCACCTCAGGATAAGTCAAGTGAAACGCTCTGCTCTGCGACTTTCTTTGTGTGCTGCATTAAATCAACAGCAGAAATCTGCAGAGAGGGGGGCTGGCATTTGACATACAGTGGCTCACATACTGATTAATACTTTTGGCAGGGGGAGTGATGATATTATAAAGATGTCCGTATCTTGAATAAATAGCGATTCGCTGTTTGTCCTTAAATACTTGATATTAGACCAGATATTATCAATTGCCCCACATTAACATATGTTCTCACAAGTCGCGTATTAATCTAGGTCATTTTTAAAATTTAGCATTAGTACGAATCCAATGCGACGAATATATATGCCACATGTACTGGGTTCGTCTGACAAATCATCATTTAGGCACGAGGTGATCAAATTAGCTCGTCTGAAAATAAATAGCCGGGATAAGGTCACCGCAATCCAATATAGCGATTCTATCATTGCAGTTTTCACCATGATTGATAGAGCACGTTGTACGGTTGAACTTACATCCTGTAGAAATGATGTATAGTCAATCTATCTTCTAGATATTAAAGGTCACAGAGTAGTGACAATTATACGTATAATTAGACGTTTTTAAATATATTTACCAGAAGTAATCAATCATGGGACTCACACCTCTTGCAACATCCGTATCGTTTGACAAAGCCTTGGAAAGATGAGATATGGCAATATTCTGTTCCTTCAAAGGGGCTTTAGTGTGCATCCTTCATGCAATCTCGTAACATCATTTCCCCTGCCTTGCGTCCCTCGATTTGCATTGTTTTAATATTCGACTGAGCGTTCCTGACTTATTCATGACAGGTAGTCTGATATCGTGATCAAATCCTACTTGACTTTTGATTCTAGTCGTCAGATACATGCTACCGGACTTCTGTGAACACTACAAAAAGCATTATAAAGTATTGCATTGTTAAATAAAACAGATCATCCAGGACATGGTTCATGGAAGAAGTTTTGCATCATCTGGTGACAGCGGAAAGTGTGCAATACATCTTTTTTATATAATGCACAGTGGCAATTCACTCACTTGCATGTATCCGCCATAATACACGGCGATATATATGTTCTCAGCTCTCGCCATACTACACGGCCATTTCGTAGAACCTATATTGGCGTCTGCAACCAATGCAAACAACTTTTTCCGCAGCTAAAAAAGTACATACTATGGTAGTTGCTTGTTTCAGTATCTAGTTAAAAAAACGCTCCGTTTGAAACTGACAATATATATAAATATATATATATATATATGTATATATATATATATATATATATATATACTATATATATAGATATATATATATAGATAGATAGATAGTATATGAGATATATATAAAGATATATATAGATATATATACACACACACACACACACATATACACAAATATAGATATATATAGTTGCGTATGCCATTATATACATATATATGAGAGAGAGATACATATACCAATATATATATATCTACAAATATATTTAGAGAGAGAAATGTATATATATAGAAATATAAGTATATATACACTTATAGTAGATATAAGAGATATATATATAGATAGATATATATATAGATATATAGATAGATCTATATAGAGATACATATATATGTATGTATATATAGAAGATATAGAGAGATATAGAGATATAGAGATATCTATATATATATATATATATATATATATATATATATATATATATATATATATATAGATATATGTGTGTGTGTGTGTGTGTGTGTATACCTTACTCACCTTGTCCCGCTTTGACTAGGACGGATACGAGAGTACCAAGTCATCAGAGAGTCACTTAGCTCTTCATAAGTTTAGTCGTGGCTTACGTGAGCAATGATCTTATACAGGATACAATCGGAACCATTGTTGATGGTACATGGTTCACCATGGTAGAAATATATCGTCGATTCATGTTGCTTCCATATGTCAATGTTGTTTTGGGTCAACAAATGTTGGTATGCGTGTGCGATGAGAGAGAGAGAGTAAAATCACGAATGAGAGGGTACGACTATAGGAGAACGAGAGCGCGAGTGAATGAATAATGTTTTGTCGGAGAGTGTTTGTAGAATTAGATAGACGCAGTAACAAAAAAAAGTGTCGCGGAGATCTCTCTTCCTTAAGAGAGAAACATCCCATAGAGTGATTGAATGTCGAGTTGCGACTTTTCGCATATAGAGATAGCACCGTGTAGATAGGTTCATCGGTCGAATACAGATGTGCCATTGCGTATCGCCGGACTTGAAACAATCGTTCCACTTAGCCATATAGCATGTTATAAAAGCTATCCAACGTAATAGTGATATAGATAGTGATATGCAGAGTCATGAGAGGGTAATAGGAGGTAGCTCATCAGGGTAGGAATTTTTGAGATATAAGAAACGCAAATTAACTCCGCGGAATTCTCTTCCTTAACAATTCCACTTTCAGTAAAGCGCCTTTTCGCATATAGAGATACGCACCGTGTTTTGTTCATCGGTCGACACAGCCATTTATTGCCTTGCGTATAGCATCCAAATAGCCAATCCATAGCATGTTATAAAAGCTCATTCATACTCTATGCTAAGTATAATTCATCATATAGGGTAGGAATCGACTATGATATATAAATAACTCCGTGATGTATATCTATTGGTTGTATAAATATTGTATATCATTTCATCCATACAATATCCATGTATATGCAAGATGGCACGCAAACATTGTCATATATTGCAGTCACAATGGAGGTTAATTGAGCGAAAGAAGCAAGTGGATGATGCAAAATTTGTCGCCATGCGGTAATATACGATCAGAGGCCCTCAATGATAGAGCTTTTATTTAATAAACAGTAACCAGGGCGACTGTAATGTCAGCAACCAAGTACATTACATCAGTGAATTGCCTGAATTGCATTGCTATGATTGCTGGAATATTTGCTAGTGCTCGTCTGTACGCCCCTAGTGACACTGTGACTAACTCATCCTTTCAGCCGCTCATTTACTCGCCCGTATTCACTCACGTCTTACTCACTGCAATACGCATTTACCCAATCAATGCTGTACCAACTTACTCACCCCATATAGCATACATTAGCTAAATCGCAATGCTATTCTAACACCTATTCATTCGCTCTTTTACTTTCTGAAGTACCCACCTAACGACCACTTCGTGCATTCGTTCATGTATCCCTGTTACTAAGGTCTGGGTGAGGGCTCTAAATCGTCTGCTTGCACTCGGCTTATCATGTATTTTATGACACATCGTCATTCCTCATGCAAAGAGATTCAGATCATCCGGTGCGCTTTGCACCTTCAGATAACGAAAAAGATTAAAAGACAGCCACCATCTGGCTCGTCATCACCTATCATACCTGAGTGCAATACCGTGTTCATCAATCCCTCGATCGTTTTGTTTTGTTTATGACGAAACTTTCAAACCCGATTATTGACCGCTGATTCGGTCAGTTCTTTCATTATTAAGATAACGCTGATCGATGATGGTTGACGAATAAAGTACCAACTGTTTGAATCGATCATCCGTAATGGTTTACCTATGCATGACTTTCTTGAACCACTCTAGTTACTAAATCAAAGAATCTACTATGAATCGACGCGTATCATTAGAATATACAACAAGCCGATAGAAGTCGAGATCAGAACAATCGCCCGGCAATTCGCAAGCTTCTTCCTAGTCGACCGTATATTATGACATCAAACATCTGGATTAAGGTTAGTTTATAAGACGCTGTACAGACAAAGTTTGGATGTCAGCAAATTGCAGAAATGAATGCAGGATACGAATGATTTAATTGAGGAGGGAGTTACATCATTCAGATAATCTTGGCTTACATCCAAAGTGATGAGCAACCTTTTGTCGCCTTAGTCATTCTGAAGCATTTCATTTTGTTCCAAGACACAGCTCGCCAGATTATTTGCAGCGTGCAACAAACGTTTATCCTGCACTCAATGCCCTCTGTAAAAAGCATGATAGATGGGAGAGCATTTGGAAGGGTTTCGTTGGTCGGACAATGCAAGGCGATTGTGAAAAAATACATTTGCATAACGTGGTTGGTTGGCAAATATTGTACACAAACTAACGTGGGTAATTGGGCGTGATAAGTCTATTGGGTTTTTGTTGCACACAAAAACCCTTGAGACTTGGAATTACACAAAAAGTGAGCCATCAGTGTTTGGATACTCGTTGATCCAGTCAACCTCGCCTTTGTGCTCTCAACGCCGTCACGTCATGGCATTCCCAAAGGGCGAATATATTTGCGTTCACTTTAGGAGCCTAATGTCCCCGGACGTGTCTTGTCAGCTGTTTGAGATGTGCCCTTTGGTACATATAGACACAACACTATGTGCAGAGAGCAGCGTAGTAATGTGAAATGGTAAAAAGTAGGATTGTGGCCGTAAATAATGTTGGGCTTTTTGAACGCTGGAGGTTTGATATCGTTCGCGCACAAGAAATTTTACAGCATGCGTGGAAGGTTTCCAGTATATGTTTCGCAGGATAATCTGCAGTTATAACAAAATTCAATACAAGGGATGTAATATTTGAACTGGGCTAACGTTTTCATAACGCCGACAATATGGCCATCAGAGGTAAGCAATAATGATGCAATGTTTAGTTCAAATACTAAAGAACAGACATCGAATCGCTAAGACGCAAGATCGCAACTGTGCATTAGGTGCTATGAAAGGGATGGAATCAGTTATTTTTCTCAAGGAAATCTACATGGGCGGCTACAAGCTGCTGGATGCTTGAATATAACAAATGTAACACCATAGTGACTCCTGTGATATGGTTTTTGCCTGCAAAGCACCTGCCCTCAATGTTGATGAATGACGAGTGGTCGTGGGGGGATTTGGTGCATGGGGTAGCATTGGTTCCGGTTTATGATGTGACCGCATATTGCTCCGCAGACCACGTGATTAATTTTAACCACTTAGACATAATAACCAGTGCTATTCCTGGCAGAAATTGTGTATTGAAAATAGATTACGGAAGTGCTCGAGCAATTTGTTTTCGGCGAGCTGCAAAGAGTTTTATCTATCTTGTTAATCCTATATACAATGACAGATTACAACGTTCTAAACATTTGAGTCTTTCTATGAAGCTCAATATGATATTAAAATTCTGCAATTGTGTTAATGTACGTATTAGTCGAGTTATCGTACGCCCATCGGGGAAATCGCGCTGTCACACGAGATATTTTTGACTGAATATGAGTTGTTAAAGGCTTAAAGTTGTATTTACGATCCTAGTCGGACATTTAACGTATATCTACACAATGATGAATCGTTGTTGCAGAAATCTACTCGGTTCGCGTATGAACATTAACAAGTGAAGTGTACGCCCACACACTAATCTATCAATGCCGCACGGTAGATATTTGTCTCTGGGCAATTTTGTGATTGTAATGCTGAGCCTTAATTATCCAGCGGGAATTTTATGAAAACTTGGAGAATGTCATATAAGTGATATACATCGACATTTTCGTGGCGAAAAGCTATTTGTGTGAATGCTTGTTTAGAAATTACATGTCATACTGCTTCTGTGTTTACAGATATTAGTCTTTATCATGTACATTAATTATAAACTGTTGCGCACGTTTTAATGATTTTAGTACAATAAAATCGATGCCCTATATAGTATTTCTTATTATTTGCCCATGACGTTAAATTAGACTTTAAAAGTAAATTAACCTCGCACGACTTTTGGTTATTGTGTGTTTAATAAATGAGGTATATAAAAAGCAGCGCTTTGTTTGCTTTTATATGATACACACGGAGAGAGTATTGATTGCCCAAAGAGGTGACAGTTTCTACAAAGGCCTTGCCCAGCAGTTTTATCCAACATGTAGATAATACATGGCATCCAACTAACGTAATCATATGGTGCATTATGATCTCAGCATGCATGCAATAAATTGTTCACAATCAGGACACGATTCTAAATTATTTACGGGCACACATTTGGGGATAAAAGACGGAATACTTGTTGTCTGAAGATTGCGTTTGAATGCATATATCCGTGCCCTGGAATAATATAAATATCAATATACATCATCGTGCAAGACATTGACTGAAAATGTCGTTGAGGTAAATCATATTAATTTGAGTCGTAAATGTGTCTCACAGATACGACTTTGAAAGATGGCATGGCAGTGGAGTCTAACACAATCTCTAAGAAAACATATATGTCTCGTGATTTATGAACAACTATGGTGATCGTATGTAGTCATATTTCATGGCCATAACTGCATATCAAGTAGCCACTTCTCAGGTTGACATATATTGTATTGTCTGGTACATCATGCATCATATACAACACTCGGTGAATAAAGGCAGCCAGGGTAATTATGAATGACCCATATATCTCTTTGGTCAAACAACGTGTCCCAAAGTTTATCCTTTGAGGTTCAAATTCTTGGATTGTTATCGGCCTTGAAACCATCATATTTTATTGTTTATTATCTCAATTCTACTAACATGAATGATGCATGAGTATTTTGATAGAAGGAGATATCATCGGGCATAATTCGTATGCTACAGCAATTAAAATGAATGAACTAGCGTCTTTTAATCCATATCCCGAGCACGCTTTATGTGCTCAATGTCATCTGCATGGATAATTAAATCTGCCACTCATGTATTTACTGTCAACATTAGACGCCGTGTTAAAGGTTTGTTCTTCATGGTGATGTCAGTTTGTTTTTGTCATGAATGATGCTTAATTTACAGAAGAAAGGGCAATTGCATGACATGGTGCTTTGCAGCTGAGATCTTGCATGTGGACTGTGACAAGCCTTGCATTACACAAAATAGGTTATCTTGAGTGGCACCACAAGCAATCCGCTGAGAAGCCCACGACGTTGTGGTGTGCGACAAATGCGGCTTCGGGTGAAGCCTTGTAACAGGTACACTTGTGCATATTGATACATTTATGTTGCAGAAAGATAATAAGTTTGATCAGCAAGGTTAACGTTACATCGAACACGGATATATCAATTGCGGAAGAGCGGATACTCAATCTATGTGACCAATATATTGCATAGGCAGGGTAATGACAGTTTTTCTCGAATTTAGTACAAATGAGACTTTGAAGAAAGTTGCGGCCGTTTTGTTAGGTTTACTCGAACAACATTTATGCTTAGACAGAATGAGTATCGTTTAAAGAATATCTAATGCATTATTGGTATCATGTTTATAATTGTAGGCCATGAATATGGCAATTTCTACTGGGAATGCATTCTTTCCTGTAACGAGAATTGCCTCCGAAAGTGCACGAGGAATCTCACCAAAGGAATTGACATTCATATCAAATAACAGATACGAGTGATTTACCACAATTATTGTGCATATTTATTATTCTTTGATGTCTCTCACCTTAGTCTCATATCTGAAGTGGCTCTCATTTTGCATGCAACATTAGGTCTTATGCAAGAGCAAAATGACCAGTAAGAAAACCCAGGACAAGACGAGAATGGATCGTTTCACTGATTCATGAATAGTGTCTGCAATGCTTGCGATAACAAATGTAGCTGTCCATAAAAGTCGGATGTGCATAGCTTTCTCGATCTAATACAAGAATCATGCCAATGAAGATTGTACACAGAAGCGGGCGAATGATTATTTACTGATGTAGATGATGCGTTAGTGCTAAACAAAAATAAATGAATGGGCGTGATTTCATTATACTACCGTTCAGTATGTGTTTATTTCCGATATTGATGTATCCCCTTTTTATTGACAATAGTCCGATGACTTGGTTGTACGTGCTATGATCGTGTCATATGGCGCTCAATTGTCTTCACATACGTTTGCTAGTGAAGGTTGTTAGGATTAATTTGATTGAATATTTTCAGTACAAAAACATCCCTATTTTTAATCTTAATTCAGAAATGACACCATGAAAACCACATAATTTGTATCGATGACGGTATCTGAAAATGGTGATGCAAGATATGAATCTATCCAGAAAAGACCATGAGTGGCCAAATATAGAAATTCTCAAAGTGACGAGCATAGCAATTGCATTTGATGTCTTGGTTTTCCTATATAGCTGTTTTCTAAGTGAAACGCAACATTTAATCAATTAAAGCAAGTACGATAACAGACACACATTAAATGTATTCGGAGTTGGTGTTATTAACGCCAGCTATTTCTTCATTTTAGCTAGCCATTTACCTCTAGAATAGTCTTACCGAACCTTGGCTGGAAAACTCGTGTAAAGCGTAAAGAAATGTTGCGCAGTGAGGATGTTTCCGTTTAAAATTGATCATAGCTTTGTTGGGCTTACAAAATGTTAGCAGTTGGTCAATTACATAAAGTGTCTAAGCAAGCACATCAGTTGTTTTTAGTTCGAAACCCACTCAGCATGCCAGTGTTTTGAATCCATGATAAATATGACTAACTGCAGTTCCTCATCTCATAAATTTTTTTTATGGTCCCATCAAACGGAACATTTTCTAATAATCAAATATGAAGAAATTGGAGTTGTTTAAAAGGCAGTAGTTATTACATATTATAAGTCAGCGCAATTGATAGAAATATAAGCTTGGCTTTCCTATATCACGTGCATTGAAACCGTTATTCGAAGTTTGCATATTCTTCTAGGCAAACAATCTGAAATGATAGCCACAATTTGAGTCGTCTCCCTTCTCGGACAAGCAATACCCTAAGCTGCATCGGTGATGACCCAAGGGTTGAACAAAAGCAAGGAACTTACAGAAATACATATCTTTACACGCCGCTGCTTTTATAATCGCATATCTTATTCAACACGGCTTTAGCTTCATGAATTGCGCAGTATAAGTAAGCTTTAGGTCACAGATTAATCAAAACGTGGATATTTATCGAAGCCTATTTGTCATGTGCAGTTTCCAATCACTCACTAAAACAACACAAAATGATATGTCTTATTTCGTAATGGCTGAATCATGAATTGCACAGACAATGTAAGATACAAACATGTTTTCCAGTCGTTGATACTAAAAGCAATTGAAACCCTTAAAGTGCAGCAATAATCGCCGCATTATATCAAAATCGACGCCATCAGTTAAGAAAGCTTCATTGGGAGGCCGTAATTATGGAACTAAACAACCCCTTTATCCTGTCTAGCGGAGTAACGTGCGGTGTAGTAGGGGTGATCATCAGCAAGGACAATGTTGTAAAGCTTTTCATATTTTTAGCTGAATTAACAGTAAGTTACTATGAGACGGATCATTCGAGCGATGGCTTCGCTGGCTCAGGCAGAATTCAGTGTAATATTTTGAGGCAAACTCTATGCAATACAGCAGAATCATACCTAAGTCTTAGCCATGAAGCTGGCATGGCATTTGTGCGCAGCTGTCAATGCGCAATGTGGAGATAAAATCTTTTGTTCACAAGTAACCGAAGTCAGATAAGTTTATGTGACGGAAACTCAACCCATCGACGCGTATAATGCAGGCTTATGCATCGCCTAACAGCATATTGTTTATGCCTAAGATAAAATAAGTATCGTTAACTACCATCGTGAGTGCAGATAATATCATAGAAATGTCCCTGCGCGTCAGGTTTAATACGTCACTTGCATTTGTTTTATTAGAACATATCCATTTTTTACTTATCCAGTTTTCGTCTGGCACTAAACTGTAAACATTGCATTAAGCTGGCCATAATAGATTCTCCTAAGCAAATTGGACATTTACATTTGATATATATTTAATACGCATATCAAAAATGCAAACTCCAAGTTATCGTCTCAGAGTACGTTATATTTTTACATATCAGTGTCCATCAGTATAACTTGAAAATTTGACAAAGGCAACAATCGGAAGCGGTAATACACTTTGCGCATTATGCTATTGGTCCGCGTTCATGGTGGTTAAAATAATAAAGTTGAACTAACGGTGGCTTAAACAATTTAAATCATCGTCCGAACGTATAAAGGATAGAAGACATCTACTACTAGTGCTAACCGAATATTCGTCTCATTACCTGACCTCCATCATATGCCAAAACTGAAACTCATTGCATCAACTATGGTTGAAAAATAATCCGTCGCTTGGTGTTAAGGTTTCGATGCATTACACGTCGTTCCTTATGATTATCCGATACTGCTAAAGAGGGGCCTTCAAAGTTAATGACCCCGGATCGCTGTTTGGTATTTTGGGGATCACTAAGGTTTATGGAAAGCATCGTTTTGTCTACGTTTGTCCCCGGCAGTAGTAATAAGTAGGCCTAGCCGAGTAGTTTTATCAAATTATTAGACCATACGTGACATAGAATGGCATAAAAAGGGACGGCGCAAACAGCACTCGCCAATGTACCTATAGGCCTATTTGTTAGATATTGCAATGCACGAAGAATCAGAAAATGCTTAATGTTTCATGGGAAAAATTAGGGAAAATTGCGTGCGGAGAACATTTAAGGGGACAGGAATGATAACAACATCGTTATAAATCACGCGAGACATTGACTGGGACTGTCGTTGAGGTACATCATCTAAATGGTGGGAATTGTGGCTTAAGAAAATGACCTCTTGTGTCTGCCATTGGCTCCAATAGATGGCATTTAGACTACAATAGATGGTATGTAATTTGGGAAAATATGCATGTGTGCGGTTTATCTATTTAGATGCCTTTGAGTGTCTGCTTTCACTAAAAAAGTGCAGCTATGCAGGATTCGCTCGGTGGTAATTACGTTCATGAGACGGAAAAGCTATTTACCAAGTGTTCGTGCTGTTTCTGATATCATTGTGCGGTCGTAATGTGTCGGATTGAAGGCCTCTAAAATTGGAAAATGATGTGGCATTCAGCAGAAGAGAGCTCAAGTACTGCAGAGCATAACTAATGGAAGACTGCTTGTCTGTGGGTCACACGTGACAAGCCTTGCATTAAACAGAATAGATTATCTTGAGTGGCACACGCAATCCATCAACATACCTTTTAACTGTAAATCCTACACATTTACACCATGCTGTAAGTCGAACGTGTCTGTGGCGTACGACGAGTACGGCTTGGGATTAAGCCTATTGACAAATTTCCTCCGGCCACAAAATGCGAATGCATTCGCAATGGAAAATGGCATTTTAGTATACTTTTGCATATTAATACATACGTGGTGCAAGCAGATTTGTTCAATATGATTGATCTCTAAAGTGAGACAATATATTGAAACTCTGAAGCCAACGTATTAATAACTATTAATCATTTTATTAGAGCGCTAGATTGCGACGACAGAGAATTGAACTTTGACAAATACAACTAAGAAAACAGCTGCGGGGTTATGTGGGGATTGTTTACATAAGCTTTCAGTAACGTGCATATTAAAAATGAAAGAGTATCGTTGATAGAATATCTACGGTGTTATTGTTTTCAAAATGATGTAAGTGGATGTAATGTGGATGTAATGTGCTTGTAATGTACATATTGGTTGCTTAGAAACATTATTTGTCTCCGTACACATATCGGTGGTGTCAGGAATCAAATTCATGTACAATATCAGAGTAATTGACAAAAATGGTTATTTCGGGAATGCGAACATTTATCCCTTTAGCGCGCATTGGCACTGCCCCATAGTTGAACTGCCATATTATTGTTTTTTCAAAACATAATCATTTTATGTAAGCCACCAAATACCTCATGGTTTCATAGCATAATTTTGAAATGAACAACTGTCGGGCCAAGTCGTTTGATGAATTGCCGATTGGATAACCTTCAGCTTCCTAGTTAGACGGCTCAAGACTTCTTCATTAGTAATTTGCATTCCCCGAGTGATTGACAGAAAACAAAGCTGGTTCTAATAGTAATCAACGCTTTTTAATTTGATTGATTCACACATTCATGAGTTATGTTAAATGAATATATGTTATGTAATCGTCGATGTTCTCAGGACGCAATCTTCTAGCAAACTGATAACAAATTAGTTCGGCCCTAACATTATTTACACACCAGCTGTTGCTCTTGAATAACGCTTGACTACGTTACTTAAAGGAAGCCTCCTGACTATAGCAGTCATCTATTGACTTCGTAATTTAACTTTGTTATTAATCAATCCTATGGTTTTCGTTCTTTTCTTTCTCTGTGCAATGATAGATAATCTGAACAAAATGCAATGTCAGATACGATTCAGATCAATGTGCGCAGCAACTGCCAATAATCGACATTGCTTGCTTAATTGGCCCTCGATAGGTCCTTGATAACCATTCTGCCAATGAATTACTCAAAAGATAACTTATCTCTTGTTAAACCCCTTTTATAGCCGTGTCACGCACCAATATTACCTTGAGATGTTATGCAACATATTGCGCATGCTGCACAATCTGCAATAGCAATAGAGAAGTTAAAGTGACATTAGAGAAGTCTGAGACAGGTTTATTCTTAATCACATGTTCCTTAATTCACGTATGTAACCAAACGTTCGGTTAAAAGTATAACTTAGTGCATGTTGATGATTATAAATTCAATGGGAAACATTACCGTTGCGTTAGTTTGATTATACTTTGTGTGTGCATAAAATTAAGCAAATGGCAGCATTTTCTCATCTAAAAGCAGAAATACATGCTGGTATCATGATGTTATCACATAAGGGAAAGTGATGTGATGTACAGAAGCAGGGACATGGGCGAGGTGACTTGTTTGGTTATACCCCTTAGGATAATCACATATGAAGATCCATTTATTTAGCACGAATACATGCTTAATGCATGCGTTGTCCAATAATTACGTATCTACGTGTGATGCTTGTATATTTTTTTAGAAAAGGGGTTAAGTATGATGCAGCATAATAATCAGTAATTAGTTTTTTTGCATTTTTGCCGGTACCTTGCATATTCCTGAATCGATGCATCCGGGTGCTTTCGCATATGTAGGTAAATGCCTCACTGCATGCCTTAGCACGACATGTCGGGGGATTTAATTAGGGATATATTACCACGTGTTCACTGGTTGAAGGCCCGTAGAGTGCGTTGATCTCAACTATCATAATACCGCGAGCTTGACTATGAGATTGAATGACCAGCAGCTTCACAGCCTTAGTTAAACTAGCCACAGTCAGAACGACAAATATGTTCACGAGAATTTCTTCAAGACATGATATTCTGATAGAACGTACTCCAAAATCACTATTTACAGCTACAACAATTGGTGCTCATTTAGAGAGGAAGCAGATGGGTCGATATCTTGTTGTAGCAGCGCTTGTGAGGCATCAATAGAAATAAATACCGATGAACTGTTGACGTAATGTAAACGGTTCAAAATGCTAACAGCGGGTGTAATCAACAGGGAAAATAACCTACTGATGTCTCCGAAAGAGCTGACCATGTAACAGTTATGGTAAATCACGTTTTTAGTGTCAAGAAGTGGATACATGGGAACATTGTCGAGCCTATTTGATAGTAAAGACCAAGCGCAGATACTTCTTAAATGATGAAAATAATTAACATTATAAATGGCCGAAATCAAGTGAAAGCCCACACCCAACAAACCACAGAAAGTATGACGACTGGTGCATACTAAGCATGCTAGGAGATGTCTTACTAAAATCCATTTGATGGGAAGAGCATGTGTGAGTTAGTAGTTACTTCGACGAATATTTGTAATTATTCAACTAGCTATTACTGCGTTAATTGCAGAGAGCGAATATAGTTTCCGATATTCTCGCTGAGTAGATTGCCGCCTCTAATCCAGTCAATAAATGTCAAATACAAATTGCATTGTCACTGTTTGATCAAATTGCTACCAGTGTTAGACGCAGATATCTTGCTTCAGGGGCAAAGGCGTGTGGTTGATTGGGTAGCTAGGTTTATATCGACACGACATCCATAGTGGTGGTAACATGAGGAATTAGAAAAAAAGGGAAATGCATTTTATTGCTCTATTGTATAACTCAAAATCCGCTGTACTTAGTGTCACCTGTACGTCACTTTTAGGCATTGCTTCGCTTAAGCTGGCCAGCGTATTTACTCCAGATATAAGCCGCTAGTCCGAATACACATTGGGTTGCATTATAAAACGGACACGAGAGCCGGAAATCTCATAGAATATTGACGAAGGCACAACGACGTTTCTACTTTAGACCGTTTTTGAATTGCACAATTAATTCATCGCAAGCTGAATAATGTAAAGCCACCTCACCAGAACAGTGTCTGCAATATTTATCGGTGCCTGTTATTGCAATCTTGCTGTTCCGAAAAAAGTACTTTGAGAGCAGAACCGTGTTCATATAATCCACCATGGCTTCTATATGTGGGAATATGGGCGCCATCAACTCACCAGCGTATGTAAAGTAACAATATGCATTTTACGTGGGTGACTGATGTTGAGTACGAATGAATTCAAATATGGTAAAGCATAAATCCTGTATTACTATTAGCTGTGAATTGGTCCCACACCGATAGAGGAAATTGCTTGAGTCTATTGCTTGGCTGACCTCCTAATCTCTCTTATCTTGGGCAACAGAGCCGTGCGCATTCATTCCTCGTTGTTTAATATCCGCACACTCGTGAACAACACACTATTCGGTCAAACTAGCTATAAAAGTATAGTCCGCTGATGAAATATGTCATCTGACCGCGATAACTTGATAATAAGGTATAAAATATAATATATTGTTGATTGTTGCGCACGACGGACGTGCTGCACTTCTGCTCCGCGTATGTTTCGTGGATTTTGGATATTTATATTTTGTTTTACTAGTTTAAAATATAACTATATTTGTTTGGATTATATAGAGAGCTGATTGTGGATTTTACCAGAAGAAATCGTTTTATTTTGGCAGTGGAATTACTCAATTCTTTTTGTTTTAACCTACATATCTTTTAAGTTTTTGAAATACGTTTCCATAGAAACAAAACAAAGAAACCAACAATACGGGCTCTAGAAAACTGCAAATTACCTCGACTGGAACTAAAAGTATGGCAGACACTGAAAGAGCTTGGAATAAATAGGCAGCCAAAGACAAAGAGAGGCTGCAGAGGAGGACAACACCTGCAGAGAAAAATAGGAGTGAGAGTGTCTGCACAAAGAGACACGGCGAGAGTGCCTGCTCTGACAATCGACCACCGTGAGCGTCCAGCGACTCGGACTGTTGTGAAATGTACTTCGTGTTACGATTTAAAGTCCTGTGTTAATATGAGTCTTTGGAATGCGCGATCAATGACAAATAAAATGAGTTCCCTGAGTGCTTCTATCTCAGAAAAGAGGACGGATATTTTCATCGTCACGGAGAGCTGGATTAACGATAAAAACGGTGCTCTCACAGATGCAGATTTTTCTGCCACTCTCAGTGGATATACGCCTCACCATGTCCCTAGAATTAGGAGGAAAGGAGGTGGAATCGCGCTGCTAGTGCGCAATGGACTGAGAGTTTCGAACAACAAGGTGGACACTTTCCAGTCCTTCGAGGTGATGGATGTCAATATTTACAGCGGAACCTCGATCATGCATCTTCTAGTCATATACAGGCGACCCTATTCCGCAAAACATAAATTTAATATTACAGTTTTTATCTGAATTTTCGTCATTGCTTGAACATGCCCTGTTAGCTCCCGGACACTTGATGATTGCTGGTGACATCAATATTCATATTGATGATCCTAATGATGGTGATGCGGTTCGGTTCTTGGATCTCGTGAAGTCGCTCGGATTAGAACAACACATCACGGGCCCCACTCATGTGCATGGCCACACGCTGGATCTCATCCTGATGCGAACAGCTGATTCATGGCTCATTAACTTTGCCCTGGACTGGACATTACCATCTGATCATGCCGCTATTCATTTCGTGTATTCCATTCATCGACAACCACCACAACAGGTCACAAAGTCACACCGCCCGATCCGTAGTATGGACAAGTCTGCGTTCCAGGATACAATTGCTGAAGGTCTGGCCTCACTCGCTACTAGTGTACCGTCAGATGTGTATGAACTGTGTCATTCTTACACCGCCGTCCTACAGGCCCGGTCACACAGCCTTTCGCGTCTGTATCGCTGGTAAAATTTCGCGATTTTTTTTTTGCCCGCGGTTGCCCGTGGTGGAAAATGTGCAAAATTGGCTTACCCGCGGTTTACCCGTGGTATGCCCGCGGAACAGACGCCGGCGACTGTTCCACGTCCTTATCGCGGGTGAAGCGCGGCGGTACCGCGGCCCACCACGGGTATAATAAAGCAGCCAAACCGGGCTGTAGAAATCATAGCCGATCGTACAGCCACAGCTCAGGTCTCCTGCCAATCCAGTCGCGCACCCAGATGTTCCGGACCACCCTCCTCCTCCTCCTCCTTCGTCTTCTTCTGTCAATAAGGAGCTGATGGACCTGTACCACTTGGTTCTGATGCTGCTGGAGCAGCAAGACGAGGTGACGGGGATCCATGTTCACCCCTTGACGTCTGGAGCACAACTGACGAATGCTCGGCAAATCGCGCTTTTTATATACCTAAAATCAGACGTTGTACGGACGCGATTAGGCTGTGGACAATCGTATTTGGGACGTGTACAAGACGCAATTGAACGTGATTAGGCCGGTATTGGGGCGCGCTGTTTACGCGGAGAAAGGCGTTTGTCCGTGCTTACACGCGGTACACACGCTAATGCACGTGATAACAACGCGGTACAGAAGCGGAACAAACGTACTATGACCGTGCTCCACCCGCGATTACCCGCTAAAATTTCGCGTCCTACCGCGTGTAACCACGTCTTAACCGCGGCCGTAGCACGTCCTAGCACGTTCGTTCCGCGTCTGTACCGCGTCTTTACCGCGTGTGTATCACGTGTAGCGCCCGCGATTACCCGCGGTCTAAATTTTTGGGCAGCCCAAAACTTTTTCGCGCGGCCAACTGCGTGTGAATTTCTTACCGCGTGTAACGACGGGTAAAGTACGGCTGTATCGCTTCTTTATCACGACCTCAAAGCGTCCAACAGCGTCTGCTTCACGGGCAGAAATTTTTGGCCGTGATTCGGCCGCGATACGCCCGTGGAGGGCTGTGTGACCGGGCCTTACAGAGTGCTATAGATAAACATGCCCCATTGAAAACGCGCGTGCTGACGGATAAGCCACGCGCGCCATGGTTCACCACGGCAATTATGGATGAGCGACGGACACTACGCGGCCTAGAGAGGAAGTGGCAATCATCCAGTTTTGAGGTTGACAAACAGATTTTCAAGGGCGCACGTGAAGCGTACGTCAGCCTCCTGGATGATACAAAGTCCCAATACCATCGTGATCGCATCAACGTCGGGGACCAACGCTCATTATTCAGAATCGTTGATGAGATATCCGGTTTGAAGAAGTCAGCACCCCAGATACTACCAGACTGTCAGTGACTTAACCAGTCTTCCTGATAAGTTTGCATCGTTCTTCAGTCAGAAGATTTTGGACATTCGTGATAGCATTGGCAGGGGCCAATCTTCACCTGAATCCACGTATACGCCACCATGCCAGTTGACGAACTTTGCACCTGTATCAGTCGAGGACACCATCAAAATGGTAAAGGCAATGCCTAACAAGTCGTGCTCGTTGGACCCGGTTCCAACCGAGCTGCTGAAGGATTGTATTGACTGCGTAGCCCCCGTTCTGGCGAGAATAACCAATGGCACATTTGCCACAGGTATATTCCCAGAAATTTGTAAGCCGGCGATGGTACGCCCATTGATAAAAAAGCCTGGATTGGACAGGAACGAGTTTAAAAACTACAGACCGATGTCCAATTGTAGCTTCCTAGACAAGTTATTGGAGAAGTGTGCTTTCTCGCAACTGAATGAATATCTTAGCTCTAATTCTTTATATGGTAAATTCCAATCTGCTTATCGTGAGGGATATAGCACCGAGACTGCACTCCTTCGAGTGCAAAACGATGTTATGCTCGCTCTCGATGAGCAAAGAGATGTCATCCTAATCATGCTTGATCTCTCAGCTGCCTTCGACACTATTGACCATGACATACTGATGAACAGGTTACGTAAGCGGTTTGGTATTTCTGGGATGGTGTTCTATTGGTTTGAGTCTTTTCTTCGCGGCCGTACTCAGAAAGTTACAATTGGTTCAATGGTGTCGAAGGAACCACAGTCATTAGATTACGGTGTCCTTCAAGGATCCGTACTTGGACCAGTTCTATTCTCCTTGTATATGTCCCCATTGGAAGATATCATTACGGCCTATGGCCTAAATACTGTAATATTTGCTGATGACACCCAACTGTATGTCACTTGTCGATCCCGGACTGACTATTCTGACGTCATTAGATTACGGTGTCCCTCAAGGATCCGTACTTGGACCAGTTCTATTCTCCTTGTATATGTCCCCATTGGAAGATATCATTACGGCCTATGGCCTAAATACTGTAATATTTGCTGATGACACCCAACTGTATGTCACTTGTCGATCCCGGACTGACTATTCTGACGTTGCCACCATTGAGGCCTGTGTGGACCAGATCCGGCTCTGGATGCGTTCTAACATGCTTGCTCTCAATGAGAGTAAGACGAAACTTCTCTGGTTCACCTCTAAGCACAAGAAAGTCAGGGACCGGGCACCGGTGACTGACGTACGGGTGGGTGAAGTCACTATTTCCCCATCACAGTCTGATCGCAACCAAGGAGTGGTTATAGATAGTTCCGGCTCTATGACGGATCACATCTCAAGTATGTGTAGCGCTGCGTCGTACGCTCTGTGGAAAATCGGCAAAATCAGGCATCTTTTGGACAAAACAACAAGGTAGAAATTGGTACATGCATTCATAGGATCCCGGTTAGATTATTGTAACAGTTTACTATTCGGCCTCCCCAACTATCAAATGAGAATATTGCAGCTGATACAAAATTCTGCAGCTCGACTGGTCACCAGGATGTCATTCAAATCTCGCCAAGAAATGACACCGATCCTTCAAGAGCTTCACTGGCTAACGGTTTAGCATCGTATCCTATTCAAAATTCTGTGCACAGTATTCAAAGTGATTCACCACAGTACGGCGCCGCGCTACCTCACAGAAATTCTAACTGTAGCGAAGCCGACACGTCGGCTTCGCATTTCCTCGGATATACGATTAGTTCCGCCTCCACTTAGTGAGGCCAAGAGACTTAACCGTTATGGTGAGCGATCCCTGTATCATTCTGGATCGAGATTGTGGAATGAGCTACTCGAACGTGTCCGCTCGATCAGCACATACGAGAGTTTCAAGAGAGCACTCAAGACGCACTTTTTTAGGAACGCTTTTAACCTGTGATATATCAAATTATATGAACGTGCAATCGATAAATTCGCCGTAGCCTATTATTGCTGTACACTTTTATCATTTCTAGTCTTATATTGTATTATTCATTATTGTTGATTGTTATAACTTGTAAAGCCTGTTGAGATGTATATTGAATGGGCTTTAAATAAATAATCATTATCATTATCATAATAGAAATCATTTCCGAGGCTGAAATAACAACACAAGCGACCGAATAGGCTCGCCATTGAGTATTTCATTTATTCTCTCTCTTGATATCTCGTCAGAAATACTCAATCAGTGTTATGAAAGGTGAATCCAATCTGCGTTATGATTGATTAAGCCGCCAAGACTTATACAACAGGATAACGCATTTATCTTAGCCTATCCATTAGGCTTGTTAACAAGACAAGTTAAGGGGCTTTGCTGTTGTTTGCAAATGACTCAGGTACTAAATACTTAAACTGGCGACACTAGGTTCATGTTGCAATCCATCATACGCAAAAAAACCTGTCGTGAAACATATGAAAAGATCCGATTTGAGGACATTTGGTACTAAGTGGGCATGTATCACAGTTGTGGTCATCATTTGATTAGTAAATTTAACTTCAAGTAGGGTTTTATAATTCTAGTGATATATTTAACATACTAAGCATTGAATATGGGTTGAATAGATTCTCCGTGGGGAGTACAAATTGTGTTAAATGCCATCGGGCGACTGATTGTTTGACATACAATGCATTGCCTGCTGACAGGCTCTGCGGACTTATAGACCCATCCATTACAATGTTAGTAGCTCCCGTTAAACCAATGAGCCATTTACTTCGCCATGTAACATTATCTGTCGTATTAAAGCAGCACTCTTGGCCAATCTTAAAGGTTCAAAGTACGACATAGATCTAGATGACGACAGCTGAGCTCGCAAAACGAAATATACTGTGGTGTTAGAGCGTTCCCTTGCTGCATTTGGATATATAACAGGCTTTGTTGTGAAGATCCTGGGTACTGAATATAATGGAATGTATGGCCGAATAAGCTTTCGCTCAAATTAATTAGCAATTGGGGACATTTTGGGCTAATGGCATGGATCCGTAGCTGTCACCTCATGATCGCGAACACGTTCAAGGTTCGTCCATGATTTCTGCAAAATGTTCAATAATTGGGTTACAAAATGTAAATGCTCTCTTCCGCTCGTTATTAACTGTCCATATAACATCATTAACCTGCTGACGTTATCGTTATAACACTAATTAATGGAAAGACAAAAGTTAATCATATTATTAGAAACAATCATGTCACACGAGAAGCATTCGAATGGCGGATAAAATATTGAATGCGACACACTATAGGCTTTGAAATTCTGACTGCCTTTTTTATGTGGTTGATTTGCCGGCTTGCATGCAGTGATTGTGACATAATGGCACCGGTGTCAGCGTTAACCACATCGCAAAGCGAGGCTAGTGCTGTGCGGTCAGATAGAGCTTCGCGTTATGTAATGAGCAACACCGTTAGTGCCTTGGGGTAAAACTCGCCTTACTTGATAAGGATAGTTGAACCATTTATCGCTTCATCCTAACGGCTCATGTAGAATAGTGTATAAATACAAGACCAGCGTTTCCCTGCTCGTTTATTTGAATGCATTATATTATCAATGCGACCATGTACCAGAAACCAATTGACATCAATAGGTTAGAGGATGGATCAGAAAATCGCAATTCAAGTGACGAGATCATGTATCGGGGTTCTGTCACTCATACAATAAAGCGGGCAGCTAGACTTTCCATCCAGATATTGAGCTTAGTGCCATTGCAATGTAAATCTCATGCGCGGTTGAGCACATAAAAGCATCATATCCCTTTCATCAAATTCATCGTTATCTTGAATATGACCACTACAATAACAGCTATACAACAGGTAGCATAATACGATGCTAGTCACTTCGATGTTTGGTTAAACCTGCTGCACTATGGTTCGTCAAATGCTGACATAACAACGATCAAATTACATTCACTACTTGAATTGATGTTGTAACATCTGTTTTATGCCCCAACAGCAATTGTAAAGTTTGCAATTTATCTGACAATAAATATTGCATTTAATATATTCCAATATTTCTTTCAGTAGCAAGAACTACTGATGCATACAGCATCGTTAACAGATGACAAATTTAAATCATTGAGTTGGATGGGATTTCATACGATTGCGTTGATGGGCCAATTTCTCCATCAAAAGATTTACCGATCTTGAAAGTTTTATTTATAAGCAGGGCAAAAAAGGGATAGATAATGTCGCACACGTTTCCATTACTTTCAGCTTTTCTCATTCGCATTTGTGAGTGGATGTATTATTTCGTCTAGTGAGAGTCCATGACACCCTTCCAATGTGCTCCTATTTCAATGAAAATACAAATCCGATATAATCTAACACGAACAGCCAGTAGAGAGTTCAGAATATGAGCATCGCATTAAAGAACAAATAAGTTTGACACCATTCAAGCCTTTGTAGCGTTATGCATAGCTATTAACAAATATTGATATGCGCTGTCATCGACCTATTAGCCAATAATGATAGGCGCATTCACCGAGCTACTAGCCAATATTGATATGCGTTATCACCCAGCTATTAGCCAATATTTATATGCGTTATCGCGCAGCAATTAATAAATATTGATATGCGCTATCACCGAGCTATAAGCCAATATGGATATGCGTTATCACCGAACTATTAGACATTATTGACATGCGGTGTTATCAAACTTTTAATAATTTTGATATGCTTAATTTGCGAGCTATTAACAAGTATAGATGTTCGTTACCACCAAGGTATTAACCACTATTAATATGCATTATTACCCAATATTGATATGCTTTATCAGCGAGCTATTGGCCAATATTTACATGCGTAATCACCGAGCTATTAGCCAATACTAATATGCGTTATCATCTAGCAATTAGTCAATATTGATTTTGATTATCGACTTGCTGTTAGCCAATCTTGATATGGGTTATCAACGAGCTACTTGTCAATTTTGATATTCGTTATTCACGAGATATTGGTCAATTCGGCTTTGCGTTGTCACTACCCTGGGTCCCTCAGCCTACATTACTTTTTCCCACACCTCGAGCATAGGCATTTGTAAAAATAATATACCAACGAAAGCTATAAATGACTCACTTAACGTATATCATCACTTTCCAACTAGTTTAACTGGAAGTATAAAGATCGAATTCAAAATTAATCAAAACTTGATTTTACCCATCATGAACAACTGAGATAAAGTTGTCTTTGAGAGAGTGATATCACCAACTAACACCGAAGCAAATGCAGAGAACGCTTGCGAATGGCCTGTCAATGTTAGCGACAGAACAACTGGCAACACTTCCTCGTGATAATCTATTTTTTATACTTATATGTAAGCCATCTCGCGCACAAAAAGAAAGACTTTTTATGTACGTTATGATAGCATGTCGAAAAATACAAGGGACGATGTTACTAACTTGACCTAAAGAAATCTTCCAAAATGAGTTAAGAATACTGCTTAATCAACTGGAGAAATATTCCCCTACGATGCTCCTTTTCAAGGCCATATATCTAGCTACAACAAGTCTTAAATATTAACCATGTCATGCCACATAGCATGGGGCTAACATAACTTTTGTGTACCTCCGATTAGCCCTATTGATCAGACTACAGACGGATCATCCACAAAAGCTACGTCCAGTTCCTGTGGAATAGCATTCTGCTGGGAGACATTTGATCCACCAGTAAACAGTTTGAACCCAAGGTGTGAAAACGTGACTGGTACATCTTGTCGGATGGTCACGTTAAATGACGGTCTCACGGCAGAGAGACGTGCTCTAAACCGGATGGCGTGACGGTATTGTACGTGACCATCCTGACGGCGTGAGTTACACAGCCCAGGGTGTGCCAAGTTAGCGCGGGGATGTGATTGTAGCTGTCCACCATCTTATGGCAGGTATTGATGCAAAAGGGAAGAGCAACGGATTGATAAGGCAATTTACAAACAATTATCATCAAAATTTGATGCTATAATATCTGGATATTTAATCAACGGTTACTGTAAGTGATTGGCCACAACAGAACGAAGAGTCTATATAGATTGGCAGCTATCATATTTATTTAGTTATTGGCAGATGTTAGCCATATTGTTTGAATACTGGCTGCCATTATCTCTTCGCATATTTCATCTTGAAATCATTACCAAATTTTATTAGTTCGGCCTTTCAGAATTTCCACATGCCATCCAGCAGACCAACGGGGTTTAAGTAACTGTTATTGGTCAACCCATATAGCTCAATGCTTCATAAATGGGATCAAAGAGCTAAGGACTGCAAGTCTCTCCTTTGGGGCTTCAACGGAGAGATGTATTAGGATGCCTGGCGCAGTTTCCCCATATAGATAGTTAACATTGCACACAATATTTCATTTATATTTGAACCTGAGATGGATCAAACAATACTAATTACTCGATACTGTTCATCATCCTTCTTCAGGGGCCCGAAACTAACTACTCTCTTTGAAGTGACAATTCGATATCGATGGTGAATCGAGTATGAGTCAGCGGCCGCCAAACGTCTTGAGTGTGTGATGATAATGTATCTATAGGAACAAATAACGCTCACCGACACTTACAGCAGATGCTCAACGAGATATAAGACGTAAGCTGTTTCACATTTTGTGTTTTCTCACGTTCCACCAAACAAATGTATTCCCCACATAGTCAGGATATTGCAATCTAGATTTTGTCATTTATTATTCAGGCGTGTCAGCCGAATAGAAGGCCAGTGTTTATAAATTACTTTGACACCGGTACATAATTATCCAAATGTGGAATGAAATTGTGGCTGTATTAAAACCACTCACTGTCTTAATAAAGCCTACCTGTCCCCCATTATAGGTATGTCGAACAGCTGGCAGTCGTAAATCTAGGGCGGTCAAATCTTGATAGTATCATAACGAACAGTGTACATGGGTTCTGGGTCTAGCATTATTGGAACATGGTGTCAGCATATCCGGCAAATATGGTCACGTACTTAGTGAACAATCACGCCAAAATTAATTGTTTGGAGAAATGTTGTCCATTAATCGGGAGCAACGCATAATTTGCACATGCCAGCATCCGATACAGCTCATAAATTGGTTCGTTACAATGTATATCAGATCTGATATTCTAACATCCCGGTTTCCCCAGTGACTATCCCGCAGCACTAAATAATATTCCAAAATTTTTAACCAATTATTTCGAGAAGCTACATCATAATACTTATGGAGTTGATTATATCGTTAGAACCAAATGCCTATGGAAAACACAGTGTTAAAAACGGTGAAGCCAGTCTGCGTAATGATTGATTTAACAGCAACGACATCAACAGGATTATGCAGGAACACCTTACAGGTTATCTTAGTCTATTCAATAGGAACTTGTTTTCTATGACGAATTGCACTCAGAGCTCGTAAATCAAGATCACACGACATGTCAAGGGGTTTTGCTGTCGTTTGCATGTGGCACAGAGGTACTAAATACTTAATCCGTAGCTCCTGGCGACACAGGGTTAATGTTCCAATCCATCAAACACGAATCACCTGCCGTGATACGTATGAAAACATCTCTTTGGTTGACATGTGGTACTTTCAGAGTAGCGGTTTGTGCACTTAAATGCTTTGAATCTGTTTGTGCGGTGCACACCAATGTTTACATTTCCGCCATATCGGCTATAGCAACCACACAGTTATTGGCTGACAGGAAGTGCAACGCCATTATGTAAATGTTATATAGCCCGAAGAATGCCACATGGGTGACACCAAAATTTTCACTAATATATGTACTTTTTGTTGTATCATGTTGATTTCTGTTTTAAGTTTCAAAGATAAAAACGCCTATATTAGTCACCCCAAATTAAAGACTTCAATCACCTACAGGTACGGTTAAGTACTGCACCGTCAGTTGGGCACATTTGCGTATAGGAACACGGATACCTGACTTGTTTTATTTATTTGAAACTCCAAAGCAGAGCAGATAATACGTTGCACACTCAGTGATCCAACATCACGGTTGTTAATGAAATTCAGAAGAACAGCTAGCATGAATAACAAAAGTACACGATTAGTTGAAATTTTCGCATGTATTCAATCGCACGATATCAGCCGTGTCAATCAACCTTTGCCCAAGAACAATTGTCAAAGGAAAAGCGTTTGTGGTCATTGCTTTCACACATACGTCAATGCAAGCCACGCATCAGTTGCACATGCGGTGGAAACATGTGAAGTAATTATTTACTCTTAGAGGCAATAAAGCATAGGCAGAGAAGCCAACGTTCAATGACACATAGGTAAATGGAGTCGCCTTTGACTTATCGTGATTACAATGACTGATGCTGTCGTGTAGTGAAGCCTAGGGTGTTAGTCATGGTGCTGCTGTGAACTTACCAGATTGCGTAACCAATGCCATCATCGGGCTACACAAAATGCAAGTATTTGCAAGCAAATATATGTGTCTGTTGCAGAAGGCCAATTTACTTAATCATGAATTGTCGTCCATACTCGTGCTGAAAATTGCTCTCGTCATCTTGATCTTAGTGAGGTTGTTAACCAATTCACGTTTATGATGCACATGGAGATATGGACCACGGGTTTATGCAATCCCAAACCGACTAGACTCATTACAATGTCAGGATAGGTCAATTTGCCGAAACACGTCTCTTCCTAGATCACAAGTGGGTTCTCAATCAACCTAAGTAACAAATATTGCCCTCTATGGACTGTCTTTACAAACGCGTCGATCGCAAACATTGTTCATATCACAATAGCGTCTTCGTTATTAGATATACAAGCACAATAAAAGCGCAAATAACACAGGAAAATATTTAAAACGTGACTGAGTGTGCTGAACGCAGATAACAATATGCATGCGTATAATAGAAGCTTCAAAGGTATTAATATATGATTATGTATTCCCTCTTGGTAACACACGCGCTTCCATGTCAGACGAGTTAACATCAACACTGCATTATTACCTTATCACATGTCAAACGGTAATCTATAATACTGCTTTTCATCCTGATAATTGATTTACCTTTACTCGTGAGTATGATAACTTACTTGCATTTGATGAACAAAATTAAGCATCACCCTCCGTGAAGTGTACCCTGGGAATATTGTACGGTACTTGACGACCGTTATGAGTGACGACAATGACTCTCGTGGTTCAAACAAGACGAATTTAGTGAGCATTTTCGCATTGCTAACCACGGGGCGTTGTGTCGTAGGCGCAACAGTTAAAAAGCCATAGTAAACGCGTGAGACATTTATTACCCAGACAGGATTAACATCAGAGTTCACACAACAAAGTCATACACAGCGAGCTCGCTATATGGGTTACTTCGCATAAATCGGCGTCATTCACGCACGATTATTCAGTCTAGTAAGGCGTTCCTTCTAGCCTCAATACACTATTAATGGAGAAGACATATCGATGTTGATATATTAGAAATGGTTAAACTCTAACCATCCTCGCTATGTTTTGTAAATGTCTACGTTTTAAGTGCTTAAACACGGTATTTAAATCCCCACAACTAGCACCATCAGCGTGGCGCACGCGATGATGTAGGGGTATAGATTCTGAAACAAATTCTCTCGCGAGTTAATGTCTTTATATTGGGCGATAAGATTGTATCATTTAACGGACGTTTGTTTCCGCTGTACAATGGTCGAACGCTATCGATGTGAATAAGTTGAAATAAATCTGATCTTATCATTGACCGAGGCACAATTAGCCTCCACCGATAACGGTTAATCATGGCAACAAAGTGTCCTTATGCCCGAAAGGTCACAACACTTGGCAAGCTTCAATTGAAGCCCTTATAAGCCATGACATCTACCTGATAGCAAATAATTAAAGTGGTTAACAGTACAAGTGAGGCTTTGATCAAACTCTACGTTTCAATGAGTGGTGTAGTTCGCAAGGTTAAGGTGCCATGCATCTGCTAACCGGAGAAAAGACCCACACGAACAGGGATTTTACGAGTTTCCAAAAGGCGAAATATAGGGATGGATACAGGTATAATATTGGTATTATGATTCACCCAACTCTATCCAGAATATGCGGTTTTATTGCCCGTTTCGCTTCGATGTTACCATTACATCTTCGATGCTTCCATCTATCGAGCTTAAATATCATTATATGTCTCCTACTGCTTAGTCATATTGGACCCTTCATTGAAAACAAACATGGAGACAATATGCATCTTCACTACCTGCAACCGGTAGTTTGCGCGGGCAATAATAGCAAAAGTAATTGTGCAATGAAGATATATGATCAGCCATACAAGCATAGCTATATTGCAAATAAGAGGGGGACAAATTTGCAAAGTGACGAGATATCGCATCTAAGTCATGCATGTAATTGCAGCCTTGGTCTGGGTCATTTTTATTTTTATTTACATTTGCCATCGAGGCGTCCGGTACAAACAACATAACACTCACGCAATTACTCCTCACTTGTTAAAATATCAAAAACTGGATGTGGATTCCGTGTTGTTCCGTTTCGTTTGCGATCTATATTGAAAATTGGTCTACATAACTAAGTACCTAACATGATCTTCGCTATATAAAAATCCAGCGTCTATCACTTTTGAAGTGCAGCCGGGAATAAGCTGCTCTGCTTAAAGATTCGTCAAAGACGACAATCGGGTTCTTAGTGTGTCATCTTACTGACAGCAACGTCTTTGATCAATCCCTCGTGAGACCCCTTGGAAGTCCAAAAATAAAGACAATGTTCTTCTTTAATGTACTCTGTGAGATGGTGGGTAGCCTTTTGTGCATGACATTGCAGATAAGGTTTCAGGCACTGAAGATCACAACACAAATATCTCTACAGTTTGATATTTAAGAAAGCAATATCGGGCCGTTGCATTGATACCCTGGAATATACAGTTCACCTTGTTGTGTTGGGGCAGTATATATATTTCTGCACTTGAATACTACTCTTAAAGTGTTCACATGAAATGTACACTTATGCTCTCAATATGCTGACTAAATATAAAATGACAGGCTACTCCAATATTCCACCTTATTCTCTGTCTATGTGTATAATATATGTAACATTGTACTCAATTGTTCTCTGGCTGACAGGTTCCTGTGGGAATTGTATTTTGTAGCCAGCTATAAGTGTGCAACCTGAGACAAGAAGTGACACAACGCATCATCGTTGTCTCTCCACTAAGTGTATCTCTTTTACTCTGATGTTATTGTCTGATTGTCCGATAGTTTTTCATTAGATACAATTGTAGTATTTGAACAAACAACCAATGAGGTAATTATTGATATCCATAATTACATTATAGAAGAAGTATGCCTCTGCACCTTTTAGGGGTTCTAAGATGTGACATAGGGCGTATGTCGCGCGGCTTGATGTCCACAACTGCCCTGGATGGTTGCTTACGTCACTCAATCTGGACACTGCATCTAACACAACAAGGCGTGTGTCACCCTTGCCATTTGTCTGATATTACTCAAAATACGAGTGGTTTTGTTGGAAGGCCGATATGCCGCAACGAATGATATTTTCCTATACATTTGTGGTATGAAATAAAGAAAACTCTGAATTCGTCTATGACACTGACGTTCGCCTCGCAAACCTGTTCCTGTGATTAAATCTTCACCTGCAAATGCTTCATGACTATCCACACATCGGCTACTAATTATTGCACTAGGTATGCAATATGAAATAATATAATTAGTTCCACAACGTATGGTATTGCCTCTCCAAATATAACACCTGCACGAATGCATTACAGTGAGATAAAAACATGGTTGAGTTAAAGCACTTTTGATTGTCGGAAACGTGTGAAAGAAGTATGACTAGATGCACTAACAAACTGCCTTTTGTCTGTCACTCCTCGCTTTGGTCTGACACCACGTCGATCCAGAAAGGCTAAATCTGGCAAATATTTCTATTTAAGGCAGCCAACGTGGATAGTTTTATGACAATAATGCAGACGTAAAATGCTTATGTGTCTCAGCTACATGCAAAACTTAACGAGCAAGCTGCCCTCCTTAAGTGCCGTCCATCGACCATAACTATCGGTGACCTTTATCAAAGTACCGTGCGAAAGAGAAAGCTATAACAAGAAAGAGATTGAATCGATATATTAGAGCAAAAATATAAGCGGGTCGTATCCCGCTTTTGCTGTCGAAGTTATACTTCAACATCATTTGAACCATTATGACATTCTGTCCCTAGCTTTATGGACTCTCCATCGATCACCACGTGATTACTCTTGATGCCCATCAAAGAAATACGCATGGAGAGGGATGGGGCTGTCTCACTAGCAACTACTGAGCTAGTGTCTGTTTTGGTTACATTAGCTAGTCGTCTTTAGGTGTCAGCGAATCTGCCCACGTTCCTCCTTGGTTCATGTCTAGGGGCATTCTGATAAGAGCTTTCTATCGGTACCAAGCAAACTGTGTACTGCTTACAGAACTGGGCGTCATTGTCACTTCTCATCGTGGGTAAAAAAGATGGTTTAACTGTGGAGTTATCTGTATTATCATGCTTGTTTTGAATCGTTGCATCGCTGCTTTGTTGAAATGATGGAGAGGCATTATCGCACAAACGCAGGTTCAATACACACTTTCTAAATGCTCGCCTCATAATGCATCGGCGCCTTCTATGATATTATATCACAGCAATTATCGGAAAGTCGCGGTAGCATTTGCGTCTTGATAACGTACAAGAACAGGCATTCGTGTCATTGGGCGATGTTCATGAGGGACAGCACGTGGCAAAACATATAAAAGGCCAAATATAGAAACCACATTGTCGGTACCATGTTGTGTATTGTTCTGAACCAGATGTCTTATAGCAAGATCTCTGCTAAGACAATGCAATAACCGCTCCAAACAACACAGTATTCTATCTACAAAAACAGCAAGATATGGAAACGTCGCTTTTTTTATCAAATTAGCAGCAGTCTCTGGAATAGTTTGATTTGTTGACTCTTTCTCAAACCATACGAAGCTTCTTACTCAATGTAATAATTAATAAGATATATTCTCCAACAGATTTATATTTTTGTTATTATGTGTATTCAGCGTTTTATTGAATGACATAACGATATAAAACAGACGATCTACACAAGCGAAAAAAGTTTGAGATTATGCCTGATAGCGTAAAGTTAATGCAACAGCAATGGCTACTGATTAACTTCATAGGTCTGAAATTTCGGCGAACATTGTATTGTTCTATGATATTATAATGCAAAGGGAAAGAGAGCGCACGAAAGAGAGAGAGAGAGAGAGAGAGAGAGAGAGAGAGAGAGAGAGAGAGAGAGAGAGAGAGAGAGAGAGAGAGAGAGAGAGAGAGAGAGAGAGAGAGAGAGAGAGAGAGAGAGAGAGAGAGAGAGAGAGAGAGAGAGAGAGAGAGAGAGAAGAGAGTAAGAGAGAGAAAAGGAGATATCGAGAGTGAGATAGAAAGAGAATGATAAAGAGAAAGAAAAACAGAGAGAAAGATTGAATCTATATTTAGACCGAAAAACAACATTTTGTTTGTCAGCGACGTGTAATCTGCCATTGCCTTTTGCCATATTTACACAGAGCGAAAACATAAGTGGGTCGTTCCCCACTTTCGCTGTCGCAGTTACAATTCAGTAGGACCTTTAAAATCATATGGGTAGTATTTACCTTCTGTTGCTAGCCTTAAGAGTTTCCATTAATCCGTTTTGACCTGATATGCCTATCAACATTGTGCATATAGAGATGGAATGAGGTTGTCTCACTAGCAACTTCTTAGCTACTACCTCTTTTGGCTGCAGCCGCAGACGGACAATTCTAAGGTTGTCAGCGTTTATGCAAAATATTATCTGCATTATCATGCTTGTTTTGTTTCGTTGCATCGCTCCATATGTAAGACGTCGTGCTCGGAAGATATGAATCATATTATATTGCTACGAAATCCTGCATTATGCAAACGCCATGATAGGAAGATATGGCATAAAAGGGAAAGTTATGAGAATCGGAGCCCGGATACATTTGCAATTTTATAGGCCGGATAAAGACCCGTGGCTAGGCATTTCTATATAAGGCCATTGAACATTATATCTTCTATTGATATAATAGCGAGAATCATATTCCATGCTACTTCAACGTATGCCTTCTAAATGTTCGCCTAATAGGCCCAACAATGAATCGGTGCCTTTGGTGTCAATATATCACATCAACTGTTGGAATGTCAGCATTTGTGTCTTGTTAACGTACGAAAAACACGCATTCATGTCCTGAAAGGACGCATGCGACAAAACGCATAAAATGGCCCGATATAGAAATGACTTAAGTACGGTAAGCACTATATGGTGTATTACTCAGCATCACGTGTCTTCTAACGTCTACAGCCCGAGCCATGATGACTGCGCCTCAAATAACGTCGGTCTAGTTCGTAGCTCTCTGTGCAGTTAAACATTATTGTCATAAGTAATGTCACAGTAAGAGATCAAATCCAAATCTCATGGGAAGAAATGTTTACCTTGTATACGTTGGACGGATTTATCTTCGGACAATAACTCATTGAGATGTTTTTTCGCTTAGTACTGTTAGGCCCTATCAGCGAAATGCTCCACACGGGTGTGTGGATTACTTGTTATTGTTATTCAAGTCATTGAATTCGAAGCGATAAACTCAGTATCGAAGTCACTGTTTTAACAGGATGAGCATTACAAATTGGCATAAAATCAAGGAAGCAATCATTCGCAGTAGCAATTAACGAAAGTAAAAGTCGACTCCACAGAACATACTTAAAGCAGGTGGTGCCGATGAGTTATCGGTTCGATTGTTGGGAATCAATCAAAGAAACTGCAACAGTAACTAAGAAAGAATTATACCGAGTTTGGTGGTATAAGGTGATCATACGACGTATGTTCTCACCTGAACTTTTCATCAGCATCATACATACAAACCCACGGTAAAAAAAACCCCGTTTGCTGATAACAACCTTTGGCTGAGAATGCAATCATTAGCCAAAGTCGGTGCACGTGTAAACGTTGATGTAGCAAACATATAAAGATAAATCGAAGCAGAAAACCGGCATTTCAAGTTACATTGCCGATCTGCTCTGCATTCAGCCATACGCAACAACATTCAACAAATATAAGCGTTTATCTCTTACAGTGCATTGTAACATCCCTACGCAATTCACTCATTACCCCTTGATGCTACACAATGAGCCACGCCAGCTAATCTATGAGAATGTGTTACATCAAAGAATGTAGTTTAATTGCATTTAGAACCAATAGGGAGTTGTAGACGATGTTAGCTTCTATTCTATTTGACACGCCCTATACCAATGTGGCCCTAAACCATTTGAAAAATAGCTTGTGCGATATTTTCTTGTGTTCTCAATCAATGGCTTTCAAAGGAGATAAATAGTTACATATCTGGGTGATAGGTACAACACTTTTGTCTTGGTGAGAAAGTGCAAACCGAAGTTAAGCACCATGTGCGTGGGTGCATGTATATGACAATAGGCATATTTGAACATTGGACTTTCAAAAAACCATTGTCCAATATTGCACCATCATGTGATTGGATAAAAACCTGTGTTTGCATTGTTTTGGATTTGACACGCCTACAGCGACTAATGATTGTTTTTAGTTTTACCAATTTCGTTGATGGCAGTGTGCACACGAATTGGTCATTAAGAAGAGGTAATGCAGTCGGTTCTTTGGAGCGAAAAGAGAATCGTTCAATCTGCTCCGGCTATCTAATCTGTAATGAATATATATGGTGTGTTTTGAGGGTAAATGTTCCTTTCAGGCCATGTTTGACAACGACAGAATGGCGAATCCTGTCAAACATTCAGGATGGTAAATGGGGTCACTGCTAGTGCTGCAATGAATAAAGACACTGGGATTACGTATGTCGTCGCAACGTGGAATAATCTGCATCATATTTGCTGTTGTCATTTCTAAATGCTTGCTTATAAGTAGAACGAAGGTTCGGGAAATTATAAAACACTGCATAATCGAAACTCCATGTTTGATGGCAAAAATAAAGGATAACATGACATTGTAGGAAAACACTCTTAGTGGAGGATAATGCTTGTGTGTTGTCATTTCTAAATGCGGTCTATAGAAGTGTTTTATATTTGAAAGGATGGCTCATTATGTAAAAAAAACTCTTAGAGGATTTGAACAGCGGTCTAAGTCGGCGTCAACAGCTTATCGGCGTCCTACAAATCAACATAACATTCAACTTTTCGGCTGCATCGATCCTTTCACAAGAGCATGTACTAATGATACCAGGATATGTACACGAGTGACAGCATACAACAACATACATACAAAGACCCGATTTACATATGAAACGTTTTATACCTAACATATTGTGTATTGCACTGTACCATATATGCATTCGCATAAAGCACTGCGATGATGCTGCCTAAACGCGCTTTGGCAAACCTCGAGGCGCCCGGTACGCAATACAACGGCCAGAGAGGGTATTTGTTTGCTACGCAATCAATTACATGGTCCATGTGGCAAGATACCGACAATGCACATCTATAAACTACGACACTTGAAGCGAATCATTATGTTTATTCAAGCACAGACCTTGATATATAATACGCTAAAATGCTTTTTTGGTAAACATTAAAGGAGGTAAATACAACATGTTATCAGGCTAAGCAACTAAATAGCTTTTTGGTCCTATGCTCGGATCAACCCAGGTTTGCGTTAAACGATCATTCTTGTTGCGCCCATTAAAATCGCCCAAGAGAGACCTGCCAACCTGCAAAAAGTAAGGATACATCAGTTGAGCATGGCGTGCGATTATTTACTCAGACGTTACAGTTGAGCAATTCGTAATTTGGTTTTTCTCCTGTAATAATTTGCGTTTACAATATTTATTTTTATTAATGTATCGGTGTATGTTTCATTTAATGAAACCCAGCTACAGCATGATACGTCGAGCTGGCAATATCAGATATAAAAATGTTAAAATCACTCATTTTCCTTTGAAAACATTCACGCTAATGCAATACATCCGATGTTACCATGCTGCCTGCCATGTTTTACTGTGATCCTCCAGTCTATGTGCATGATAAGTAACATGAGCTTATGGAAACATATAATTCCTTACATATCCGTCCAATGAATATCCCTCATGGTTTTACTGCTGGTGCTTCCACCAAAATTATTATGTGTGGCATATTTCGCAACATTTCCGTCGACCATGATTAGCAGAGTAAAGCGTGAGACGTTGTAGAACAATACCACTGCAGCAAATAGTCGTGATTGAATTTTAACATGCAACAACGGCAACCTACCTATTAACCCTTGAGAAATACCGTATTTGGTTGTCTTACACGTCAGTCGATGACCTATTCCAATCATCGTGAGGGAAATAGGAATCAGCAGAATCAAATATGAATAAGGTACATTTTAGCGTGCTGTTTCGATTTGATTACGTGGCATTTATTGTATAATCAATCATCCTGTTTATTGCGAATAATGTGTGGGTACACATGGTTGATGGTATCTATATGCAAGCAAATTGGCAGTTTCAGGTGTTGCAAATGCTAGCTAATTCCTTAGAAAACCATCCGAGAACCATCCATCAGTTTTTTTTCAAATAATGTTCTCGCCAAAGAAATATTAATCAAATATTTCGGATAGTAATAGTATTATGTGGCTAGGTAGCCGATTATGCTCTGACCAGTTATTAGACTGCAGTATTTTCACGCTTACCAACATTAACGACACAACTATTTTGATTATTAACGCTACAATGTGTAGTTTGTGCGTGCATAGCTTTTCCTTTCTATTCGTGGATCATACATGTAAGAAAACGTAATTATGATGGTAAGCTTAGACGAAACTCTTGTATGGTCACGTTTGATAATATTTTTGTCTTCTCTCGAGGTAAAGAGTACAAAAATCGAATTCCATTTGTCATACTAAATTTGTTATACTGAACTGATACAACGAATTGAATGCTTCCACAGACGAATGCAGATAGTAATTCGCATTCTGCCACTGCAAAGGGAAAAGGGAGATCGATAGTATCTTGAATTACCATCCAGGGGCAGCATGAGCCTCTAGCGAGCCACTGAAATACTATCTACGCAGCTAATGTAAATTTTTTTAGATAACAATACAGCGACAACTGACTGCCACAGGCAAATTCAGTCGGCTAGGAAACATTTAGAACTCCTCCGAAAGCTCTTAACCAATAGGTCACCGGGCTCCTTAATGTGACTGCCTGTATTGTAATATATATATATATATATATATATATATATATATATATATATATATATATATATATATATATATATATATATATATATATATATATATATATATATATATATATATATATATATATATATATATATATATATATATATATATATATATATATATATATATATATATAGGATCACCAAATATATAAAAACTCTTTGCAGCTCGTCGAAAAAAAACAAAGTGCTCGAGCACGTTCGATAATGTATTTTCAATACACAATTTCAGGTATGACACTAGTTATTACGTCTAACAGGTTAAAACTAATCAAATGGTCTGCGGATCAATATAGGGTCACATCGTAAACCGGAACCGATGCTACCCCATGCACCCCATTCCCCCCCCCCCCCCCCCCCCCCCCCCCCCACACACTCACACACACTAGTCAATCATCAACATTGAGGGCAGGTGATTTACAGGCAAAAAACATATCACTGCAAGCGTTATGTTGTTACATTTGTTATATTCAAGCATCAAGCAGCTTGTAGCCGCCCATGTAGATTTCCTTATAACTGATTCCATCCCTTTCATAGCACCTAATGCACAGTTGCGATCTTGCGTCTCAGCGATTCGATGTCTGTTCTTTAGCATTTGAACTAATCATTGCATCATTATTGCTAACCTATGATGGCGTTCTGAAAACGTTAGCCCAGTTCAAATATTAGATCTCTTTAACTGCATTTCGTTATAACTGCAGCTTATCGTGCGAAACATATTCTGGAAACCTTCCATGCAGGCTGTAAAATTTCTTGTGCGCGAACGATAACTTTTTACCATTTCACATTACTACGCTGCTCTTTGCTCATGGTGTTGTGTATAAATGTACTAAAGGGCACAACTCAAACGGTTCACAAGACACATCCGGGGACAATAGGCTCCCAATGTGAACGTAAATCTATTCGCCCTTTAGGAATGCCATGGCATGACAGCGTTGAAAGCACAAAGGCGAGGTTGACTGGATCAACGAGTATCCAAACATTGATGGCTCACTTTTTGTGTCATTCTAGTTTCAAGGTTTTGTGTGCAACGAAACCAAGTAACCTTATCACGCCAAATTACCCCGGGATAGGTAATTCATAGACGATTCTAAAGATACGCGTCGATTCTTAAGTAGATTCTTTGATTTAGTAACTAGAGTGGTTCAAGAAAGTCATGCATCGGTAAACCATTACGGATTATCGATTCAAAGAGATGGTACTTATACGTCCCCCATCATAGATCAGTATTACCTTAATAACGAAATAACTTGCCTTTGCTGTTCAATGTCTTCTCAAGTTCCTTACCGGCGGTCAATAATCTAGTTAGACAGTTTCGTCATAAAACGAACGATCGAGGGATTGATGAACACAGTATTGCACTCAGGTATGATAGGTGATGACGAGCCAGATGGTGGCTGTCTTTTAACCATTTTCGTTACCTGAAGGTGCAAAGCGCACCGGATGATCTGAATCTCTTTGCATGAGGAATGACGATGTGTCATAAAATATACGATGACCCGAGTGCAAACAGACGGTTTAGAGCTCTGTTCGCCCTTACCGAGAACTAGTTAACAGGGATGCATGAACGAATGCGCGAGCTGATCGTTAAGTGGGTACTTCAGAAGGTAAAAAAGCGAGTGAATAGGTTCGAGAATGGTATAGCAATTGATCTAAGGTATGCTATTAGAAGTGAGTAAGTTGGTACAGTATTGAGTGTACGAGCGAGTGCTTGGGTAAATGCGCATTCAGCGAGTAAAAGCTGAGTGAATGCGGGCGAGGAAATGAGGCACTGAAATAATGAGTTAGTCACAGTGTTACTAGGGGCGTAAATACTAGCGCTAGCAAATATTCAAGCAATCATAGCAATGCGATTCAGGGAACTCTTTAATTCGTTTTTCTGATATAATAAATAGTTGCTGACGTTATAGTCGCGCTGGTTACTGTTTACTAAATAATAGGTGAATCATTGAGGGCCCCTGATCGTAAATTATCGGATGGCCACAAATTTTCCATCCTCCATATGCCTCTCCCGTGCATATAACCTGCATAGTAACCGTACCCTTTGAAGAAATAACACTTCCTCGTTGTGTTGACTGTTTGACAAGTTGGCAGCTATCCTGCATCAAGAGGTGACAACATGGAATCGATGGTTAGCTTGATTTTTTGCTACTACTTTAATGCTTCAACCAATGGCTAGACTTATGCAAAATAGCTTTACAGACACAGGAGTTACTTTCAAAGTACCATAAAATCCCTACCCTAATGAGCTGCATTATACTTATCCATCACAGTAACGCTGAATAAGCTTTGTTAACATGCTACGGATTGGCTAAGTTTGCATCAATCGCTTAGAAGTCATGTTGTGTGCTGCATATGCAAAGAGCAACACAAGGTTGTTTTGACCCATGAACAAAAAAGGCGCGTGTCTCTATTTGCCAACCTCATCATCAGCGACATTCAAAACACAGCCTAGGATGTCTGAAAATAAAAGAATTCCACGACCCTTTTCTCCTTTGGTTACTGCGTCTCACCTAATTCTACCAGCACAATCCGAACACCGTTCATTCATTCACTCGCACGCTATTTCGTTCATCCGCGCAATCTCGTCATCGGTCTGTCTAATAGTCGTACCCTCTCATTTGTGATTTTACTCTCTCGCTCAATCGCACACACATTTCATCATTTGTTCACCTAAAATAACCTATTTCATCTACTCACTGACGTTTCGTCAACAATCCTTATCGCCAGGTCCTGCATAATTTATAAATCATGCATGGCGGTCACGAAAAATCTGCTCAATTAAACCCCGGTCTCGGGAATTTAAAACATCTGTAGGAGGCGACTGTGGATATAGGTCTTTGTTTAAAGGTTGATGCTGTTGGTGGACTTATTGGCCCCGAATTACCAGATAATGGGCAGCGCGCATAACAGATGGACTGTTAGATATGTTGGGTCTTTATCGTGGTCTTAAAGCACTCGTGTTGCTAATCAGTCTTTGCAAAAAGAGTACACTGAATGAATTCTTTAAAGTAGAGGCTAACTAATGTTTATTGTCTGGCAAGCATAGGAACCGTCTGTATGCCATCATAAGAATAACTCAATAACACGGGCCGGTATCCTAAATATCCTCGTGACATCGTGTTAAATTAATTTTCACACCCAAAAGTGCAGACAATGGAGCATTAGAATTGTTGATGCATTATGTTGCGAATGTACTCGAATTATGCAGATATTAATAGTAACAACATGGCCATGTCATTGAGGTGTGTATTCTTATCGCGTATAACCTGTACAAATAACAAACGTTTTGTTCTTAGCTGCTTTGGTTATCATGAAATGGGATCTTGGCATTCCCAAGACTCATTCTAAGCTTCAATTACCTGAGCAACCAAGATTATACGCAGTTTAGTGGTGGTCAGTTTACGCTTTTCAACTTACTGAAAAGGTCTGAGCCGTTGCTAAGTCGACCACATCCTATGCCATTCCTCAACATCAACATACTTTAGCAACATTAGACAGAACATATTTATAACGATTAGGTACAGGATATCTGCTTAACGAGAAGATCAAATTGTACCTCATTGCAGTAACTGTTAGGCTTCTATTTTAAGGAAAGCTAATTGATCGGTATTGTGAAATAGGTTTTAACCAATGCTTGATACATTTGATCTGCCCTAAATTACCATCGATGCATTATACATATTACCTCAGCTGCATTTATTGGACCTCAGCAGTAATCCGATTGTTATCCACAATGTTGTGATGGAAAGCCAAATAGCAGACAGTACTATATATACCCAAATAAGTAGCAATCAATAACTTGTCGAAGGTATCAAATGCACCTGATTTCAAACAAAAATTAACATTCAATAACTTAGACGTGCATTACCTCAAGTCGATGATGACGACGTTGTTACATGAGCTATTGGTTCCGCAAGGAATGAGACTTTAACGCCAAAGCATTTGTTGGCTGAAATTAAGGATGTCGTTGTGCAGTCATCATAGTCTATTCACACCGGAAACAAGCACCCAGCATAAAACGCATATTGTCCGAGTCACCAGCAAATAGTGCTTCAAAGAAATCACCGTATATTACGGCTGGAGGCTAATTTAAGTGTAGTTTAACTATGTCTCACTTGTTCATAATGGAGGTAGTTTTGCAAGCCATTACGATATTTTCCCTCGCTTTAGGATCGACACGAGGAATTGCATCGCCAGGCATTTTTAATATGCATGAGCGGATCGAAATATTTCAGGGATGCTGATGTTTGAAAGGTTCAATATGACACACATGATTCGACCACAGCCTCTTTTAAGTCCATGTCTTATGATAATAAAGAAGATTGCATTTGTCTCCATCAAGTAATGTACATTATACGAACACCTTAAAACGTACTCTGCCGACTTATCTATGTTCCACATACGTCTTAAGACACGACGATTGGTAATTGTGTGTTTAATAAATGATGTATATGCAAAGCGACGCTCTGTTTGCTTCTATATAGAAGTGAGCAGTGATTGCCCAAAGAGATGATAGTTTCTACATAGGCCTTGCTCATTAGTTTTATCCAATATGTAGTTAATACGTGACATCCAACTAACGCCAATCATCTGGTGCATTGCGAGCTGCGACCATGGTTTATGATCTCAGCATGCATGCAACAAATTGTTCACAATCAGGATATGATTCAAAATTATTTACTATCAACATCAGACGCCATGTTAAAGGTTTGTTCTGGATGAGGATGCCACTTTGGTCTTTGTTTGTCACGGTATAATGCATATTCTACAAAAGAAAGGGTGAATGCTTTGCACCTGAAATCATGCGTAAATCTAAGCATGGCTATTAGAAGACTTGGATATTTGCATGTGGGCTGTGTCAAGTCATGCATTAAAAAAATTAGATTATCCCGTGCGGCATCACAAGCAATTCAAGTGCAAGCCCACGACTATAAGGCCTACTAATCTAGAACATGCTTTGAATCGGCTTTGGATGAGGCCCAGTAGCTCGTACACTGGTGCATATTGATACATAAATGTTGCAGGAAGATAATCAAAAGTTTGATCACCAAGGTTAGCGTTTTATCGAACACAGATATATTAATGGTGGAAGAGCGGACAATCCATCTTATTTACCGATACATTGCGTCGACAGGGAAGTGCCCTTTTCTCTCTTATTTATTAAAAATTAGACTTTGAAGAAAGTTACTGCCGGTTTCCATGCTCAGGCAAAATGAGTATGGTTTAAAGAATATGTAATGCATTATTGGTATTATGATTATAATTGCTGACGACGAATATGGCAAGTTCTATTTGTAATGTATTCATCGCTTGCTCTTACAAGACTTTGAAACTAGTATTGCCTCCAAAAGTGCCCAGGGTGTGTCACCAAAATAATCGACATTCATTTCAAGTAACAGATACGATTGTTTGACCAAAATTAGTTGTTTCAGAATGTGCATAGTTATCATTCTTTAATGTTTCCACATTAGTCTCATATCTGCAGTTGCTCTCATTTTGCAAACAACATAAGGTCTTATGCAAGAGCAAAAAATAAAACAGTAAGAAAACCAAAGGTAAAGACGAGAATGGATCATTTCACTGATTCATGAATAGTGGCTGCAACGCTTGTGATAACAAATGTAGCAGCCGATTAAAGTCGAATGTACATAGTTTTGTCAATCTTATACGAGAATCACGTCAATCAAAGCTGTAAAAAGAAGCGGGCAAACGATTATTTGCTGCTGTAGATGAGGCGCTTGTGCCAAACGAAAATAAATGAATGTGCGTGATGTCATTGTATTACCGTTAAGTATGTGTATATTTCCTATATTGATGTGCCCCCTTTCGATTGAAAATAGTTTGCGTGTCCCACTGAATTAATTGTACATGTTATGATCGTGGCATATGGCGCTAAATTGCCAAAATGTTACCATATAAATCAATTGCGTGTGACGTGAATCAGCTATCATAGGCCTATTTTGTGATTTGATTATTGGCGCTTTGCCAGGTTTCTGATGTGCGCATTCAGAATCGCTGGAAAAGCATATAGCAACATAGTCTTATGTCTACCAAGGCCACCGAAAGATATTCTGATTGTTTTCCAACGCCAGGTGATGTGGACATCAGTCATACAAGGCCACTTATCGTGACATTGTGCATCTCGGTAATATGCCTAAGATAGGATTCAAATAGAGTAACAGACGTGCATCAAAGCTCGATTGTGCTATGCGATACTGTTAACCTTCTTCCTAGTCAATGACATTTCAAATTGGTCTGGACTTCTATGAGCTGGCTGAAGTAGAAGATATTAAAAATACACCAACTGTCTTCCATGGGCAAATCTATAATTTGCTCGAACTCAATGGGACGCTTCAGTGCTTACACAGCAACACTATTCAGCTATACGATATCATGATGAAAGAGGTGCATTATAGCGAGAGCCCTGATGTTGCAAAAAGAGCGAATTTCACAGTGTGTCATGTCTTCCATGGAGTAGCCCAAATCAAATTCTTTGTAGTCCAGGTAAATACATTGTTGGCCTGGACAAATGAATTGATGACTAGCAGAACCGTATCCAACCAATCAGTCTTGCTATGCACAGATATGTATCGCGGAGTCAAGCACAATCACGCTTGCATTCACGTAACATGCAAAGTTGACGATGATTATTCATCGTAGACTAGCAAGATATTATGCTCGGTTTAATTCAGTGCGATAAGATTTGTAGGTGCCTTCCTGCCAAGCGGCGTGTGTTCAGGATAGTTTTGTCTCACATAAATGATTGCTTTCATTTAGGCAGGTATTTCCATTCGGCGTTCGTTTAATGCTTTTTGCATTCTCATTTTGTACAAAGAACTGTATGAGATCTCTCCAATTACCGATCTGATTGGACGATTGATGAGTCACCATTACAAAACAATAGGTTACAGCATAACTCAGCCTTCATTTGTATTGTCGACGCTTGCGTCAAGTTGCGTGCAAATATTATTTATCTTTACACTTGTGTTATCTGCACATCCTTTTGTGTCCAGTGTCGCAGTTAAAACACAGGAAATCAATCATTATGGGATATGCATGTTATAAATTATTAACAGACAAAAGAAAATAAAGAACGAATCCAAAGCTATGGTACAATGGTACAATTCGTCTTCACATGCTCGGTGTTAATTCTTCGTCGAGCATGCGAGGGCACACTCAGAGTTTCATCTACTTATTAAATGTTTCTTTGGTTTATTACCGTTTATAATTCAGGCGTCATGAACACATTTGTATTTTTGGTGTTCAGCTGATTGAGATAGAGGGGTCTGCAGGGAGATAAAGGAAAGCGCCAAGAACAGGAGTTGGCGGGAAAGTATTGAAAGATGTCCGTTGAGGAGCAGGGTCTTGCGAGAGTTGGGGATATGACGCAAGGGCTGACAAGAAGCTTGTTTGAGGAATAAAGCTGTAACACATAAGTGCTGAAATCAGCTAAAGGAAGTTAAGCTCTAACCTTGCACTACAGCCAGCATAACGCAAAGCCACACCATGTAGAATGCAACGTGGTGTATGGTAAAGTTCACGCTGTGTGCCTGTGTTGCTTATCATAGGCAGCGACCCGTGCCACAATGAGTTTGGGTACAACCGTCGCTTTTGTCTCTTTAGCCAATTGGACATTTACATTTGATGTACATTTAATTCGTATAAAAAGATTTGACAAGGGCAGCAATTGGTAGCGGTAATACACTTTGCACGTTATGCTATTTGACCGCGTTAATGGTAGTTAAAATAATGTCGAAATTAGTTTAAATTTAAATGATCGCCCGAACGCCTTATAAAGGATAGAATAGATCAAAAGGAGCGCATACCAGCAGCTAACGTCTACTTTCCCGATTCCGTTAAGATTGGGGAGAAGATCAGCGGCTGAGAATAATGCAAGCAACTTTTTTGGAACCGCGGCATACCCTTTCTATCTTTTCATTGTCTCAACATACCGCACACACATTTAGTCGATGCATGTCACTACGAAGCAGGACGAGTATAGGACTTGAAATTCTAAATTAGATAAAAAGCAAGCGGTTATTATATTGTCGTCCGACCCATAACATTCAGATTCACCGACATTTCAAGTTTGTATTCATTACCGACGCAGATCATAACAACACAAAGCTACCATTCAGTAACGGTTATTTTATGTGAATCGAAATTTGTTTGCCCGAGTAATATCAAAGATTTATATTGCCGGTTAAAAAAATCAATAATGCTACTATTGTTCGTTGACATCAGTTATTAGATCCAGGAAACATCATTTAAGATATGTTTACTCCTATTGGTTTCCCTTGGTTGGTTGACTAATACGTTGGACAATTTATATTGGGAATTTCGCGAATTTATACTGTGGCAGTTCTCCCATGTTTGCAAGAGCAATACTGGTTGCTTTATTTGGCGTTAATTTCCCTCTTGCGTTACAACGCTCGGATTTGTCTCAAATTTGAACTAAACCAGATTTTGGTATGTCAATTTGCACACACATAGCACACATAGCAATTTGTATTGTAAGTCAGCAATGAAAAATAGTTGCAAAGTGGATGTCGGTCTATATTATCATCGTGTGTTTTTCAGCGACACTAATATTTCGTAATACTATTTAATACCAACAGTAAAAATTGCCTGAGATGCTCCTTTAATTCCTAGCATTATAGCCAATATTGAGCAATATTAATCCGGCAATAGTCGCCTCGTGTGTGTCGTCGTGTATTCTATGGCGTTTTGCAAACACATTACAAAAGCACAAATCATTTGAAACTGAAATACCAAATCCTATGTCTGCTTATTGCTAACCTTTTATTCGTCGCACTACTTAACCTCCATCAGATGCCAAAATTGTTGCTCATTACATCAACTATGGTTTTATATATATATATATATATATATATATATATATATATATATATATATATATATACATATATATATATATATATATATACATATATTAATATATTAATATATATATACATATATACATATATATGTATGTATATATATATGTATATGTATATATACATATATATATATGTATATATATATTTATACTGTAACGATGCATATTGTACATATATATATATATATATATATATATATATATATATATATATCCATATATATATATATATATATATATATATATATATATATATATATATATATATATATATATATATATATATATATATATATATATATATATATATATATATATATATATATATATACATATATATATATATACAATATGGATCGTTACAGTATGATGCCTAAGGGTATACTCACGGTGTGTAATTTTGGAAAATATCCATGTGTGCGCTCCATCTATTTAAATTTTTGTGTGTGTCTGCTTTCACCGGAAAATGGCAGCTATGCCGAATTTGTTCGGTTGTAATATCGTTAATGAGAAGGAAGAGGAACTAGTTGCTTCTTTTATTTTTGTGCGGTCTAAATGTGTCTGATTGAGAGCCCTTAAAATTAAAAAAATATCAATACCGGCGTTTTGACGTTCAGCAGCTTAAGTACTTCGGAGCTTGACTAATGGAAGACTGATTTCATATGGGTCACCCGTGACAAGCCTTGCATTAAACAAAATAGATTTTCTTGAGTCGCACACGCTATCCATCAACATACCTCTAATACGACGAGTACGGCTTGGGATCAAGTCTATTGACAAAACCTCTCCGGCGACAGAATGTCAGTGCATTCGTCAAAGGAAAATGGCGCTTAAGTATACATGTGCTTATTGATACATAAGTGGTGCAAATGGTGATTAAAAAAGTTTGATCCCAGGAGTGAGCCAATAAATTGGAACGGTTGAGCCAACACATTAATAATTGGTTCAGCCTTAAAATTGTTTACACACTAGGTGGTGCTCTTGAATAACGCTTGACTGCCTTACAAGAATGATGCCATCTGTCTATCACAGTCATCTTCATCTATAGACTTCGCAAATTATCTTTATTATTGAAACGTGACACAAAATCCCAAGGTTTTATTTCTTTCCTTTCGTTCTGCCATAATACATAAGAATATTTTGTCAATAGTTAAACCGTTAAATAGTTTGTAAGACGTTTCTATATTAAGTAATACACGATTACGAAATGCTGTCTTGCCAGTAATTGAGTGCGTGGATAACGAATACGCTGGCTAGGCTATATTATAAAATAGTGTAGTAGTCCCAATATGCCTTGTCGATACCTAATAGCGAGCTACTGGATTACATCACGCTAAGAGGTCATTCCACCTTGCCTCATACACAGAGCCTCATCATTAATTCGCCATGTTTCGTGACGTACATGTTTAATTCAATCAAATACCGAGCAGTAAAGGTACAAGTTAAGAAGTTTGTGCCATTTATGGAGGCGCTGATTTATGCCTTATAAGATAATAATCGATATTTTGCGCAACTTGTACTCAGTAATAAAGGAACACTGCTATTGAATGCAATATGGAGTATTTCATTGTGTTCGTGCAATACAATAATCTCGACAAATGTTTTAAAAGAAAATAATCATCCTTAACTGCAACCTTAACTATGCATATCAGAGAGCAATTGTACGACAATAGGTGTTACAAATCAATATTAAACACCCTGATCAAAGCGAAATCGCTTTTCTATGCTACGTTCCTGTCTCAACTAAATGGTGAGCGGTAAAATACTTGGGTTGACGGCCTTTTCACCTCGTGATCTGTATGCTGTACACTTGCTAGCGGACGTCGAGTGAAAATGAGGTAGAAAAGTGTTTCCTTTATAGGAGTGCCGGAAAAAAGTGATACGCTGAGCGTTACATATGTGTTTGCTTGATATTCCCGCGTTCATTTCATGCGACAGTATAACCGCTTCACAATCCAACCTCTACGTTACTGTCATCATGCTAAGTACCATGCGCTCATCATTTGCGCTACCTTAATCCCCTGCTCTGAGTGATCGAGAACGATGCAAAGGACGTGCTGTCCTACGCCGGATATGTCGAATGTTATATTGCTATTGAGGGTTTATGTACGGAAAAGGCGTTCATATGTAAGGTGGATAACAGTTGCCTCGTCCACGTCCTGAAGAGTATGTCATTTTGTGCCTGTTGTTGTAAGGCACAACAAAGTGTGATATTGACAATTGTTCTCCGATATATCAATATATGCTTTGTCCACGAATCATATTTTTGGCTGTGTTTAAGGTGCATTTTCTGTGTAATGTGAATAAATTATTAATATATGATGAACACAAGGAGCAACTTATATGTTTTTTCGCAGTCGCTAAGTTGCTTATATGTTGATGTTATTCTACACAAGCAGATTAACAACGAGTGTGTGCCATAATGATTTGTCTAAGATAATGTATCGATTTTGATATAGACATACCAGGGCATACCAGAGCGCATGAATCAAAGTCCTCTGTCGGGAACATTTCTGAGCGCAGGCCGCTCGATGATGTATTAAGTTACCTTCCGAGTAAAAACAGGAGTAGGAACCCGACGCCTATTAGAAAAGCAGCGGCACGTTATGATGAACCTATGATGTAAAAGTCCCAATGGTAACCCAAAAGGAATCGGCTTTACATTGATAGGGGTTCAGCATCAATTACGAAATATCTAGATACTAGAATGTTTGTTTACTAACACATTTCCCTAACATTGCGTCTAAATCTCGCACACCACTTAAATCTGCTGCTATTTATTCCGTTCATCTACGATAAAATCGTAGAACATCTTTACCTATAGCTATACAACTGATACGTTAACAACGAGTGTTTGCATTAAATAACTCATCAACCATAACAAACGTACACTGTACCTCATCTACATCATAGGTCTGTATAGAATCGATAGGTGATATGTAGCCCGACCGACGACCGGAAACGAGGAGCTCTAATATTATATTGTTTCTTGTGTATGTGCTGGGCTCTTATCTTTCTCCTGAAATAATATCTGTCCAATGTAGACTGGTTTGGGTCTCTATTTCAGAGGTACCGCGCTGCTGCAGGGGTTATTCTCTGCGTTGAGTGGTCTGCTGTAGCACTGATCATTACTTGAAGCCCTGTTATGGCTTTTTCGTTCATCCCATTTCTTCACCCATCATTCCACAGCGACGTCAGTGGGATGCTGATGTTTAAAAGGTTCAATATGACACACATGATTCGACCACAGCCTCTTTTAAGACCATGTGTTATGATAATAAAGAAGATTGCATTTGCCTCCATCAAGTAATGTACATTATACGAACACCTTAAAACGTACTCTGCCGACTTATCTATGTTCCACAAACGTCTTAAGACACGACGTTTGGTAATTGTGTGTTTAATAAATGATGTATATGCAAAGCGACGCTCTGTTTGCTTCTATATAGAAGTGAGCAGTGATTGCCCAAAGAGATGATAGTTTCTACATAGGCCTTGCTCATTAGTTTTATCCAATATGTAGTTAATACGTGACATCCAACTAACGCCAATCATCTGGTGCATTGCGAGCTGCGACCATGGTTTATGATCTCAGCATGCATGCAACAAATTGTTCACAATCAGGATATGATTCAAAATTATTTACTATCAACATCAGACGCCATGTTAAAGGTTTGTGCTGGATGAGGATGCCGCTTTGGTCTGTTTTTGTCACGGTATGATGCATATTTTACAGAAGAAAGGGTGATTGCTTTGCACCTGAAATCATGTGTAAATCTAAGCATGGCTATTAGAAGACTTGGATATTTGCATGTGGGCTGTGTCAAGTCCTGCATTAAAAAAATTAGATTTTCCCGTGCGGCATCACAAGCAATCCACTGACAAGCCCACACTATAAGGCCTACTAATCTAGAACATGCTTTGAATCGGAGGTGCCTGCGGCGTGCGCCTAATGTGGCTTTGGATGAGGCCCTGTAGCTCGTACACTGGTGCATATTGATACATTAATGTTGCAGGAAGATAATCAAAAGTTTGATCACCAAGGTTAGCGTTTTATCGAACACGGATATATTAATGGTGGAAGAGCGGACAATCCATCTTATTTACCGATACATTGCGTCGACAGGGTAGTGCCCTTTTCTCTCTTATTTATTAAAAATTAGACTTTGAATAAAGTTACTGCCGGTTTCCATGCTCAGGCAAAATGAGTATGGTTTAAAGAATATCTAATGCATTATTGGTATTATGATTATAATTGTTGACGACGAATATGGCAAGTTCTACTTGTAATGTATTCATCGCTTGCTCTTACAAAACCTTGAAACGTTGCTAGGATTAATCTACATCAATGTCAAGTTAATTCAAATTTTTTTCTACAAAAACATCCCTATTTTTAATCTTAGTTGAGAGGTGGCTTCATGGCAACCACATTACCTGTATCTATGACGGTATCTAAAAATGGTGATGCAAGATATGTAACTTATCCAGGAAAAAACATTTGACCAAACATATGAATACTCAAAGTGACGAACAACGCAATTTTTATTTCATGTATTGCAAGCGGCAAGTGTGTCTTGGTTTTTCTATATAGCTGCTTTCCAAGTGAAACGCAACCTTAAATAAATTAAAGCGAATGCGACGCACAATAAGTATATTGGGTTATTAACGCCAGCTTTCGCGTCATTGTAACTGGGGATTTACCTCTAGAATAGCTTTACGGATGTTTGGCGAAAAATATTATGCAAAGCGTAAAGAAATGTTGCGCAGAGAAAATGTTACTGTTTTAGAAAACAATAATCATATCTTTCTCGGGCATAAAAACATGCATGCATTTGGTCAATTTCATAAAGTGTCTAAGCAAGCACATCAGCTGCTTTTATATCAAGCGCACTCAGTTTGAATTCATGATAAATGCGGCTAACTATTTCGTAATGGTTGAATTATGAACTGTACAGACAATGATACGAACAAATTTCTACTCGTGGATACTAAAAGCTATTGAATCCTTAAAAGTGCAGCAATAATCGCCGCATTATATCCAAATTGACACCATCTGTTTAGAAAACTTTATTTGGGGGGCCGTTATTATGGAAAAAAAGCAACTCCTTTATCCAGTCCAGTGGAGTAGGCTTCCAATGCAGTATGCTTCATCATCAGCAAGGAAAATGTTGTAAAGCTTTATCATATTTCTTGCTGAATCAAGAGTAAGTTACTATGAGACGGAGCATCTGCGCTATGGCGGCGCTGGCTCAGGCTGAATTCAGTGTAATATATCGAGGCAAACTCTATACAATACAGCAGAATCATAGTTAAATCTATGCCATAAAACTGGCATGCCATTTGTGCGGAACAGTCAATGCGTAATGTGGAAATCAAACCTGTTGTTCATTGGTAGCCGAAGTCTGATACGTGTATGTAATGGAAACTAGACCCATCGACGCTTATAATGTAGGCTTGGGGTGGGTCGGTTTTATGTGGTGAGCATCGCCAAGCAACATATTGCTTATGCCTACGATAAAACGACTGCGCCCCTTTATGCTGGAAAAATGCAACTGTTGCCCTTAAAAATGAAGTATCGTAAATTACCATAATGAGTGCAGATAATATCATAGAACTGTTCCTGCGTGACAGGTTTCAGACGTCACTTGCATTAGATGTATTAGAACATATCCATTTTGTATGTATCCAATTTTTGTCTGACTCTTAACTGTAAACATTGCAAGAAGCTGGGCATAAGAGATTTGACGTTAAGGTCTCCTTGGTCAATAGGACATTTACATGTGATGTATATTTTGACACGTATATAAAGAATACAAATTGCAAGTTATCGCCTCAGAGTGCGTTCTTTTGTCATATATCAGTGCTCATAATTTAAAAATTTAACAATGGCAGCAAATATCGGTAATACACTTTGCACATTATGGTTATGGTGGACTAATACGTTCGACAAACTGCATTATGAAGTTCACGAATTTATACTTTACAACGCTCAAATTTGTCTCACATATTGAACTACACTTGAATTATGTATGAAATTTTCTACACACGTAACACATAGTAATTTGTAGCGAAAGTCATTTGGGACACTAAGTGACACCTATATTTCCTTAAAACTATCTATACCAAAAATGTAGCTGGCCTGATTTAGGGGATTATTAAGGTCTATGGAAATCATCGCTTTGTTTCCGGCAGCAATAATAACACCCAATGGTGACTTTTTGATACGTAGGCCTAGCCAAGTATGTTTTATCAAATTATTAGATCATACGTGACATAGAATGGCATAAAAATAGACGGCGCAAACAGCAATCACCAATGTACTTATGAGCCCAGTTGTTAGATATCAGCATGCACGTAGAATAATAAAATGCTTAATGCTTCGTGGGCAGAATGAGGGAGAGTTGCGTGCGAAGAACATATAAGCAGCCAGAAATGATATCAACATAAATCACACGAGACATTGACCGGAACTGTCGTTGAGGTACATCATCTAAATGGTCGATAATGTGGCTTAAGAAAGTGACCTTTTGCGTCTGTCATTGGCTCCAATAGATGGCATTAAGGCTACAATAGATGGTATGTAATTTGGGAAAATATGCATGTGTGCGGTTAATCTATTTAGATGCTTTTGTGTGTCTGCTTTCATTGAAAAAGTGCAGCTATGCAGGATTTTCTTGGTGGTAATTACGTTAATGAGACGGAAAAGAAACTATTCACTCAGTTTTCGTGCTGCTTCTGATATCATTGTGCGGTCGTAATGTGTCGGATTGAGGCCTCTAAAATTGAAAAATGATGTGGCGTTCAGCTGCTGAGAGCTTTAGTGCTGTATAGCATGACTAATGGAAGACTGCTTGCATGTGGGTCACGCGTGACAAGCCTTGCATTAAACAAAATTGGGATTAAGCCTATTGACAAACTTCTTCCGGCGACAAAATGCGAATGCATTCGCAATGGAAAATGGCGCTTTAGTATACTTTTTAATATTAATACATAAGTGGTGCAAGCAGATTAGTTAAATAATATTGATCTCTGAAGTGAGACAATATACTGAAACTCTGATGCCAATGTATTAATAACAGAAAGGCAGACAATCATTTTATATGAGCACTAGATTGCGACGACAGAGAATTCAACATAGTGCTTTGACAAATAACAGTTAGAAGACAGCTGCGGCGTTATGTAAGGATTGTTTGCGGAATCTTTCAACAACGTGCATACTTTAAACGAAAGAATATCGTTGATAGAAAATCGATTGTGTAATTGTTTTCAAAATGATTTAAGTCGATGTAATGTGAATGTAATGTGCTCGTAATGTACATATTTGTTGCTTCTAAAACCTAATTTGTCTCCGCATACATACCTGTAGTGTCAGTTATCAAATTAACACTCATGTAAAATATCCGAGAAATTGACAAAAATGGTTATTACGGGAATGTGAATATTTATCCTTTGAGCGCGCATTTGTAGTGCCTAATATTTTAACTGCCATATAATTGATTTTTTTTCAAAACAAAACTATTTTAAGAACGCCACAAGCACTTCATGATTTCATTGCAAAATTTTTAAATGACCAACTGTCGTATTGCCGGTTGGATAACCTTTACCTTCCTGGTTAGATGGCTAGTTTATCGGATTAAAGGCGTGAGCAGCGACTCAGGACTTGCTCATTAATAATTGTCATCCCCGGAATGATTGACAGAAAACTAATCTGGTTCTAATGCTAATTAACGCTTTTTTAATTTGATTGATTCACACTTTAATTTGCGGAAATACTCACTCATGAGTTATGTTACATGAATATATGTTATGTAATCGTCGATGTTCTCCGGAATTTATCGTCTAGCAAATTGATAACAAATTGGTTCGGCCCTAACATTATTTACACACCAGTTGATGCTCTTGAACAACGTTTAACTACGTTACTTAAGGGATGCTGTCTGACTATCACATTCATCTTCATCTATTGACAGCGTAATTTAACTTTGTTATTGAACAATCCCATGGTTTTTATTCTTTTCGTTCTCTGTGCAATAATAGATATGTATATTCTGCCAATGGTTAGGCTTATTAATTTATAATAATAGTTAAATAAGTCATGTCTTAAGCCGCTCCTGAGTGCTATTTCGATTGTGCATAAACATTCAAAACAATTAATATCTTAGATGTGATGGTCATGCAAATCTAAACAAAATGCAATGTCACATACGATTCAGATCAATGTGCGCCGCAACTTCCAGTAATCGACATTGCATGCTTAATTGGCCCTCGATAGGTCCTTGATAACCATTCTGCCAGCAACTTGCTCAAAAGATAACTAATCTGTTGTTAAACCCTTTTCTTAGCCGTATCACGCACCAATATTACCTCGAAATCGGGAGCAATTTATGCTGCACTATCTGCACTAGCAATAAGAAGTGAGAGTGGCATTGTAGAAGTCTGATACAGGTTTATTTTTAATCACATGTTCCTTGATTCACGTATGTAATCAAACGTTCGGTTAAAAGTATACCTTACTATCTTAGTGCATGTTGATGAGAAACAATTTTCTTGAGTTACTTTGATTTTGCTTTGTGCGTGCATTAATTAAGCAAATAGCAGCATCTTCTCATCTAAACGCTGAAAAACCTGCTGTCATCATGATATTATCACATACTGGAAAGTGATGGGATGTACATTTGCAGGGACGTTGGTCAGGTGACTTGTTTGGTTATTCACCTACCACACCTCAGGATCACCGCATATGAAGATCCATTTATTTAGCACGTATACATGCTTAATGCATGCAAACAAGCATTGTCCACAAAATACGTATAAACCTGTTATGCTTGTATATGTTTACGGAAAGGGGGGAAGTGTGATGCAGCATAATGATCATCAATTAGTATTCTGCATTTTTGTCGGTATCTTGCATATTCTTGATGCGATGCATCCGGGTGCTTTCGCGTATGTTGGTAAATGCCCCACTTCCGGCCTTAGCACGACATGTTGGGGGAATTAAGTAGGGACTTATAACCACGGTTTCACTGGTTGAAGGCCCGTAGAGTGCGGTGATCTCAACTATCATAATACCGCGGGCTTGTCTATGAGATTGAATAACCAGTAGCTACACAGCCTTAGTTTAACTAGCCAGATTCGTAACGTAAAATATGTGTACGGTATTTTTCTTTCGAGCGCGCAGTCTTGGAAAAATACAGCTAAAACATCCTGACAGTTACCATATTATGCATCAAATAACATTGACGTCCACTCTAAGAAACTTTCTATATTAAATAAAAAGATTTCTGTAGCTCATTCCATCACTTTTTATTCTTTGTTGATGCAACCGATGTTTGATTTTATGGATCAAGAGAGATATAGAAAACTAATCTAATCAACTTAAATGACGCCGCATACTCTTTTTGTGTAGGACAATTTACGATACATGTATGCCATTGGAATAAATTAAAGCGAAATTGTTCGCCAAATTTACTATCCACTTTGACTAGCTGTAACATCAGAGTTGCCTTAACAGCGTTTTTTTCTCTGTTATGTTTACGCTGCCATGGCTGACACTCATTTAATACTGCTGACATCAGTATGGGATTATGGTTGAAATGGCAATATATTATCTAAAACACCGCCGGTTTCTCATGGAATAGACTTCGTTCTTTTCAAAAGTACAATGACATTACCGACGATGAATTAAGAGCGTGCATCATGAATGAAGCTTATGGCACTGATCACCTTGACAAACAGCTTTTATATACTTTGGAGCTGTTCCGAATTGTTTTTCGAATAGCCTTACACATTGTAGATGCTAAATGCAGAATTTGCCTAGTCAATATGCATATTGGATGTCTTTAAGGACACTATAGTATCGTTCATCTGCATTTGCAATGATGTCACCTGTGAAGCTTCAAACGAGATATATGTCAGAATGAATGACCGATCAGTAAACACTAGGTATCCATTAAACACGAAGGATGATGCATCCGAGGGTGATTGTTCTATCCTTAAAGTCAATCTCAACATACCAATGTTTATACAAATATATATATATGTATATATATATAAATATCTATATATATATATATATGTTTACTTATATGCATAAATATATATATATATATGTTTACGTATATATATATATATATATATATATCTATAATTATACATACAAATATATATGTATATTTATCTATACATGAATATATTTTGATGAACAAAAATTGATATGTATATAAGTACATTTGAAGTATATATTAACAAATATGTACATAAATATAATAAATAAACGTGTACTTATATATAGATACATATGCTTATATGTATAAAGAAAAATATACATACATATAGCTATACATTTATTTTCATACGTGTACATATATTAATATATGTATACATGTCCATATATTGATACACATTTATATATATATATATATATGTATATATACATACATTAATATATATATATATATTTATTCAAATAGACATATATATATACATATATATATATATTATTTAAAAAGTTAAAGGCAATATAGTTGCTGACCTATGAATTTGTTGTGTTGCCTGGTCAGAATTCGGTATATGTGTATTAGTCTATTCCGCGTTATCTAGTGCCTGTTATCTTATGGTTTAAATGTTGCTAAATGCACAGTTGTTTTATGTTTACCCGTATCAATGAATATGTACGTAAACCCGTGGACAAGAGAACAAAACATCTTGCTACCGTCTTAAACGGTGGTACTTCAAATGCAAAGTTGATTTATGCACTTTAACTAATTTGACCTAACAACACATATGGCTTGGCTAAGCGCAAATTTGTTGCCAATTCAACCAAACAACCTGCGTCGGGAAACCATTATAAGTGGTATGCATAAATATGGCAGACTGCAGTCATCTATCGAATCAACCAACCTTTATAAATGGTCTACTGAGAGTTTTTAGTTTGCAATATCAAATAACATATGTAAGGTTTAATAATATAATGCCGGCGAAAACATCATCCCATGAAGGCAAGGGACAATCAGTTGAGAATGTCTTTGACATTTGAATGCTGAGAACATTATTGATCTGACATTATTGGTGATTTGTGGATGTAGTGTAAGCAGCATGTATAAAATGGACCAGTTGAAATGAGTTTGATTCACGATAACGGTTAAATATTGACATAATTGTAATAACTATTATTATTTTATTGCTATTCAATATATTTAACATTTAAATTCCTTAGTTATGACTTGGTATTTCGAGCGCTAACGCATGAATAGATTCGACCTACCCGACTAAATTATTATATACGTATCAGAACATACTTTAATATGCTAATATCAAACATTTGTGGACGTATCTCAGCATCATACAAAGCATCTACGTCGCATTATATCTCATTAAAACGTTCACAAGGCAGACTGTAGAACGCTATGGCAAAATGTGATAAAACATCGACTAATATAAATAATTTAGGCAGTTATGGCGCTCACCGGATATACAGCATTTGCAATTCAAAACACGTGATAATGATCATAGCTAATTGGCATATGCATTAATTATTGCATCGACCTATTGACCGACTCATGAATGCAAACGCAAAGAGACAATGCACAAGTACTGGGTTGACCACAGTCTATCAAAGGTACCGAAATAGTGCGTTCAACCGGCTGTCTATGGCATTTACTCTGTACACACAATAATCTTTCCAAATCTCATCCATGTATATCTGTGGAACTACAAGCATATCATTGATTGCAAAAATAATCAAATGATAACTATGTTATGTACTTACGACCCACCTCGCAAATAGCAAAACTGCGGTTTTACGGAGCATAATCAGTCAATAGTCCGAATGCACATTGGGTTGAATTATCAAACGGACACGAGAGCCGGAACTCATATATCACATTTACGAAGGCACAACGACGTTTGGAATTTGGACAGTTTTTGAATTATACAATTAATCCGTCGGTATTAATGGCGAAGCCACTTCACTACAACAGTGTCTGCTATATTTATTGGTCACTGTTATTGCTATCTCGCTGTACCAAAAAAACTACTTTGAGAGCAGAACCGTGTTCATATAAACCCACCATGGCTTCTATATGAAATATTTTGGCGCCATCAACTCACCAAGGTATGTAAAATAATAATGTGCATTTTACGTCGGTGACTGATGTTGAGTACGAATAAATTCAAATATGGCGAAGCGCGAATCCTATGTCACTATTTGCAGTGTATTGGTTCAACACCAAAAGAACAAAAAGTCCCTCCTAATCTCTCTTGTCTTGGGCGACAGATCCGTGCGCATTCATTCCACGGTGTATTAATATCCGCACACTCGATATTTGTTATGTGTATTTTTAGGTTGAATATCTTTGTCAGCATGACAATGTATATAGACGGAGTTTGACTGCATCTATCGCGTTACTTATATTTAATAATCAGCACACCCCAGAATAGCACATGTCGCCTACTCGTTTAGGTTTAGGTGTGTAGTGATTTGCTCGCATTGGTTTGTCAGATCCTCATAAGCAGTCGTCGACCTCACAAACAAAAAATGCTCCGTTGTCGTGCGGCATGTCCTGTCTGTCGACCCGGTAACATGCAAGGCAAAAGGGTTTTCGTAGTATGGCGCATCTTCGTCAGGATCGATAAAAATCACATCGTATTTCGTTTGTAACTCTATCGACCAAGGTCAGTGAAGGTCTTTACAAGGTCGACAATGAACACCATGTATGGCCTAAACTGCAATAACGCGATACTCACAGATCAAGCTTGTTATCACATAGATGATACAATGTTACGGCTAATTGAACCCTCCTCTCGGACTGAGCGTCTAGTCGGTCAAACTAGCTATAAAAGAGTATTCCACTGACGCAATATGTCATCTGACAGTGATAACTGGATAATAAAGCATAAAAGCCCTCATAAATATTAGTTCAAAGGCTGTAATAACAAAACAAGCGACCAAATTGGCTCGCCATTGCGTGTAATATTACTTCTCTCTCTTGATATCTCGCCACAAATACTCAATTAGTACCAACAATTATATCTAAAACACCATTTTCAGCAACTCTGGGTAATAGTGACTCAATACAACAAGTATTAGTAGCACTGGATGCATCTAGCTGAGTGATCCCGTAAACGGCAACCATTTGTACTCGCCATATTAATACTCACCTTCAGTCGCACTTCGCATCCCGCAACATATATTCAAATATCACTCAGCATTATTATCATCACATCGTTTACAACCACTTGACTGAATACAAAGAATATAAGTACCACCGGGTGTATCTAAAAGAGTGTTTCAGTAAACGGCGACCACACGGGCTCGCGTTAAATGGTTCATGTATTACTTCATGTCTCGCAACATATGTGCAATTAATACCCTCTATATATCTTAGACAACCGAATTTCGACTTTCGTGTGTGATATTGAAAAATATCACCAACATAGGGTTTATCAAAGAGATTGTTCTAATTAACGGCTACAAAATGGGCTAGCCGTCTAGCGGTTAATTTCCAGTCTAACTCCATATCTCGCGACATATATTCAATTAATACCCGCTATATATCTTAAACAACTGAATTGCAATTACGCATGGTGATATTGACTCAATACAAAGGGTTTTAGTAACACAGGTTGGATCGGAGAGTGTGTTCAAGATAATGGCGACCTCATGTATCTGGGGTGTGTTAACAGCGACCAAATGTATCTCCCCCTCTCTTGCCATCTGCATTAGCTTGTTTGACAAATTTCTGTGAGTGATGCTTACACTATACACAATAGCCTCTCTGAAGGTCATGAATTCTTAAAATGTATCATGCTTTGCGCAGCGTTTTTGACGCAACACCGAAATAGAAACTGCTTGTGACCACCAAATAATGCTTTAATAAAGCCTTGGTGTCGGGAAAATATTTTACTACCAAAATTACTTTAAGCAGTCAGCTACAAAATAACAACAAGTGTTGAACAACACACTGGATATATCACTTTTTGTATCCTTAAATATATATCTGACATTTATATGTCTTTCTTCCTTGATATGCTTGCGTACAACCAGGTAATCAACTCAAAAAGAATACATTCAACGGTTATATGGAAAATATAGATAAGCGTTTTGTGATTGTGCACATGAAAAGACCTTGTCATTATCCTATTGAGGGAAAGTTTGAACGCTTGCACCCACAAACTGCAGCTTCTGTAGCTATGTACCAGTGTAGTTTACTATCAAGCCTTCTAGTTTGATTCGGTGCAATTATTGGACAAGCAATGGTTAGACATTAAAGGATAAGATAATTGTTTTGCGCATATGGAAGAATATAAATGAGGAATCATGATTGACTGCCTCTGAAAGTTGGCTTGTGGCACACTGCATAATGGGTTACAGAGGCCCAGGTGAAATTGGTCATGCTATTCCGGTACACTAGTTTTTCAGCAGTGCACAGCTGCTGAGTTGATTGTACCAATGAGCATGACGTTGCTGACTGGGAATCGCCGGGCTGAATTATTATTAAAAATAAATGAACCTGTACCCATACAGATGAAGTGGTTTCTTTGAAAACTGATATCTTAAAAAAGAAGGATTTACGTTGCCTATATAACTAAGCAGTTATTGACTGCATGCAAGTTACAGTAATGATTAAATTAGAAAAACAGCATTAAATGTGCAACGACCCATACTAATCAGATCTTTTGAATTATGACAAACCTTAAGTGCACATATAGTTAACGTCAAATGGATTGTGATGCCTACGTTTCAAATGAAATTATTTTAACGAAATTTTATGTGATCTGTCACTTTCTAAACCATTGATCATAGCTTGTGACTAAAATAGCCATCCAAATACTCCGATCCACTCTGTGTTACTAATATCTGTCTCAATGAGCAATATATTTAGGGGGTAGTAATAACATATATGTAGCTGGTATAAAGAAGAACACGGAATGAACCATTTTGTTGCCTTTTACACTACATCTTCTCAGATCCGCCCTGTGTTACTTATATTCTTCGTATTGTGTAAGGCTGTGAAATAGTGAATAAACCACTGAGCGACGAGTCCATTTTGTCGTTTGCTTGAACCCTCTTTTGAATGCTTGATGTATTATATATATTGTCTGTGATGAGTGAATATTACCCAGCGTTGTTGAAAATAGTGTGTAGAAGATAAAAAGTGGTACTAATTGCATATATGCTACGTGATATGATGAGAGGAAAGGAATGAACTACTTAACGGAGAGCTGTGACCGTCCTTATCAATTAGATATTATGTTATAACTACAGTAAGCGTCGTCAACCAGTGTGGAGTCATAATGCACCCCTCCCCCACCCCCTCCCCCCTTCCCCCATCAATAATCAAACTTTTATATCTGAAGTAAACATTCCGATCGGGTTAGTTTCGCGGTTAAATAGTCCCGGTGTAGCAAGTAGAGCCCTTTGAAGTAAACATTCCCAACCCGTCAATTCCCATAACAATTAACATCAGCGCGTTTGATCTTTATTAAATCTAAAGGTGAGTTTACCTCCACGCTTGCTGACGACGCCACACTTTTGAGTGCAATGACCTCAACTATCATAATACCGCGAGCTTGACTATGAGATTGAATGACCAGCAGCTTCACAGCCTTAGTTAAACTAGCCACAGTCAGAACGACAAATATGTGCATGAGAATTTCTTCAAGACATGATATCCTGATAGAACGTACTCCAAAATCATTATTTACAGCTACAACAATTGGTGCTCATTTAGAGAGGAAGCAGACGGGTCAATATCTTGTTGTAGCAGCGCCGATGAACTGTTGACGTAATGTAAACGGTTCAAAATGCTAACAGCGGGTGTAATCAACCGGGAAAATAACCTACTGATGTCTCCGAAAGAGCTGACCATGTAACAGTTATGGTAAATCACGTTTTTAGTGTCAAGAAGTGGATACATGGGAACATTGTCGAGCCTAACTAATAGTAAAGACCAAGCGCAGATACTCCTTAAATGATGAAAATAACAAACATTATAAATGGCCGAAATCCAGTGAAAGCCCACACCCAACAAATCACAGAAAGTATGACGACTGGTGCATACTAAGCATGCTAGGAGATGTCTAACTAAAATCCATCTGATGGGAAGTTAGTAGTTACTTCGACGAATATTTGTAATTATTCAACTAGCTATTACTGCGTTAATTGCAGAGAGCGAATATAGTTTCCGATATTCTCGCTGAGTAGATTGCCGCCTCTAACCCGGTCAATAAATGTCAAATACAAATTGAATTGTCACTGTTTGATCAAATTGCTACCAGTGTTAGACGCAGATATCTTGCTTCAGGGGCAAAGGCGTGTGGTTGATTGGGTAGCTAGGTTTATATCGACACGACATCCATAGTGGTGGTAACATGAGGAAATAGAAAAAAAGGGAAATGCATCTTATTGCTCCATTGTATAGCTCAAAATCCGCTGTACTCAGTGTCACCTGTACGTCACTCTCAGGCATTGCTTCGCTTAAGCTGGCCAGTATATTTATTCCAGATATAAGCCACTAGTCCGAATACACGAGAGCCGGATATCTCATAGAATATTAATGAAGGCACAACGACGTTTCTACTTTAGACCGTTTTTGAATTGCACAATTAATTCATCGCAAGCTTGATAATGTAAAGCCTCTTCACCAGAACAGTGTCTGCAATATTTATTGGTGCCTGTTATTGCTATCTTGCTGTTCCGAAAAAAGTACTTTGAGTACCGTGTTCCTATAAATCCACCATGGCTTCTATATGCAGGAATATGGGCGCCATCAACTCACCAGCGTATGTAAAGTAACAATATGCATTTTACCTGGGTGACTGATGTTGAGTCCGAATGAATTCAAATATGGTTAAGCTTAAATCCTGTATTACTATTAGCTGTGAATTGGTCCCACACCGATAGAGGAAATTGCTTGAGTCTATTGCTTGGCTGACCTCCTAATCTCTTTTATCTTGGGCAACAGAGCCGTGCGCATTCATTCCTCGTTGTTTAATATCCGCACACTCTTGAACAACACACTATTCGGTCAAACTAGCTATAAAAGAAATATGTCATCTGACCGAGATAACTTGATAATAAGGTATACAAGTCCCCATAGAAATCAGCTCAGAGGCGGAAATAACAACACAAGCGACCAAATAGGCTCGCCATTGAGTATTTCATTTATTCTCTCTCTTGATATCTCGTCAGAAATATTCAATCAGTA